>LKCN02000001.1:4062018-4083302 GCA_001633055.2 Ophiocordyceps polyrhachis-furcata BCC 54312 | reverse complement strand
GGCCCGTCAACCAGATCGACCTGGTGCCCACCCTCGCCCTGCTACTCGGCATCCCCATTCCCTACAACAGCCTGGGCCGGCCGATCGAAGAGGCCTTTGCTGCCGGTGGCTGGGCCAACCTGGCGGCCGTCTCGCGCATGGCTGCCGCCGGCGTCGAGCGGTACCAAAAGTCGTACTTTGCTGCTCGGGGTGTTACCCCGGACGGGGGACCCGATTCGCCCGCCGATTTGTGGGCGCGAGCCAACAATGGTGCTGACGGTTCGCGCCCCCGTGAGACCCACGAGGCCTTTGTTCGCTTCCAGGAGCGGACGCTGCAAGTATGCAAGGGCCTGTGGGCGCGCTTTGACGTGCCACGTATGGTGGCGGGCGTCTTCATCGCTGCCGGCGGCGTCTTGCTGCTCGCCCTTTATGCGTCGACCGACGACGACGACGACGACGACGAAGAGGCTAGGGGGAAGAAGACCGAGGCGAAGCGACACCCAGACCAGTCCTACCATGTCGACCTGTTGCGCGGCTTGTGGAACGTCCGCTTCCTCGCTGTGGCCGCCTTGGCCGCCGCCGTCATCATCATGGCCCGTCGCGATCGGTCCGTCGACGGCGTGCCCGCCATTGTGATGGCGCTGATGGTGGCGACGGTCGGGTCGGCGCTGCACGGAGCCGGCAAGACGCTGGCCAACTCGCTACCGCGTAGCGTCTGGGGTTGGCTGTCGGTGGTCTTCGCCGTCGTCCACTCGCTGGGCTTCGCGTCCAACTCGTACACGGTGTGGGAAGACTCGATCCTCCTCTTCTCCATGGCGACGTTCGGCGCCGTCGCGGCCGTGGCGTCGTTCCGGATCGAGAACAGGACCGACCGGGCGCTGGCCGTTTACCATTGCATCGCCTTCGTCGTCCTCGGCCGGGCAGCGTCGTACTCGAAGCTCTGCCGGGAGGAGCAGATGCCGTACTGCACGTCGACGTACTACGCATCTGCGTCTTCCTCGACGTCGGCGCCGTGGCAGTTGGCCTTACCCTTTGCCGTCTTCGCGGCGCTACCGTCGGTGATCAAATCCTTCCTGACGCCGACGCGGTCGTACGAGGGCCTGGCGCCGACGTGGATCGGCTACGTCTTCCGCGGCGGGCTCTTCATGTCGGCCGTCTACTGGGTCGTCGACGCGGCCGACAACGGAGACTGGCTCGCCGGACGGCTGGAGGCGGGATGGCTCAAGGCGGCGGGCGTCTACCTGGCGCAGCTGAGCCTCGCACTGGCGGTCGTGGCCGGGACGACGGCCTTTACGTGGGCCCCGCCTTGCGTGTCCGTCGTCCCGGCCGGAGAGAGCCGGGTGGCGATACTGGGCTACGGCAACGCGCTGGGGGCGCGGTACCTGCTGCTGCCGCTCAACGTGCTGGCGGCGTGCATGGTGGTGACGAAGCCGATGGGCGGGGGCGCGCTGGCGCTGATGTTCTGGCAGGTCCTCTCCCTGGCCGAGGTGCTGGACCTCAACGGTCTCAAGGCTGAGACGACGGGGCCGGTGGTGCTGGCGATGCTGGGCAACTTTTACTTCTTCCGGACGGGCCACCAGGCGGCGCTGTCGAGCATCCAGTGGGACAGCGCGTTCGTGCCGCTGTTCAGCATCCGCTACCCGTGGTCGCCGCTGGTGGTGACGGTCAACACGTTCGCGGGCCAGGTGGTGGCGGCCTCGTCGGTGCCGCTGCTCGCGCTGTGGAAGTCCGGGCCGGGGGAGAGGAGGGCGCTGGAGAAGACGGCGAGGGGGGCGGCGGCGTTCATCGGCTACTTTGCCTTTGAGGCGCTGGCGACGATGACGTGGGCGGGCTGGTTGCGGAGGCACCTGATGCTGTATCGCGTCTTTAGCCCGCGCTTCATGATGGCGGCTGTGCTTCTTGTGGTGTTGGATCTTGTGGTTGTGTTTGTGTCGCTGACGGGGTTGCGGACGAATATGCTGTCTGTGAGCGACGTCTTTGGCTGGGAAGAATGAGTGTGATTTTTTTTTTCTTTGAGTGTGTGTGTGTGTGTGTGTGTGTGTGTGTGTGTGTGTGTGTGTTTTATATATTGGAAATGGGCGGGCGTCTTGGGAAAAGGGGGGGGGACGCTGTTTTGGCGGCGAAGCAATGGAAAAGGGGGTTCAACGGAATTGGCGGGTGAGGGAGGAGGGAAGGGGGTTTCTGCGTAATAGATTTTCCTTTGGTCCATTTTCCTCTTACTGTTTACCCCCTGTAACTGCGTCGTATAGATTATCAATCGGATAAGGCGTCAGTGTCAAACTCAGCATCGGCCTTGACGGCGACGTAACCATCCGGACCCTCAAGCCAGACGTGGCGCCGCCATCTGGGAAGCCTGCCGTCCTCCTCCGACGAGCAGAAGGAGGAGGAGGAGGAGGAGGAGGAGGATGATGATGATGGTGCTGGTGCTGGTGCTGGTGGTGATGCTCCGAGGCAGAAGAAGATGGGATTATCGACGTAAAGCGGAGCGAGGTTCCTGTAGACGATCCGTCTGAGCGGCGTCTTCTCCTGCGCGACGAGGTGACGGATCATGATGGCGAGGGCGAGCGGGCCGTGGACTAGGAGGGATGGGTGACGGTCTACCGCCCGGGCGTATTCGACGTCGTAGTGGATTAGGTGGGCGTTGTAGCTTAGGGCTGAGAACTGGAAGAGGTGCGCTTTTGTTGGCGCCACGAGACGGTGGCGGAGGGAGGAGGCGGGCTTTGCTGTGATGAGATGAGATGAGATGAGTTGAGTTGAGTTGAGTTGAGTTGACGTGATTAGCAGGAGAAGAAAGAAAGGAAAAGAAAGGCAATACATACCACGCTCAAAGATGGGTTTCCCCTCTCCTTCTGATCGGAAAGCCAGCACTCGTTTCTCGACGATATCCCACCTTTCCTCCTCCTCCTCCTTCTCCTCCCCTCCAGGCCGTCCACAGCCCTCATGACCAAGACGATACCGCCTCCAGACATGAACGATCCCCCCACGGCTCTTCTTCCCTGACACCTCCTCTCTACAGTACCAGGGTCTGCAATCCAGTTTGAGACGGGATTGCCAGCCGCGGGAGAAGGAGATTTCGCCGCCTGCCCAGAGTCTTCTTCTCGGACCTTGTTGCTTCCCGCTTCCTTTGCCGTCTTCCTCCTCCGATGACGAGTTTGCCACGGCGATGGAGAGGTGCGTTGCGTCTGCCCCGTCCGCCGCTAGCTTGGAGGCCGGCGCTTGGAGGGGGAAATATACCAGGTGATGACCTTGCGGTAGGGTCCTAGGAGGGGATTTCATCTTCATCGTCGACCTGTTCCTGTTGTTTTCATCTTCAATCTCGGCTTGTCCGTCCAGGTCTTGGAGGAGGGTGTTGAGGAGGTGTGATGGCATTGGCGTCAGGTAGTCGAACATTTCCGTCTTGTGCAGCGCTGACCCTCTGTCTGCGGTGGCTTGGGGTTTGGCGGCGATGGTGGCTGCCATTTTATTCCATGCTAGCGGTCTCATGATGTTTTTTTTTATTGGATGCTGATTTGATTGATGATGATTGATGATGATTGATGATGATTGAGACTGATTACTAAAGGGAAAAAAAAAAAATGGTGTGCGAACTGCCTCTTGATTGATGGCTACCTAGTAAAAAGCCCTCCTTCACATTAGGTAAGCCCCATCCCATTAGGTAAGCCCCATCCCCATCCCCATCCCCATCAGTATCACGGTATCACCTCACTCCTCAGTGACCTCACGGTCCTCCCTCCACCTCATCGCCTCCTCATCTCCTCATCCCCTCAACCTCCCCAGCCAAGAGAGCAAGCTCCCCAGCCAAGTCCCCAAGCCTCTTCTCAAACCCCTCAAAGGCCGCCCCCATCGCCGTCTCAATCGCCGCCAACTCCTCCTGCATCCGCCTGATTCGGCTTTCCGTGTAGGCCCGCGCCAGACTCCTCCCTATGCGCGTGTCTTTCGGGTTGCCGGCCATCATTGGCCTCCTTTCTTCCTCCCGGGCCATGATTCCTTTCTTTCTTTTCTTTTCCTTTTCTTATCTAAGTTGATTCCAGGGTTAGCAGCTGTTTCGCTTCTTTTTTTTTTTAATTCCCTTTTTCCTTCTTGACTTGCGATGTGATGATGATTTTTTTTTTCTTTGTTCGAGAGAATCTTCTCGGCGCTGTGATAGCAGTGGTGTTGCTTTTCGGCACCGTCTTGCTCAGGGCTATGAAAAAAAAAAAACTAGGCAACCTTTTCTTTCCCCCTTCTGTGGTTTGGAGGACGGTGTCCGCTGTGTGTGAGTGTGTGTGTGTGTGTGCGCGAGAGAGAGAGGGAGAAGGGGGGGGGAAAGGGAGAGAGGGAGATTAAGAAGAAAGAGAAGAAGAAGAAGAAGAAGAAGAAGAAGAGACGGTCATGGCAGACCTGCAGTCACGTGGCAAAACACCAGTACGGACTGGACTTGACATCGTCTGCTCCGTACAAGGCATATCAGTCAGTACGGCAGGGTCCGACTTACACATACACACGCGTCTCTGAACAAGTCTCACACAAAAACGGTCTATTAACTTGTCTCTCACCGTGCCCATGACGAAAATGAATAGGTACTATATATACTACGTGCCAACAGCAGAGTCACTTTCATCTGCTCCCTCTATCCGTACTAACGCACGCTCCAATGACTCTCTAGAGACTAGATTGACAGACAACTTTCTTTTTCTCTCTCCTTTTGCTTCTATATAAATCTTGTTGAAAAAAAAAAGAGACACTCACGACAGGAACTCGGTCGAGGACGTCACCTTGTTCTTGGCGGCCCAGGCCTGCAAGTCGGCCTTGCAACTGTCGAGAGCGCCCGACAGGCTAAACTGCGAGTCGATGCCGTCGATGCGGTGGGTCGAGTTGATGTTCTTGACGAGCGTGATCTGGAAACAGGTGGCCGTCCCCTGACGAGAGGCAATGGTCGAGTAGGCGAGGAAGTACTCCCAGATCTGTAATAACAAACGTGTCAGCATGGTGGACACTACTCTCCAAGGGGAGTAAAAAAAAAAAAGAGAGAGAGAGGCGTACCCGGAACCATCGCTTGCCGTACTTGGCCTCGACCTTGTCGCGGTTGGCCATCCAGTTGCGATACCAGCGCCAGAGCGTGGCCGAGTAGTGAACGCCGATGGTGTCGATGCCCTTGATCTCGAAGCCGGCGCCCTCGAGCTTGTCGACGACCCAGCCGAGGGGCGTGGAGGCGTCGGCGCCGGGGAAGATGTACTTGTTCATGAAGAGCCCCCAAATGAGATCCTCGTACTGCCACGGCTTGCGGAGACCGGCGATCTGGAGGAAGAAGACGCCGTCGTCGTCGAGCATGTCGTAGACCTGGCTGAGGAAGGAGGAAAAATGACGGACGCCGACGTGCTCGGCCATCTCGAGACAGGTGATCTTGTGGTAGCCGCCATCGGGGACGGGGATGTCGCGATAGTCCATGCAGAGGATCTTGCTCTGGTCCTCGGGCACGCTCACCTTGCGCATGGCACTGTTGCCCCAGGCCGTCTGGTTGCGGCCGAGGGTGATGCCGGTGACGCGGGCGCCGTAGTGTTCGCTGGCGAAGCGGGCCAGGGTGCCCCAGCCGCAGCCAATGTCGAGCATCCTTTCGCCCGGCTTGAGGCCAATCTTTTCGCAGACGATGGCCAGCTTGTTGTCCTGCAGCTGCTCGAGCGATTCCTCCTTGTTGACATCGGAGATGATGCCCGAAGTGTAGATCATGCGAGGACCGAGGAACCAGCCGTAGAAGTCGTCGCCACGATCGTAGTGGTCGCGAACCTGCTCTTCGTCTGTTTTTTTTTTTTTTCAGCAATTACGTACTTTGCTAGCTAGCTAGGTAGCTGGCTGCCAAGCTGTGTGTGGGGGAGAGCTTACCTTGCGAACGAGTGTGCATGATGAGCTCGGGAATCATGCCGAGAAGGAAAAACTTGATGAGGCCAATGGTGAAGCGGAAGCTGGCCCAGTCATGACGGTACTCCATGACGTCGAGGCAATCGCCCTTGAAGTCGACGTCGCCGTCAAAGTACATCTCGTGAAAGGTCTCCATGGGAATCTTGTTGGAGCCGCGATACTTGGCGCGGTCGGCGTCCTTCTTGAAGTCGAGGTAGAACTCGACCGGTCGGCCGGGCAGGTTGGCCTTTTCATTGCGACGGGGGCTGATGGCGGAGATGGCGAGCCACCAGGCGGCGAGGAGGGGGACGTCGACGATGAGGGCGAAGAAGACGAACGTCTTGAAGCGACCTCCTACCTTCCAGGCGAGGTAGAGGGGAACGCCGCCGAGGAGGGCGAAGAGGCCGATGTTGCTGAACGAGTCGGAGCCGGGGCCGTCGGCGGGAAGGGGTGCATTTTTGATGGCCGGATACTAGCGAGTAGTAAGAGAGAGGGAGAAAGGGTCAGTTCGGGAAGAAGAAGGAGAAAGAAGGAGAAGAAGAAGAAGACGAAGAGAGAAGAAGAAGAAGAAGAAGAGAGAGAGAGAGAAGACGAAGAAGAAGAAGAAGAAGAAGAAGAAGAAGAAGAGAGCTGAAGGAGCGAGGAGAAAGAAGAGACGTGCCTTTGTGGTGCGAACGCCACAGTCGTCAATCTTGTCAAAGGAGGGCGGTGAAGCCTTTGGCGTGTCGACGAATTCGAATTCGCTTTCGCTGCCATTGAGGCTCGTAGGCTTTGACATTTTCCTCTTCTGACTTTGTCTTGCCTTTTCTTTCGTCTCTCCTTTCCTGCTATTCCGTAGAGAGGCGAGGAAGGGTGAGGAGGAGAAAAGGGGGGGCGGATTGAGAGGAGAGACAAAAAAAAAAAGGTTGATGGTGGTGGCAGAGAGGAGAGGACGAGGTTTTTTTTTCACCCCTCTTTCTCGTGTCTCACAGCCTACCCGGGGGGAAGGGGGGAAGGGGAAAGGGAAGGAAGGGTTCGGGTCGGTAAGGGTTTCCACGCTTCAGCTCGGTACTACCCGGTTCCTGCCCATTCAGGCCCGGAGTCGGGGTATAGGGTAGTACTGGTACATTAACATACATATAAACATACATACATACATATGTGCATACATACAGCCACTGTATCTCGTTGCTGTCGTCGTCCGCCAATACCAGGACATATGCAGGACATAATACATACATGTACCATGTCCAGAGTGTTAGTTTATGGGCAACGTCAACGATGGGTAGATGAAGGAGGACTATGTAGGTAGGTAGGTAGGTAGGTAGGTGTACTATATGTACATGTATCCGTACTACCGATATATATACATAGGTATGCGGAAACTCAAAAGGCGGTAAAAAGGAGGGAGATAGAACGTCTATAGAGACCAGATATCAACGACTAGAGACGATAGAGAAGGGGGGAGAAGACAGAGACAGATATTCACATATGTATGTATGCATGTATGTATCCGTATGTATGTATGTATGTGCTGGGTAGGTAGGTAGGTAGGTATGTATGTGTATACATATATATATATATATGTATGTATGTATGTATGTAATGTACGGATGTTTATTAACATTTCCCTTTATGCCGACACCGAATTTTCTTCCCCATACCTACTACCAACCTACATACATACATACATACATACATACATATATGTATGTATGTACATCTATGTCTCAGCAGCCTCGATGCTGAGAGGTGAGTGAGTCCCTGAGCTGCGTCATCGTTCGGACGTCATGATTTTTTTTCTTTCTTTCCTTTTATTTTGTTCCACCATCTCCCCCGTCTCCTCCTCCCCCTGCTAGTGCTCTGTCTCTCACTTTAACTGCTCTTTTGGGATAGCTAGCGACGAGTTGAGCAAACCAGCGAAGATGTCGACAAAATGTCTCTCAATTTAATTGCTCTTTTCGGATAGCTTTAGAGAAAGTGTCTCTCACTTTAACTGCTCTTTTCGGATAGCTGGCGGCCGGTTGAACAGAGCAGAGGAGAGGTACAGAGCATGTCTCTCAATTTAGCTGCTCTTTACGGATAGCTACTGCAGATGAGTTGAACAAATATGAGGGCAAGGCTTAAAAAAACACATCGGGAGATTTAAAAAAGAAAACCGTCATAGCCATGTCATTTTCTGATTTCATATGGCATGCATACAATACCTGGTCCATGTACATACATCTCTCTCATGCTGAATACCTACATACATACATACATACATACATACATACATACATATGTATGCTCCAATCGCGGCAGATGACGACGGCACTTCAGATTCATCCAGCCCTACGGCAGGGCGATCCCCCCTCATCGTACCCCCCCCCCCCCCCCCCCTCCCCCTCTCAGGCATGCAGGTCCCCTGCTTACCTGTCACCTACAACACACGTTACTGAGACTTGTCCTCTTGAAGAAAGCTGAACAACACGTTGAACACATGTAAACAAATGTGGCGTTCTATCAAACTGATGGAGACATCAGTTTCCTTTCAGCCCGATTCGACTGCCGATCCCCTGTTTTTTTTTTAACCCCCCTCCCCCCCTTGAACCTCCCCCCCCCCCCCCCTTCTTTCCACCACCACTCTCAACACCACCGCAGAATCAGCTGGACCGGACACTGACATGGCGGTCCTCATCTCCAGAACGAGAAGAGTCGGAACCACCCAACAAGGGAGGAAAGAAATAAAGAAAAACATCTCAAACAGTCCCAGTTCCAATCGATTGGTGTCTCCTCGTTGCACTTGCCAGCTGAACAAACAAACAGTCTGATGGATGGTCCTGCATGGCTTTGGGGCAACATACAGATGTAAGTAAGTACATACATACATACATATAGATTACATATATGAGTATGTGTGAGAGTGGTAAGTGTGCGTATGTATTCAGATATAGATATATATATATATATATCGATATATATATCCTCATCAACACTCACACACACACACACTCACACACACAATCACACATACACACATACACACATACACACAATCACACATACACACATACACACACACACACACACACACACACACAATCACACACACACAACACATATATATACAACGGCCATCATCCCCATTAGAACGACAGCAAGCAGTCTTCGTCCAACAACAATCCACTTCAACCTCTTACCAATACAACGACGCACGCCAACCACCATGAAACGGGACGCCATCAAGACTTGGGTCAGCCCCCTACCGTACAACGACACCTCGGCGCACGACATCATCTTTCTCGCCAACAAGAGATGCGCCCACGCGGCCACGCATCAATGTCCCTACCTGACAGATTCCAACTCGTCCCTCTGCAGGCCATGCGCCCAAGCTGCGGCTAACAACCAGCCATGCGCATGACGGAAGAGGAAACCAACAACAAAAAAAAAAAACAACAACCAAAATCATAAATTATACTCGACAGGAGGATGGGGAGCAGTGCTTGCTAGGCGACCGTTTTTCCCCCTTGTCTCTTTTCCAATATTTTATGTACTTGAATTCGGAAAGGGTAAACTGTTATCCATTGACGAGATCGGGCGTTGATGTCACTTCCCCTTTATTAAATAGACGAATTCTCTCTTTGATACCATCATATATCGGTTGTAATTGTCACCATCACGTGAACAACTGCTTCTTCTCCCCCTTCCAGAAGAAAGCATAAGACGGAGAAAAAAATCCCAGTATAAACGATTTCGATCCTGCAGGTCCAGAGATTCTTAGGGCGTAGTCGTAGAGAAGAGGGCGAAAAAAAGACTGGGGTCGACGGGACGGTAGACGAATAGGAAAAAGAAAAAAAATGTATGTACATATATATGTATGCATGTACATATGTATGTATATACATATGTATGTGTAAAAAAAAAAGGGGGGGGGGGGGGTACCCGGGGCCGGGCCGAAGATGGTTGGTTTCATGGGAGGGAGCCAGGCGTAGACCGAATAGGTCTAGCTGACAACGACCATGACGATAAAGGAGACGACGAAGGCAGCGGTAAAGACGGACCAGGAGGACCGGGCGGGGACACAGATGGCGTAGGACAGGGCCGGCGGCGCGACGGCGGTAGAGCCGGTGGTGCTGGCGGTGATGAGTCTGGTGTAAGAAGGCACCGTTCCGTTGGGTGGGGCCGTAGCGGGGCCGGCGATGGATGCGGAGACGGGGCCGGCGATGGATGCGGAGACGGGGCTAGCGACGGATGCGGAGACGGGGTAAGGTACGGCTTCCTTGGACCATCGGATGGAAGGGTAGTCGGCGGTGTTGACGGGAGCGACCGACGTTTCAGCAACGTCCGTGACGACATTCTCCGTCTCTTTCTCCGTCTCTGTCTCGGACGAAGCTGAAGACGAAGACGCAGACGCAGACGCAGACGCAGACGAAGACGCGGTCCATCCCCTCGTCGGACAAGATTCCTTCGCGCCCGGCCCGCAGCGGGTGACGGTCATGTACTGAACCGTGGTAGCCGTCTGGGTAACAGAGAGGGTCGTTTCCGCCGCAGCGACGGCGAGAAGGAAAACGACGGGAAGCATCATCGTCACCACGATGGAAAGGAAACCATAAACGAGTGTTCAAGCGACGAGAAAAAAAAAAACCAAGAGCAGAACTCCCTACATCTTATACCCGCCCTCCGTCAGCCAAACCTACGTATGAGACACCTCGACACTTCGTATCCGGCCCCTGGTCCACCCATCAATCTTCACCACCACCATCATCATCACGATGCACGTCCCTACATGCGCATACAGAACAACAATCAATCTTGGTGGCTTGCAGCCCCACGTGTCTTCGCCCCTCGACGGCCTTTGGTCCGCCCTCGGCTCACCGACCGTCCATTGCATGAGACATGGCGGTCTTGGGCACCATCACCATCACCATCACCATCATCATCATCATCATCGTCGTCGTCGTCGTCGTAAACATCAACAACACACATCATCGTTGTCTTACTTCCGTAGTGCTTCCGTACACACATCTTCGAATACTTTCCCTCCTCTTCTCTTCACAACGATACACGTGACCACCCCCAACACCCAACACCTTCACTCCTCCAATCTGATATCAACCTTCTACAACTCCCTTGAGACATAAAAGATACTTTCATAACTGACTGACGCAGAACAAAGCTTTCTTTTTCATCGTCACGTCTAAGAAATACTGGCTTCCTTCTCTCAACTTAAAAAAAAAAACCTATACTGCTAAACACCCCCCCCCCCCCTAACCCTCGAAACAACGGTAAGGCTGACAAGCGGATCCCTAACAACACTCCCCATCCCCTTGATCTGCGAAATCATAGTGCAAGGAGCCTTCCTGTTAGACCAGTAGTTGATGGCCTTGCACTTCCCGTCCTTGGCACAAGCCTCAGCACAGCCCTCGAAGCTACCGCCCGTCGTGCGAAGGACGCCGCCGTACGGCCCCTGCTGGCAGCTGACGCGCCACGTCGCGCCCCCCTGTCGCAGGAGGCTACCCTTATAGGTAGGGCAGACCTGCTTCTGGTTGAGGGGCTTAGGGCAGAGGTGCATCTTATGCTTGAGGCCGGAGATCTCCTTCTGGAGCGCCTTCTTATCCGACTCGGCCTTCTTGTTGCTCTCGTTGCACTTCTTGAGCTTCTCCTCCACCGCTTCCGTCCCCTTCTTGCAAGTCCGCACGTCCGCCTCCAACTTCTCCTCCGAGGATTCACACTCGGTCAGAAGCTTCTTGCAAGAGCGGCAGCTGCGCGAGTCGCTCGTCTCCGCAGACGACCCGCCGTCTTGACCACTGTAACTGTCGTGGACGCCCATGACGGTCTGCTGTTCGTCAAGCTTCGTCACCGTCAGCAGCGTCTCGGGCGAGAGGACGAGAGCGATGACGTTGCCCTGCTCCGTCGTCGACGCCTCGAGGGAGTCGGCCCCCTCGGAGAAGAGCTGGCATTCGTTGTGGCCCGACGTCCACTGGCTGCCGACGCAGTCCGTGGAGCCGACGCAGCTTGAGACGCAGCTGTCGGCGTCCGAGGTCGTCACCGTCTCGAGGAGATGCTCTTGCGGGAATCGCTGGCCGCAGTGGTACGTCACCTCTCGGCCGTAGCCTGTGGTCTCGCTGAGGCCGTCCTTGCCGGGGCAGAGGTCGAACCACTCCTCGGCCGAAGCACCGGTCAAGGTGGCGAGCAGCGGGAGGGCAAAGCCGAGAGACTTCATGATGGTGGTGGTGATGATGATGATGATGATGATGATGATTGTTGTTGCTACAGTTGTTGTGCTTGAGATGTCGATTCCTCAGTAACGGCGGACGACTTACACCCTTATATATCCCCATCAACCTCCCCTCTGCCTCCCTTACACCAGCGCAAAGAGCTCATGACGTAGAAATCCCCTCTCCATCTCCTCTCTGCATCCAATGTCTAGGACGATCATGACCATTGTCCAGCCGCACGCAACTTGCAATCATCGTCCGCCACTTCTTGTCCAAAGCCGCGATGCGGATGCACATCCTACGCCCAGACCTCGAGCGGCTGAAGACAGAGACACGCAGCCGCCTCCGACGATCACCCCCTCAGCAAGCCCCTCCCAAATCTGGCCTCGGATGTCCGAATTGAGCATCGTCATCCTCCTGCTGCTCCCCATTCGTCTTCTGCAACTCCCCCCCCCTCCCCTCTCGTCCGAAAGAATCTCTCCCGCCAGCAACTTACATTACAGTTGGTTATATCCAGAAGCTTCAGAGTAATGCTTGCCGAAAGCTCATCATCCTGTCCGACGACTACCAAAACCATCATCGACATCAGCAATTCACCGACCAAGGTCAGACATGCGTATAAAACTAAAGGGCTGTGCCGCCGCCGTCAAGACATTTTGCTTCGTGTCTTAAACTAGTAATCATCAGCGTGCGTACGACCCTATCTGTCTCAGGCTACGCCCTTCCCATGCCCCGACGAGTACCCAGTAAAAGCCCCTCCCCCTTTCCTGCACCATGCCTATGCCTCCTCGCTCGCAAAGCCAAAGAGAGCATCCATGCGATCCTGCTGCTGCAGTCCATCATGCTCCTCGTCTCCAGCCACCGACTCCGTCTCAGAGCCGTCGTCGGCGCAGAAGAGATCGGCCTCGCCGTCTCGTCTGACCATCTCGCAAGCGTCCCCATCCAGCAGTTGCACCGTATCATCGTCCGCTGTCGTCCTCGTCTCCGAGCCCGTCACCATGGGTGTCATTACGGGATAGCTACTGGCTTCGCCCTGGGCGGCTGGCATCGACAGTAAGTCCTCGGCCTCGGCCGCTCCCATCGGAGTCAAGGCCGGAGTCGAAGCCGTCGTCAAGGCCGGAGTCGCCGTCGTCATCGTCGTCGAGGCGACAGTGTCGGCCGTTTCGACCGGACTGACCACCCTTTGTGGCATCCAGCGGGACGAAACCCCCAGCTGCGTCTTTCGGGCCCTAGGCTCGCGGCCCGTCGCGATACGGATCATGACCCGGTAGAAGATCCAAGGAAAGCTGATGAGCGGCATCGAACTTGGTTCGGTAGCTTGCCCCGGCTCGCTCTCCTCCCAACCATCATCCTCGCTGCTCTCCCGTTCGTTATGCTCGGCGAGAGCGGCCTTCGTCTCCCGCTCCGTAACGCAGTACATGGCCGCCACGAAACTGTCGAGCCGCTTGGGATCGCTGCCGCCGGCCGCCTCGTAGCACTGCTCGCGGAAGCGCGTCCTTAGCGTGTCAAACTCCCAGCCGAGCTGCTCCTGGCGCTTGTAGTCGGTCCCGACGGGAGGAGCCGACATGGCCCAAGCCGTAAAGAGCTCGAACTCGGTCGCCACGCCGTGCTGCGTGAGTATCCGACGCACGCTGAGATCGTACTCGGCCTTGAGCCTCCGAGCCTTGGAAAGCGTGTCATCGTCGAGCTCAAACTTGGAGAGGACGCGTTTGTCGAAGGCGTGCTCCCAGTCCGGGCGGAATTCCACCGCCTTCTGCTCCACCTTGTCGTACAAGACGCCCAATGCCTTCCGAGAATGATACGACGGCTTCTTCCTCATAAAGTGCGGCCACTTCTTTGGCTGCCGATCCGGACCCATCCTTTCCGCCGGTTGACCAGTTTTTGGGTAATCGACGGCCTTGGAGTGTTCCTCGGCCAGCCATTGACCTAGACGCAGACGTTGGTCAGCTTCCGTGGGAGCTTGAAAGTGAGGGAGGGGAGATTTGGGGGGGTTTCCACTCACAAATATGAGACTTGGGACCATGCAGGTCCGAGTGTGCGACGTGGGCAGTGGCGATCAGGCCCAAGTTGTCGTTCTTCATGTATTGGACAAAGAAAGTCCGAATGTCATCGACCTTGACCGGTTCCGACAGCTCCTTGGGCTTGAGGCCGGTATAGTTCATGGGTGGAAAGTTCCACTCCTCCGGTAGAAGGCTGGGCTCCCAGATACCTAGGCGAAGAGAGAGAGAGAGAGAGAGAGAGAGATCTTTGTCAGATGCATGTGCAGCGAGATGAGGAAAAGACGGTTGTCGCGCATACTCACAGAAAAAGTCGTCTCCGTCCAAGTCCCCGCCAGATAGCATACTGGGGAGCGGGCGGTCGCCCGTCGAGGGGAAGACGATTTCGTCCCTGAGATGACGAAGCTGCGGGACATCGACCGCCTCAACTACCCGAATGTCACCCGGATGAAGGGAGGGATTGCGGCCGACGATGCAGACGCCTTTGATGATTTCTGTCTGGTCGCACTGCGTGTGGTCCGTGAGCTGCAGAAATATCTGCGGCAGCGTGCCGACGTCCTTGCCGCCGACGCCCTCGGTCGCGGCCGAGTGGCCCCTCAACGTGCCCGTCTCGTCGACGCAGCCGAGCACGAAGGCGCTCTTTTCCACCTGGATTCTCGCCTTCTCCTTGAGGAGCCTCAGCGTCCAGGACCTCCACAGGTTCAGGAGATTGACGGTGAAGAGCTCCCGGATGCCCTCGCGGTGGAAGCCCGCCTCGAGCATCTCAGCCAGCAACAGCGAGTTCTGGGCCTCGTCGACGTACTTGGTCAGCAGCCCGATGGCGACCGAGTCGTCTACCATGGCGAGCTCGTACTCGCGGATTTGGTGGTCCAGCAGATTGGTAAAGGCCGAAACGGGCACCCCGAGGCACTCGAGGATGGGGATCGTCTGGCGGTTGAGCGTCGCCGTCGCCCGCCTGGCGCAGCGGATGATCTCCAGGCCGTTGAACTCGGCCTTGAACTTTTCCTGCGACTCGCGCACCATGACTGTCATGCCCTTTGCCTTCTGCGGCCAGACGGCCAGTACGCCCTTGGAGCCGCCCATGCGGAACTGAAAGGCAGTGGGATTGTCCAGCACGTCGAGGTCCATCTCCTGGATGATGAAGCTGGCCAGGAAGTCGGAGATGATGCCGACGCCGTCGGTAAAGCAGTATCCGTTGCGCTCCACGTCGGGGATGCGCAGCGATGTCGGCTTGCAGATGCCGCGGATCTCCCTCGTGGTCGAGAAGCACTGGCCCATGCGGGCCGCGTACTTGGCAACGATCCTGATGTGGTCGAAATCGCCCATCCACTTTCTAATCTCGTCGCACGACGTGTGTTCGGTTGGACAGAAGAAGTAGGCGCCGCACTCGCGGAGCTGCGAGTTGCCGAAACCGAGAAACTCGTAAAGCCGATCACCGATGCGGATGCCCCAGAAGAGGGTACGCATCATGCGCTTCCAGATGTCGTCGTTTTGCGGCTCGTTGAAGGCGATGCGCTTCTGCTCCTCCTCGTCGAGGAACTGAATCCGGAGGAAGCGGTCCTGCATGTGGTTGTACTTGCGCAGGACGCGGTTGGACGTTTCCACCGTCGGGGAGCTGTACCGAACCGACGTCGGTGTGATGACGGCCTTGCGCATCAAGGCGCAGTAATGGGGCAGTCTCGACTTGGGCAAGTAAGACGAGGCGTCCGAGTCTAGCAAGGCCCGAATCGGGTCGAAGACCTGTTCCTTTTGATCCGCTAGAAACTCGAGCCGGCGGGCGGCGTCGGCGGGCTTGAGGCCTGCAAGCGTCTGCAGGAACTCTGCCGTCACGGTGTTCTCATTGAGGATGCCGCGAGAGACGCAAACCTCGAGCTGATAGCGTACCTCGAAAGGAAGATGAACGACGGGCGAGGCAGCCATCTCCATCAGGGCCGAGGCATGACCGTTGGAGGTGGCCGGCTGGTGGTCGAAGAAGTCCCACATAGTCTTACCGGCCGGCCTGAAGCTGAAGTCGTTGGTATGAACGACGGTGACGTTGAGGTTCTCGAGAGAGCTCCGAAGCTGCACCCAGGTGTCCTTTTCCTTTCGTGAAGAAGTTTGATCGGACAGTACGAAGTGAAAGGTAGTCCAACTGCCGATGTCGATGTATTCCGGGTCCGCCATGTTATTATGAATAGCCACGGGATGAAGCATGGCGGCGTCCAGATCAGAGAGTACGTTGGTCGCACGAAACCACGTTTTCTCGTCGTTCCAGCCGGTCTCGCCCGAAAAAAAGGTGGACTCGACATCATCCATCTTCCAAAAGTAGCGAGGAGGACGAGGCAGGGGGAGCACCCAGGAGACGGTGCCATCGGCAGCCACGGCCTCATACGTTTTTGAGATTTGGGAGACGGGGACTTTGAAGCGGAACTGCCTCATGCCGGTCCAGTCGCCTGCCTCGGCGGGGACGGTGAAGTAGGCGGTAAGCTGATTGGACCACTTGTCGAGCTGGAGCTTCATGTCGGTTGAGGTGTTGGACTTGGAGACAGCCATGGCGGTCGGTCCCACCATGGTGCCAAACTGCAGTTCCTTGAAGCCCATGGAGATGTTGCGACGTGCGTCACGGCGACCGGAATAGTCGTTGCGGAAGAGCATGGTTCGCACGGGACATCCCTCAGGATACCTGCGTCGGTCGGGATGTTTCAAGCGAAAAGTCGAGTCCCAGAAGGAGCGCCCTGGAGGCGGCTCGAAGAAAATCTTGGCACTGCCGTCGCCCACCTCGATGCGATTGACACGACCCTCCGGGGAAAAGCTGGAGAATAACATGGGAGTGGTGACGTCGGCAGGGAGATTGTCGACCTTGACGATTACTTCATGCCACTTGCGCCAGTCATCGCGGCGCCTGTTGGACGTGCTCCAACGCGGAAAAGTGGTTTTCGTGGCGGCGGGCGTCTGCGTCGGACGACGAGGTTGAGCGAAGCTCTGCAACTCGGCGGCAGTGGCGGGCGTCGACGCCGGGCGGCGAGGGTCGCCGTTCTTGACCGGGCTTCCCTCGTCGCGCCCAGGCGGTTTTGCCGCCCCATGGCCTACCGAGTTTTTGGAAGGCCTTGGCGGCGGCGGCGGCGGCGGCTCGAGGTCATTTTTCGACATGACAACGGTAGCAAGATGCCGCGAACAGGCGAGCTAGAATAAACGGTTGGGGCGACGAGGTTAGGCACTAGGTAAACGACCCAGATGACGTTGACGAGGCGAAGAACGGCTTAACCGGTGGATGCAGGAAGAACGAACAAAGGCGCTAGAGAAGGAGAGACGAGTGAAGGCGAAGAAAAGAGCAGAAAGAGGGGAATCAAGAGAGGGCAAAGTATGTATGAATCAGAGCGGAACAAAAACGACAGGACCATGAAGAGGAGCCGCCCAAACGACGACGATCCTATTCAGTCAAGGAAGAAGGGCATAAATGCGGCAATCCGAGTAGGAGCGCCGGCTGGATGCCTAGCGGACAGCGGCATCTCGAAGACACCGGTCTGTCGAGAGAAGAAAAGCAGCCGAAGGGGAAGAGGAAGGAAAGTAAATCCAGGCTACAGAAGCCGGTTTGGACGCAGATTCTGATGACGAAATTGCTTTCTACGAGGTAACGCTGCTTGGGTGGTCACGTGCTCTCGTGTCGCCGTGGGCGGAGATTTCACAAGGTGTCGTCTTACTAAGCTACTTAGGGCTAGCATAGCGCCTCCCGGCTTTACGTAATCCAGCGCCCTTGCCCGCCCATGGCCGGAGAGCGGGTGGGCCGGCCGCCCTGGGGTCTCTCCCTGGCCCTCGCCTCGCCCTCCGACGACGGCTCGTCCAAAGAAGGGGGAGCGGGTGGGTGGGGGGAGAGAGAGAGAGCGTGCGTGTGCGTGTGCGTGTGCGTGTGCGTGTGCGTGTGTGAGTGAGAAGAGAAGAGAGAGAAAAAGAGAAAGAGGCCAACTAGCTACTCTCGATCATACCCTTCTTCCTATCCATTCTTTGCCTCCGTCTCCGACTCAGCGGTTCCCCTTATCGTTCCATCCGTCCATTCGCGTCTCGCCTCGTCAAAGCCAACGTCTCGTACGACGTTGCGCCAAATCAAATCATGGTCTACGTCCGCCAGCGCCACCTCCCAGCGCTCAAGGAGTACAAGTACTCGGCCGTCGACCGCTCGCTGGTGTCAAAATACGTCCTCAAGCCCTTCTACACCCATGTCGTCATCAAGTGCTTCCCGATGCGCATGGCGCCCAACCTCATCACCCTCACCGGCTTCATGTTCGTCGTGGCAAACGTCCTGACCTTGCTGTGGTACAGCCCTGCCCTTGATCAGGACTGTCCTTCCTGGGTCTACTACAGCTGGGCTGTTGGCCTGTTTCTCTACCAGACCTTTGACGCCGTCGACGGCACACAGGCGTGAGTGTCCCCCCCCCCCTGCTTGCTCTCTCAAGTTAGTGCATTCTTTCTTTTTTACTTGTTTCTTCCTCTCTTCGTCGTCTCTCTCTCTCTCTCTCTCTCTCTCTCACTCTCTTTCTCACTTCCTGCAGTCGCCGCACCAAGCAGTCCGGCCCCTTGGGCGAGCTGTTCGATCATGGCGTCGACGCCCTCAACACCTCCCTCGAGGTCCTCCTCTTCGCCGCCTCCCAAAACCTGGGTCAGAGCTGGAGGACCGTCGCGACCCTCTTCGCCTGTACGCATACATACATACACCACCGCCCCCCCCCCCCCTTTACCATCGTGTCACACACGCTGACGAAGTACGACTCACATGATTCTCCGACGGGGAAAAAAAAAACGCAGCCCTCCTCACGTTCTACGTCCAGACGTGGGACGAGTACCACACCAAGACTCTCACCCTCGGAATCATCAGCGGCCCCGTCGAGGGCGTCCTCACACTCGCCAGCGTCTTCGCCCTGACCGGCTACTTCGGCGGCGGCCACATCTGGCAGGCGAGCGCGCTGCAGACGCTCGGCGTGCCGGAATCGATCGGGATCCCCGCCCTCATCTACGACCTGTCCTTTACCGACTTGTTCATGGTCCAGGGCGGCTGCGTCCTCGTCTCCAACACCATCGAGTCCTCGTTCAACGTGATTCGAGCCCGTCGCGCCCGCGGCGACCGCTCCCGAGGCGCCCTACTCGGCCTCGTGCCCTTTTTCGCCGTCTGGGTCTTCATCGTCGCTTACTTGCTGTTACAGCCCAATATCCTGGAGAACCACCTGGTGCCGTTCGTCTTCTTCGCCGGCACCGTCAACGCCTATAGTGTCGGCCAGATCATCACCGCTCACCTCGTCAAGATGCGCTTCCCCTACTGGAACGTCCTCGGCCTACCCCTCGCTTTCGGCGTCTTGGACTCGCTGGGCCCCTTCCTGCAGCGTCACATTGGCGTCGGCTGGCCTAGCGCCCTCGGCGATGGCGTCTACCAGGTTGCCTACCTCTTTCTCATGCTGGGCGCCGCCATTGGCGTCTACGGCAGCTTCGTGGTCGACGTCATCGTCACAATTTGCGACTACCTCGACATATGGTGTCTCACCATCAAACACCACCACGTCGACGTGCCCTCACCGTCGGCCAAGAAAGTCAAGCGTCGGTAATCATGATGCTAGCAGAGGGGGGGTTGTGTCATGGTGTACGGGCTATGTGCGCCTGCTGTTGAATTTTATGTTCGAAAGCTTTGGCTTCAGATGTACGAATATGCTCCCAAGGATCGACCAGCCAGGTTTGCATGTAAACCATCTCGTCAGAGTCGATCAAGGCACATGTCAAGGACGACGTGGGTGAAGAAATTAGAGATGCTGGAGAGCGTCCATTATTGAATGCAAGGTAGCTACCTAGTTACTATCCCCTTGCGCCGCGCAAACCCCCCAATGACAAAAGGGGCAAGGGAAAGACAACAGACACAGAAAGAGATGGGAAGAAGGGCAAGTTAAAAACGAAAAGAGACAAACCAATAAGGCTATAACAAATCGTCAGAACCACTAGCAACGCTCTGCTCGATAGCCTCGAGTATAGCACTCTCCTCAAAGACAGGACCCTGCCCATCACACCTCGCCGAGCTCTTGAGCCGATCACTGACATGCCCAACATCAACCAGCCCCCGACGATAAAGCTGATGAGAGATGATGAGGTCCCACGCCGCACCAGCAGCCAGCAACCGCTCGCCATCATCCGACGTGACGACGCGCCGCGAAGGGGACCAATTCCGAGCCGTATTGTCCAAGACGGTAGAGTAGAATTCGTCGGAAGGGTAGAATTCCTCCAACGGGCTGCAGTGCGCTTCGGGCGATGAGGACGAGCAGGCGACGACTGCGCCGACTGTGGCGGCCGAAGATGAAGACGTGGCGCGCAGCATGTCGTTTTGTGTCGACATCTCTTGTAGGTCACGCTTGAGTCTCTCGTTCTCGACCGAGGTCTTTTGCTGCTCTGCTTCGAGGTTGGCGAGTTTCGCCTCGAGGTCTTTGACGTGTTTTTCCTTCCTTTCTCGAAATGCTCTCTGACTATTTCGGAATAAGGAGAGCGAAAAAGGGGGGGGGGGGGGGTAAAGAAAAAATTCATCTTGTCCTTTTATTTATCATATAAAAATAGGGGGGGGGGGGTTGATGGGCAGGGAAAAGGGGGAGGGGGTTCAACCTACGCCGCGCGGTTCTGAGCCTTTCGTCTCGACTGAGCCGGCGTCAGGAGCTCTTCTTCGTCGCTCCCCTTCTGCATGGCAGGGATAACATCGTCGTATCCCTTGACGACTGACCCGGAGATA
The DNA here is from genome assembly GCA_001633055.2 of Ophiocordyceps polyrhachis-furcata BCC 54312. Lineage (NCBI taxonomy): Eukaryota > Fungi > Ascomycota > Sordariomycetes > Hypocreales > Ophiocordycipitaceae > Ophiocordyceps > Ophiocordyceps polyrhachis-furcata. The sequence goes on along the minus strand of LKCN02000001.1, from coordinate 4,062,543 downwards.
TGATGGACAACATTGGTGACGGCGCCCTGAAGCTGCTGGCCAAAGACAGTCGTAGGGCCAGCCGTGCTCGGCGGAGGCGTAGGGAGATCGGAAAAGGCTTGCGGCTGTTGGTGTTGGTGATGATGATGATGATGATGATGCTGCTGTTGTTGTTGTTGTTGTTGTTGTTGTTGTTGTTGTGGTTGTGGTTGATGATACGTCGGCGCAAAGTCGAAGGCGCGCGGGGGGAAAGGATCGAAGACGACGTCCTAAGAATTGCTTTTGCATTGAGTGCAAGCGAGGAAGAGGAACCGCCACCAGGGGAACAAACTGACGGGCGCTTCAAAGTCGTGTGGCATCGGCAGAAAGGACTGGTAAGCCGCCGACTGGGCTCCAGCTCCAAGGTTATAGTGCCCTGAAAACTCCATTTGTATTCTCGATGGGGAGAAGAAAAGGATCAAGGGCCGTCGGACGGGAAGAGGGGAGAGAGAGAGGGGAGAGAGAGAGAGAGAGAGAGAGAGAGAGAGAGAGAGAGAGAGAGAGAGA
>LKCN02000001.1:4047740-4061664 GCA_001633055.2 Ophiocordyceps polyrhachis-furcata BCC 54312 | reverse complement strand
GGGGAGGGAGGAGGAGGAGAGGCCCAGACTGGCTGTGGAGGGGAGGGAGGGGAGAGGCAAATGTGACCCATGGATCCGAGGTGAGCTCATCAGCAGCCCAAAGAGGTACCAACCCGGCGAATCATCATCCCCCTGGCTGTCCCAGCTCCCGTGCTGCTTACTAGGTATATGTTTAAACATTGTACATGGACAATGATGCCAGTTCATGATCCGACGACGATACTCTATATTCACCTACCACCTACCTACCAGGCAGTGGGAAAAGCAAGCCAAAGCCGAAAGCTCGCAGGCTCACGGAACCAACCGCTTCGGCGTGCGAGGATAGTAGCTCGCCAGATGCACGCTCGGCAAGTTGAGATACCACGCGACCACCCGATCCAGCCCAATGCCTCCTCCTCCGTGCGGCGGCACCCCCGCGCTCCGGAAGACGTCGATGTACTCCTTGATGCCTGCGCTCGCCGGGTCGACGCCCTTCTTGCGGATCCTCGCCTCCAGTAGCCGCGCGTCGTGAATGCGCTGTCCGCCCGAGAGAATCTCCTGGCCGCGCATGAAAAAGTCGAAAGCGTTCGTCACCGAGTTGTCCTTGGGATCCTCCAGCGCGTAGAACGGTCGCGCCCCCTCGGGAAACTTGTCCAGCATGTAAAAGTCCGTCTTGTACTTGCGCCGAATCACCGCCCCTAGAGCCTTCTCTTGTGGCGTCGACATGTCCTCCGTGTCGCTCACGTCGGCGAACTCGGCCGGGCCCTCGGCTCGAAGCAACGCCTGGCCCTCGGCAAACGTCAGCCGTACCTCCCGGCCCGGTTCCGGCAGTAGAAACTCTTCCGACGGGTAGACGGTGCGGATCAGCGCAACCTGCTCCGCGCATTGCTTCGCGAGGCCGCGGAATATGTGCAAGAGCACGCCCTCGAGCATCTCCACCACCTCGACGTAGCTCTCTTCAATCTCCATCTCCAAGTCGAGCCCGGTGAACTGGCCGCCACAAGTCAGCCTTCTTCCTCGTTTCTCTTTCCCTCCCCTCTCAAACTCACCTCCGTCATGTGTCGCGGCGTGTTGGAGTTTTCGGCTCGGAAGACGGGCCCGATGCAGTAGACGCGCTTGCGTCCACCTGCGATCTCGTACTGCTTGTAGAACTGCGGCGACTGCGCCAGGTATGCCTTCTTGTCGAAGTAAGGCAGCCCGAACACGTTGGAGCCGCCCTCGGAGGCGGCACCGATTAGGCACGGCGGCTCGAACTGTCGGAAGCCCTTGCTGTCGAGGTAGTCGGCGAAGAGCTTCCGCGTCGTCATCCGCACGTCGGCGATGGCCTGCTGCACGGGAGCGCGCTTGTGCATGGCCGGGTTGTTGAGATGGGTCGCCATGCTGGCGCTGGGCAGGCCGTCGGCCGGGCTGGCCGCCTCGTCGACGCCGGCCTCTTCGTCATCAAAATTGGTCACCGGCTTGTTGGCGACGACCAGCCCCATGCCCAGCACCTCGGGGCCCGGCGCCACCACGTAGCACTTGTTGATGTGAAGCTCGTACCCGGATACTCGCACGCTCTTGACCGCCTCCAACGGCTTCTCGATCCTGCCCTCGACCAGCACGAAGCTCTCAAGATGAAGGCCACCGATCCATTTCACCATCTGCCGGCTGACCGGGGTCCCGTCGGCGCTGGCGGCCACCACGCCCTGTATGGCCCAGTCGCCCTCCTCACGTAGCTCGACAAAGGCCATCTTGGCGCCCTGCATCCGAGAGTTCTGAATCCAGGCTCGCACCTTGACCGTCTTTCCCACGTTCTTGTCGCATGTATCCTTGATGTGCAGTCGCTCGGATTCGAGCCTGGTCTCGGGCGGCACGTCACCGTAGTTGTCCTTGGCCAGGTCCTCGCTGTTTCCTGCCGCCGCCTTCGCCGCCGCCTGACTGGCCTGGTGCTCGGCCGCGCGCCGCGCCTTTTCCGCCTCCTTCTTCGCCTTTTGCTCTGCCTTTTTCAGCGCCTTCTTGGACGGTCCGGCCTCGCCGTCGTCAGCTGCCGCCGGGGGAAGTTTGTCGGCCATTGCTACTGGCAGTTTTAACAGGCGGTGCTTCGGTTGCTGGCTCGAGACGATGAGGACGTGTTCCGGTCGTCCGAATCGTGCGTGACGTTTGGGAAACGTGGAAATCTCTGTTCCGTGCGTCCCCCCGAAAGCCCGTCATTGATCTGCTTACCCTAGGCTAGGTGGGTAGTCTTGGATTTACCCCGCCACCCCGCATCAACTGACTCCCTCCCGCCAATGCAGATAGGGGGTCAATGTCATACATACATACATACATACATATGTACACACCTATACATATATGTACTATCCGTACACACTTCTCTCCCAAGTATCAACAGCAAATTCATCAACTACAGGCACAGCCCTCTCGTCTTCAGGTGTCAAGAACGAATTAATAGTCCCTAGTTCCTACCTAGGTATCAAAACTCAATCGCCATCCCATGCAATTAATCGTCGTGCAAGCAACATCGCTAACCGCGAAAGCCAACTTCAACTAGTAAACTCCCCCCCCTGCGTAGTTCCCAGCCCGTGAAAACGCAGCGCTTTTCTCGGACGTAGACTCATGCATTCCTGGTCTCGCAACCCCCTCCTCCTCTCTGCTCCTGTAGTTCGTCACGGCCACTTCCTCGCCAAGAGGTCAAGCCACGACATCTCGAGACCCTTACAAGAATCGACACTCAGACTCAGAGTGAGCGTGGGCGTCCCTCGCGACCATCGTCTGCCATCGTCAGCACCTAGCCGAGATGCAGAGGCTCGGCCCTCTCGCAGGTAAAGAGGTTGACGTGATAGTCGCCGCGAGCCGCGCAGCCCAGAATCGGTCGATGCGGGTGGAACGCTGTCGCCGAGATTGGTCCTCCACGGTTCTGTTGCAGAAAGCTTGAATACGGCTCCAGACGCGATAGCTCGCGTCCGTCGAGATTAAACACCTTGACCGTGTGCTGCGAGGTGCCGCTGTCTGGCTGTCAATCCTGCCCGGCCCACGACAGGAAGATGATACTTACACGGCAAACACCGGCAGATGCTCGTGCGTCGACATCGTCCGCAGCGTGTCGCGTGTCGTCTGGATTGAGAGCAGAGGCCGGTCCATCCGTATGTCCCAAACCTTGACTTTGCCGTTGCGACTGGCGCTGAGGAGCTCCCTCTGCCCCCCACGCTGCATGTGAACGCTCTTGATCCATTGCCGGTCTGATTCATCCTTCCACTTGCGCACCATCGAGTCCTGCGGCCGCTCCCGCGTGTCAAACACTCGCACGGCTCCGTCACCGAAGCCAGCGACGAAGATGTTGCCCGTCATCTGGTCCGACGTGAGCGACGTCACGCACGAGCCGGACCGTGCTGGGACGTCCATGACGCAAGTTTCGTGCGCCGCGTACCACACCCGAATTACCCTGACGTCGCCAGCCACTAGTACCCGGCCCGTCACCTGCTGCCAGTCAAAGACCATGCCCGAGTTGACGTTGCTGGGGACCATGTGCGTCAGGGCCCGCCACGACGTTGCGAGCTCAATCGTCTTGTCCGAGTCGTAGTTGCGGTAAACGCGGATCACGCCGTCCGACGACCCCGTGAGCAAGAACGCCTGATCGTCTTCGTTGATGAACTTCATGTCGCTAATCTTGGACCCCTCCGGGTTTCCGTTGCTGAACTTGCTCAGACGGCCCTGCTTTTTCCAGTCCCAGACGAAGACGGTGTTGCCGTCGTCCGACACCGCCAAGTGGTCCTCGTACTGGTGAAACGTCATCTTGGCCGGCTGGGCTCCGTTATTCACCATACCTAGCTGGTTGTTCCACTTGTGGCTGCCGGCGAGCTGCTTGAGCGGCTGCGTCTCCCTGAGCAACGTCTCGTTCCGAGCTCTCCGCCACAGGCGCTCGTTGTACTCGGTGCTGCCTGGCTCGTCTGCCTCGCTCGCCTTCATCTGCGGCTCGCGGAAGTACTCGATCGACCATTCCAGGAAACCGCTCTTGAGAGGTATAGTTGGGAGCTTCGTCGGATCCCGCTCTTGGAACGCGCCCGAGAGGGGCTCGCGCGCAACATTGTACGCCGCCGGCGCATTGAACTGGTCGTTCTGCTCGGGAGGCGCCGACACTTGATCGGCGGGGATCTTGGCGGAAACAGACCTGGGCGGTTGCTGTCTTGGGCTGGGCATGCCGTTGGGGCTCATCCTGTCGTCGCCACCGATGAAGGACTGGAACAGCAGGCTTGCCGTTCTGCGCAGGAGGCCCGGAGAGGTCATGGGAGGGGTGCTGGGGACACCCCTGATGCCGTTTCTGAGCATCTCCCTGGGAGGCTGCCGCTGCGTGGCCTTCTTTGCTCGCCTCTGGATATCCTTCATCAAAGCCTGAGCGTTCTCACCGATAGAAGAATCGACGAGGGCGTTATGCACGTAGTCGACGACGATGGTGGCCTCGCGCTGAACCTCCGGATGAGGGTCCACGCTGAGGATCAATGCGTGCTTCCAGAGCGCCATGTACACCGTGTTGTGGGACAGGCCGTGCGCCGAGGACTTGATGGTGCCGTCCCTATTCCGGTTCTCGGGCTTCGTATAGTGCAGTCCCATTTTGTGATCCTGACCATCGTCCTGCGGCGGGAACAGTATGTAGTCCTTTTCCTCTTGAAGCTGCTCGTACGCCGTGACCAAGAACTTGTTCTCGAAGCGGATGATAAAGTGGGAGACGAAGACGAGAAACTCTCTGCGGACCATGGGACTGCCGTCAGTGCCCATGTCGAGGATCGTCCAGGCTATCGATTCCTCAATCCGGGCCACCTCATCCGTGAGGTCGGGAATGCCCAAGAAGGTCGTCATGGCGTGAATCATGGCAGCCCGGACCTCGCAACACGGATCTCGTATGAGAAAGGCCAACTTCACGTAGGCGTTCTCGCGGATCCCGCGCCATTTTGGCTCGGGGAGGCCCTGCCACAGTTGGCTGATGCAGAGGCAAGCCCACTGTCGTAGTAGAGGATTGTTCTCGTTCTGCAAATGAGCCAGGCAGTATGTCATGATGTCCGTCTGATTGCAGACCATCTGGCCGTTCTTGTAGCCTTTGCAAAGCATGGCGAGGATGAAGGCGCACATGGCCTTGTGCTCGTCGCTGTCGACGACGGGCAGTCCCTCGGACGGTTTGAGAATCTGGGCAAAGTAGCTGTACCCGCTGTCTTTGATGAGATCCTGCTGGCACGACAGGTCGACGGCAATCAGCCTGGCCCATATAAAGACCATGACGGGCTTCAGTTCTGCAGCCGCCGACTGCAGAAGTTTCAGGACGTAGGGGAAGATGCCGATGCTAAGGGCAAGCTGTACAGACCATGGCCCAAGGTCCAGAAAGCGCCCTAGCAAAATGAGGGCGCGGACCCGATGCTGTTGGCTGAGTAAAACCTGGAGTACGACAGGTAGCTGGTCGGGAGGCTTCTGCGCCATGGCGTCGCCGCGAGTGAGGTAGACGTCGAATGCTGTCAACTGCTCGGTGAAGAAGGTCGAGTTCTGGTAGTCGTAGTCGACACCCTCGCTGTCTTTTCTCTCCAACATCGGGAGCTGCGCCAGCGCCATGTCAACGGCGAGATCCCACGTCTCCCAGAGGGGATGCTGGTGGGTGTCGGGCAGCGCCGGATAAGACTGGGGATGGCACCCGTACACGGTCATGACGCGCTGGGCCAACAGGAAGTTGCGGAAGAGGGCGGCAACCATCAGGTCCTGGCGGAAGAATTTGCGAAACAGATCACGCGGTAGCGTCGTCCATGCGATGCTGTCGGTGATGGCCGTGAAGATCCAATTCAGCTCACCCAAGGGAGTTCGCCTCTCCTGGAGCCTCCCGGGTAGCTGCTTGGCCCTCTCTGGCGTTAAGTTGGTCTTGAGGGGATTCTGGAGGACGAAAAACCAGAGGGCCATCTCGATGGGGGTGGTGAGGCAGGCGGTGAAGAGGTCTGCCGGGAGCAGAGGGTTCGTCGGCAGGTTCTCCTTGACGGCGCAGGCGGCGAGGTGGATGTAAGGTCGGTAGTTGACGCGCTCGTAGTGAGGATCGCGCTCGGCAGCCTCGTCTTCTTCCTCGTCGTGCTTTTCGACAAAGCGATGGTAGTTGGTGAGAATATTACCAGCTTCGGAACAGTCCCAGACAAAGATGGTCGGCGCTTGCAGCCAATGCTGCAGGTCGTACAAGCTGACGGGGATATACTGAGTGTAAGTCTTATTGAACACCCAGATTTCCCCCGAAGCCGTCGGTTTCGGCACGCCATGGCCGTTATAATGCAGCAGCACTCGCTCGTCCTTGGCATTGCGACGCAGGGAGACGCAAAACTTTTTGGTCTCTTCGACGGACGGATCGAGGTACTGCTTGTACCTGGCCCTGATGGCCAGCGTCTCATACTGGGACTGGAGAGCCTTGCCGATGTTCTCGAGCGCCTTCTGGATAGGCGGTATGGTCGGGTCGGTCCAAGCCTCGAGCTTGGCGCCGGGCGTTGTCTTGAGCTGATCGGGCGGCTCGACGCCAATATTGAGACAAACAGCGAGCGCAGCAGAGACGGTCTTCAGCCTATCCCTCTGGCGCCAGTCCTGAAGCTCGTAGTCGAGGGGCTTGGGTTTGCCGGTCGTCTCGTGTCGCTTGTCGGTAAAATACATGTACCAGTTGCTTACGAGCTGCGAGATGATGTGCTCCGACTGGTAATGATCCTCGAAGCCATGTCGAGCCCCCCACTCGCGAATTTCATCATCAGGCTCGTCTTCGTCGGGCTGGCGCGGGACGAAGTCGCTCTTGGACCGGAGCAGCTGCGGCTTGGCAGGTCGCCTGGGGCGGTCGCTGTCGAGGTCGTCGTCTCTGGCGTCGGGGGACGGGGGCGACGAAGAGGGGCCCGGTTGTCCGTCGTCGTGACCGAGGGCGATCAAGGCCCGCCGCTCCCCGTTTCTGAGGACAGTGTGACGGTCAGGGCTGCCGTTGCCCTGGGTCGCGAATCTCGATGTCTCGCCGTTGGTGGTGGTGGTGGTGGCGGCGGCGGCGGCGGAGGGCGAGGAGCCGAGCAAGTCGGATCGCAGAGTCATTTCGGCTCGCCTTCCATGAACCGGACGTCGAAGCCCGTCTGGCCGCGTCGTCTGGGAGCTGCCCGAGGGCTGATGGAGAAGAAACAAGTGTTGGTCGTGGGGTGGAGGTTGTGTTTGATGCGTCAGCACGACCGTCATGGTATTGGTAGCAGGTACCGAGGCTGGACAGGGACGCTAGTAGGGAGTTGGCGAGAGGCAGCGGCCCATTTCAGCCCTGCCGCCTGTATGGAGGCATTCGCACTGGAATCGAGAGTTGGCGGGAGGAGACGGAGATTGTACGATGTGAGGCGGCGGCAGGTGGGCGGGTATGATTGGTTTTTGATTTGGCGTTGCAGGCTGCCAGCATTCGAGAGCTGCAGCACCAACACTCCGGCGTCGTAGTGTGGACAGAGCTGACTCAGCCTACGGGTACGCATGATTTGGTCTTGATAGATGCAAGTTCATCAGTGACAATAACGTTGACGAACGAATACACGACAAGAAATCATCTGAATCGGTTCAATGAATGAACGGTGTGCGCCATCAAGCATCTTTCTAATCTACTCGTGACAACGCACTGACTAGACTGTGAAAGACGGGGTAAAGCAAACGCTCGTATGTACATACATACACACACACGTCCGTCTTGCGTGCCGCTTGGACTGCAAGGCTCAGCAGACGATGCCTGGCGATGCAGTATGTACGTACAATATAGGTATGTGTATGTATGTACGGATATGTGTGTGTACGGAAAAGTAAAAGCAGGATTGAAGCGTGGGTTTCTTTTTTTCTTTTCCTTTTTATACAATCATCCTCTCTTCTACTGTAATCCGTAGCGTCGTGGCTAAATCTCCACACGCACGTCATTCCCCCCAGAGGCTGGAAAAATCTGATCACAACATCAGGTAGGTGTAGGTAAAACTCGGCAACTACCTAACTACACCTAGGTATCGGGGTAGGTAGCTTGAAGCGGGGTTCCCGTAGCAATGATGACTATTGTCGATCTCAACCCCGTTCCGCATCGCTTCCACCTTTCGGGAGCATCCCCGGTGATCATCTGGGAGAAGTGAGAAAAAACGTTGAAGCAGCCACCCGTGCCGTAGTCGACCGAGCTTTGCTGGCCCCCTTTTCCACTTCCACGACCCTTTCCACCTCGGGCATTTTTACCTCAGACTAGGAGCGCTCAAAGTGCCGGGATATACCCGCGCTTCACCGCGAACTCCAAGTACCCATCCGTACCCCGTTCAAGGATCATGGCCGAGGAGCTGACGAACTGTGCGGTTGGTGTTGGTCACAAACCCATTCAAGCCCGAGCGGAAACTGCATGCCATTGTGCAATGTATGTAAATACGATCGTTGAGAGGCAACGAGGCCATCGCTGAGTGGATGGCTTTGTATCCGTACTACCTCCAACATGTAATACATGTGATACATGCCAGGACCGGTGGCTCCTCAACCGGTGCTGTCAGTACATCGTCGCTACTTTTGCCAGCTCTAGGAATACCTTGACGCATAGCATCATCCCGGCGAGCGGCCGGCCGTAGCTCTGAGGCGTCGCCGTGCATTCCATATCTGGTCTTGTATCCCGCAAGTATCTGCTGTTAGTCCCAATCAGCCACAAGAGATCTGCGGCGGGCACCGCCCATCTAGCAGCGAGGTCTACAGGCTTTACAGCGCCAGTACAATCCGCCTCCCTCGGCCGTCGTCCCCTGGACGGACAGCGCAGCGAAGCCCCCCTCGGGAATCCCCAATGGCGGCTAGCCAGTCTAACCACCACGGACTTCCCGCATTCACCAGCCCAGCCCTCGTCAAACGACTCTTGCTCTGCTCTTCATCGCACTCCAGCCGCCTTGGCCACAGCAGCTCAGTGCTCTACCTCGCTCTGACCCGCCCGCGCCGTGTATGATCCGGCCTGCGCCTCCTCCTCGTCGTTGACCCCCCCCCCCCCCGACCGGACAACACACACACATCGCCTGGGCTTTGTAGATCGCATCGCCGGCTTCGATCATCGCGACGTCGTCAATCATTCCGTCGGCCGACCATGGCCTTTCTCTTCAAGTCCAAGAAGAGCCAGGACCGCGCTTTGTCGAGTCGCGACGGCAACTCGAGCTCGCAGGGCTCCGTCCAGCCTGTCAGTTCTCGCGTCCCCCGTGATGAGAAGACCGTGGCAGCGCAACGGTCGACGCCTACGGGCAGCCTCAACTCGCTCGACAACGATGCCTCCGCTTCTAGTCCAGATCATAGCCACGCGCGCCGCGGGGGCAGTGTTGACACCACGACCCAACAAAGCGATTTGCCGGTGAGTGGCGCCAAGAAACCCTTCTGCTGCTTTCTTTTTCCCTCACTCGCCCTCTGACATGCGTTCGACAGCTGCGGAATGGACTGCCGACGACGAATCCCAACTCTTCGCTCTATCCGTGGTCTCAGCGGCGCTTGACCTACTCCTCGTCCCATTCTAGCCCATTTCCGCGATATGGTGCCGCCGTCAATGCGTTGTCGTCCAAGGAAGGCGACATCTACATGATGGGGGGCCTGATCAACAGCTCTACAGTCAAGGGCGATCTTTGGCTGATTGAGGCTGGCGGAAGCATGGCTTGCTATCCCCTCGCCACCACGGCTGAGGGCCCTTGTCCGAGAGTCGGACATGCCAGTTTGCTTGTCGGCAATGCTTTCATCGTTTACGGTGGCGATACTAAGATTAAAGACTCCGATGTTCTCGACGAAACACTTTACCTGCTCAATACCTGCAAGTATCTTCCACAATCTTCGTCGCCTGCATCGTCCGCTGACAAGTCGCAGCAACTCGAAACTGGTCGTTGGCCCTTCCCGCCGGCCCTCGCCCGGCAGGTCGCTACGGACATTCGCTGAACATCTTAGGGTCGAAGATCTACATATTCGGCGGCCAGGTCGAAGGATCCTTCATGAATGACCTGTCCGCTTTCGACCTGAACCAACTGCAGAAGCCCAGTAACCGCTGGGAGATTCTCGTACCGGGCGAGGCGTCGCTTAAGGTTCCGGCTCCGCGAACGAATCATTCCATGGTCACATTCAACGACAGGATGTATCTGTGAGCGCCCCCTCGAGAGCCTCCCTCTCACACCGTCCTGCCCCTCTTTGGCCTTGACTGATCTCCCCACCAAGGTTTGGTGGTACCAACGGATTCCAGTGGTTCAACGATGTCTGGTGCTACGACCCGTCCGTCAGCTCGTGGGCGCAGCTGGATTGCATCGGCTATATTCCCGCCCCTCGCGAGGGACATGCGGCAGCTCTCGTCGACGATGTCATGTACGTCTTTGGCGGCCGCACCGAGGAGGGCAGCGACTTGGGCGATCTCGCGGCCTTCAAGATATCGTCCCGCCGGTGGTACACGTTTCAAAACATGGGCCCCTCCCCGTCGCCTCGGTCCGGTCACAGCATGACGACCGTGGGCAAATCGATCGTGGTTCTCGGCGGCGAACCCAGCGCTGCCGCCTCCACAATCAATGACCTAGGCATCCTCTACGTCTTGGACACGACTAAAATACGGTACCCCAACGACAGTCAGCAGCAGACTTCGCAGAGGGCTGTCCAGGGCCGGCGGCCGAGCGGGAGCGAAGTCCAAAGTCCTGTCCGCCAGCTACAGTCCCGCGACGGGCCGACGGGGCCTTTAGACCAGCGCAGCAAATTGATTGGTGCCCCCCCAGGTGCCCCCCCGGGTGTCAACGGTCCTGCCAATGGGTTCACGTCGGTCCCGCCGAGCGGTTCCCCGGACGTCAGCAGCGGCCCGCCGCCAAGCCAAGCGCCGACATCCAAGCTTCCGCGGGCCGCGGCAGTCATGAGCCCTACCGGACCGCCACCTCCGCAGGGACCGCCGCCGTCGCGGCCCCCGGCGGATGCGCCTGGCACAGGGCGTGTACGCGGAATGTCCATCGACCGCAGCGGTGCGTCGGGCTCGCCCCAGACCAGGGCGGCTCAGTCTCCCGTGACCCGCGATGGTGGATTCGATATGGATGCTGTCGCCGTCAACGGTCGGCGAACGCCGACGCAACCTTCGAAGAAGAGTCAGGAGCAAGAGGCTGAGGCGGCCAAGGCGAAGCAGCCTCGCCACAACCTGTCTCAGGGCTCAATTGACAGCACGGCAGAAACTGGCGTCAAGGCGGTGCCACGGCAGCCGTCTCCGCCTCCTCCGAACCGCCAGCCTAGCAATCCCTCTCGGCGCCTGTCCGGCCGCAACTCCCAGACTGTGGCTCTGCTCAAGGAGCTAGACTCGTCTCGTAACAGAAATGCGTGGTATGCTTCGGAGCTGGAGCTGGCTCGAAAAGCAGGCTATGTCACCACGACCGGCTTCAGCCCAACGCTCGAGGGCAAAGCGACTGAAACTTTTGACGACGAGGACCGGCCGCTCGTCGAGGCTTTACTAGCGATGCGGACTGAGCTGGCCAACGTGCAGAGCGCCGTGGATAAGCAGGCGGTCATTGCGGCGAAGCAAATCGCCGAGGCCGAGAAGCAGCGAGACGCGGCCATTCAGGAGGCGGTCTATGCCAAGGCCAAGATGGCCGCCCACAGCGGAGGCAGCGCGAGCAGCACCCCGCAGCTAGAAGGCGAACGCGGCGACGTGGGCGATAGAGCCGGCGAGATGGGCCGAAAGCTTGCCGCCGCCCTGCATCACCAACGTGGCATGCAGTCGCAGGTGGAGAGTATGCGGATGGAGCTCGAGGCTGAGCGGAAAGCTCGCAAGCTGGCCGACGACACGGCAACGGCGGCGCAACGGCGCATGAGCGGCCTTGAAAACTACAAGCAGCAGACGTCGACTGAGGTCGAGCGGTTAAAGTCGGAGTTGCACCTCGTACAGCGCGAAGCTCGCGAGCAGTCGGTCTCAAGCGCCGAGGCGGTTGCCGCTCTGGAGCTACTCAGGGTCGAGAAGGCGGAAATGGCCAGCAAGTATGACAGGGCGGTGGGCAGCTCAAAGGACCATGATGAGACTTTCGAGACTCTACGCAGCGCCATAGTGGCGTCGCAGGATGCCAGAGCACATCTGGAGAAGAAGGTCGAAGACGAGAGACTGGAGAGGGAGGCGCTTCAGGAGAGGTTTAACAAACTCAAGGCCGAACACGACGCGCGCGTGGCGGAACTTGGCGCTGCCACGCAACGACTCAAGGACGCGGAAGAGCTTACCAAGAAGCACATTGAGGAGGCGCGAACTCACCGCCAAGCCGTCATCTCCGGGCTCGACAAGATGTCGGCGAGAGACATGCCTCGATCGAGCCCGGCGAACAGCGAGCGGCTGGCGGCGCTCCAAAACCAGATCGCGTCGTCGAATGGCTTGGTCAAGAAGTACAAGGCGGAGGCTGATTCGGCGGCGGACAAGCTGCGCAGCGCCGAGGAGCGCATTGCCGGGCTGGAGCAATATCAAGAACAGTCCAGCCGAGAAGGCGTTGCCATACGGCGACAGCTGCAGTCGTCGCTGAGAGAAGTGCAGAGCCTGCAAGCGGCGCATGTGGAGGTCAGGAACCAACTGGCGGCGCAGCAGCTGGAGACGAACGCCATGACTGTCCAGAACACGGCGCTCAAGGCGATCCTGAGCGAGCGAGGCATCAGCCCGACGACGGCGGTGCGCACGCGGGCCCTGGCGAGTCCGCGGACGGCGTCGCCGGAAATGGGCCGCGTGCGAGAGCTGGAGTCGCAGCTCGCAAACACGGCGGCCGCTCACGAGGAGACGAAACAGGCGTTTGCGGCGCAGGCGCAGGAATCGGAGATGGCGTACCGCGAAAAGCTGTCGCAGCTCGAGAGCGACTACCAGTCGGCCGTTCACTACGTCAAGGGCACAGAGAAGATGCTTAAGCAGCTTAAGGATCAGCTGACGCGCTACAAGTCGGACAACGGACGGCTCAAGGCCGAGGTCGAGGGGCTCGAGAACCGGCTCAACAAGGACGGCGGCGAGGCGACGGAATGGGAAAGCGAACGCAGCATGCTGCGAAAGAGGACGGAAGACCTCGAGAGCGAGCTCCGCGACGCGGGCTCCCAGCTGGAGAAGGATCTGGAGAAGCTCAAGACGGAGCTGGCCGAGAGCAAGCGGCAAAGGGACGAGGCCGTCAAGAGCAGCGAGGAGGCGGCCAGAAGCCTGAACTCTCAGCGCAAGGATCTGGAGCAGCTGCAGTCGACCAACACGATACTGGAGCAGCGGGCAGCCGACGCGGAGCAAAAAGTTTCCCTGCTGCTAGACCAGGTAGAGAACTCGGTGGACAACTACCGGCGCCAAAGCCGACAGATGGCCAGTCTGGGCTCCGACTCGACTCCGGGCGGCGCCAACGGGCTCGACCTCGGCCACGGCCGGACGGAGAGCTCCGACACGGTCAGCGCCTACGGCGGCAGCGGAGGCCACGGTCTCGACGCGCGTAACAGCGCAGCGCTCGACAACCTCGCCTCCGAGCTGGAGACGCTGCGGAGCCACTGGGAATCTACCAACAAGAGCTACAGGCTGAGCTCCAACTTTGACTTTGATCACCCCCCTACCGCCGCCGCCGCCGCCGCCGCCGCCACCTCTACCTCGGCCGCAGCCAGGGACGACGACGACGCTGCTGCGGGCTCGGGATTGAGCAGGAGCTTGGCTGATTGGAGGAAGAGGCTTGATACGGATGATGCGTCGCACAATGGCGTTGACAAGACGCGTACGAGCTGAGCTGGCGCGCCGCTTGTTGAGGCGGGAGAGAAAAGCGCCGGGGGTTTTAACAAAAGGGGGAGAGAGGGGAGAGGGGGGGCACAGGTTACGTCTTGGATTCCATGTTTGTTTTATTCTACTCCTTTTCATTTTCTCCCTTTCCCCCTGTCTTCTTCTCTTCTTTCTCTTCTCCGTCTTCCCATTCTATCTGGTTTCTCCTTGCCACACTCATCACGACATGACTCCTCAATATACCCTCACGACCCCCCCCCC
>LKCN02000001.1:3980146-3994642 GCA_001633055.2 Ophiocordyceps polyrhachis-furcata BCC 54312 | reverse complement strand
CCCCTTGCCATTGCAGCGCTCCCAGTCCCGCCCCCTTTCCGCCCCTTCAGCTTACACTTCGCCCTCCGCCTGATTGCTATTGTCTCGAGTCGTCGTAGGCCGTGACCAACTGCCGAGAGACGATCGACTGCCACGACCTGTCCACCAGCCGAGCGTCAACATGTTGCGCAGCGAGCCCGACGTCGACTCGCTCCTCTTACGCACGTTGCGACGCGCCACGAGACCCGGGAAGCCGGTGCTCCGCCTCCGTCGCCGGCCGAGCCTGCGTGGCGTCGAATCGGAGCTCGCTCCGGCCTCGGCCGCCGCCTCCGCCTCGATCCTCCGTGAACCCGACCTCGGCACCAGCGGCGTGCTCTCTGACCGGCCAGGCATCGTGCTAGATCGGTGCCTGCCGCTGGGCAAGCCCGCCTCTTGCCGGTCGTGAAGCTCGCCCCAGATCTCGGCGCGCTCGGCCCAGCGGAACGACTTGTTGCGGGGGGCCGGCGTCATGGCTGTAGTATCGCCGTTGACCGTCGGCGGAAAGGTCTCGTACGTCGGCGTAGCGTCGTCTTCGCCCACCACCGACTCCGTCCCCAGCAGCGACTCTTCCTCGCCCTCGGTGTCTTCCACGAGCCCCAAACCCGGCGCTAGCGTAGATTGGCCGACTCCGGGCGGATGCTGCTCGTCGCTGAGTCGCCAGGACAGCGCCAGGACGCCCGACAGCAAGATGACGGTGCCAAGGGTGATGAGGCAAGCGCGCAAGGGCGAGATGAAGCTGGTCTGGTTAAAGTATATCAGGCCGTCGAGGATGGCGATGATGTTGTAGACGCAGAACACCAACGGATAAAGGACCGAGGTCGAGACGAGCTTTAGTCCGCGGTGGAGGTAGTAGAGTTGGCACAGAGCCAAGACAACGAGGGCCAGAACCATCATCCAGGACTGCCAGTGAGCAAACTGATTGCTGCCCCCAATCGTCTTGATGATGAGCTCGACCGAAGATTTGGCGAAGAGGAGTGCGTGTGCCGAAAGGTCGCCGCTGATGACGCCGTAAAGGATGCCGCGCACCAGACGGAAACGCGAGTTGAGTGAGAGGTTAGACGACTTGTTGACGACTTCTATAAAGACGGCAATTCCGACGACGAAGAGGGCCTGGAGAATCATCCAGGCGACAAAGGGCTTCCTGCCCATGAGCTCCATAAGCTCATCCAGATCGTGAGCGGGGGAAGGGATGGCGCCGAAGACGGCGATGAGGATGGCACCGGTTGTGACGAGCACGGTGCCGCAGAGGGACCAGCGCGTAAAAGGTTCGCTGAGGATGAGGGTGGCGCATATCGAGTTGAAGACGAGTCCGGCCGCCTGGAGGGTAGACAAGACGGGAAGCGGCAGGGTCGATATCTGGACCGTGCTGCCGAGCAGGTTGGCCATGATGAACATGGCCATGCCGAGCTGCCATCTTCGCCTCCGATAGGGTGGACGGCGCACATCGTGAGGATACTTGTCGTCTTCGAGAATGTGTGACTTTCGTTGCAGTGTCAGGCCGAGGCTCTGCACGCTTGTGGACATGAGGCCGACGACGATGCCCAGCTGTCGCGGTATTGGTAAGCGCATCGCCACGATGGCACGGAAAAGCGAGAGAGAGAGAGAGAGAGCGTTACAGCGATGCTCCCGCCGGGGGAGATGCCGCCCAGAGGTGCCATGACGCCGCCTGGAGACCGACGATCATCTGGCGGACGTGGGCAACGTCCAAGGGCGCATGAGAGGGCTGTGCTGCCGCGCCCGTCCGCGAATCGAGTGAGGGTTTAACAACCCCCAAGGATGAGCGTTATGAGATCGTGGCCGTCGTGTAGCGAGAAGCAACCCTCGAGAGCTGTCGAGTCGGGGAGGATATGCGATGAGCCGACGAGGGGCGCAGGGAGGGAGAACAGGGGGGGGGGAGGGGGTGGCCAGCACCCAGGGTCCAGGCAAGCCCAACAGAAAATACTGGAGGCGGGAGGCCACAAGCAGCGCAGACTTCGCAGGCGAAGGGAGAGCAGCGCACCAGATGACCTTGAGAGGATATATGAAATCGATGGCTGCGACTCGCCCCAAGTTAAGATTGCTGCAAGTGCGCGTCTCCCTGTAGTGCGATGCCTGACGTCTCAATACGGTCTCATGTGCCGCGCTGGCGTCACGTGTGTGCATGAACACCTGCACGTGACATTGTTTGCTTTTTTCCCTTTTCCCACCACAGTCGTCAAGCCTGCCCCAAGGTTCCTGGCGGCTAGTGTCGTTGTGTGGCTTGAAGATGTGGCTGACGTCTCCCCGACGACAGCTTGACTCTGCGCTCTACGTTCACGACTCGATCCACGACTTCGCGACTGCTGCTATCGTCATCTCTTGCGGCTGTGACGAGAGCCGTCGGTGTCTTTCTGTCTGATATCAACCACCGTATCCCTCCACCGACGAATTCACCCATCTTCCTGCCTCATCATGTCACAACACGCCCTCTCCGACCAACAGGTACGTCCTCGTGACGACGATGGGCTTCTCCCCTCACGCCCCTAAGAAAGCCAGCGGACGCACATGCCCAAGCCCTCTTCCCTATTCTGGCCCTCTTCCGACCCGTCCGAGACAAAAGATGGCTGACCTCAAATCATCCAACCCCAAAACAAAAAAAAAACCACCAGGTCGACAATGAGCTTCGTAAGATGACAGCCTTCATCAAACAAGAAGCCATGGAAAAAGCGCGCGAGATCGAAATCAAGGCCAACGAAGAGTTCGAGATCGAAAAATCCAAGCTCGTCCGCCAGGAGACCGACTCCATCGACAGCCAGTACGACAAGAAGTTCAAGCAAGCCACCATGTCCCAGCAAATCACCCGATCCACCGTCGCCAATAAGACGCGCCTCAAGGTTCTCGGCGCTCGCCAGGAGCTGCTCGATGAAATCTTCGAGTCGGCAGAGAAACAGCTCGCCGATGGCACCAAGGATAAGGCTAAGTACCATAAGATCCTTGTCGGCCTCATCCTCGAGGGCCTCTACGCTCTGAGCGAGAAGCAAGTCATGCTGCGCGCTCGGAAGAAGGATCACGACATGGTCAAGAAGGCGGCCGATGAGGCGGCCAAGACGTATAAGAAGGAGATTGGCTCAGACGTCGAAGTTAAGATCAACGACGAGAACCCCCTTCCTGAAAACTCGTTCGTTTCCCCCCCCTGTCTTTGCCCTTTGTTACTCTTGTTTCCTAAAATGCCATTTCCAGCGCTGGCGGTGTCATCATTGTCGGAGGCGGAGGCAAGATCGATATCAACAACACCTTTGAGGCTCGTCTGGATCTTCTCAAGACATCCGCCGCGCCCGCCGTGCGCCAGTCTTTGTTCGGCAAGAATCCGAATCGCAAGTTTTACGACTAGATGCGAAGTTAAGCTTATGCTTCTTGAGTGTCTTCTGCGGCCGAGGACGGGAGAGAGGGAGTTCAGAACCAGGCCGTCTTTCCATCGCCATGCTTTGCCTTTTCCTTTTCTCCAGCCGTCGACGCGCGTTTCGTAGATTACAAGCTGTACAATAACCAGTCTATAAGTCATTTTCTGATGTGCTCCATGCAAAAGCATCATTGACCAACACATGACGCGTTCAGCTCCTCCATTCACTTGCCTTTCCCTAGTATCATCAAGCGTTGCCGTCCATCACTCCGCTTACAGTGCCACTTCCTCCTCCGCCTGTTTGCGTTGCAACTTTGCGTAAAAAGTTGCTCATGTATTGTTGCTGGCGCTGCAAGTCGTACGCCCCCTCTTCCTGGCTGGAGAGGTCAAACACACTCCTCTTGACTCTTTTGCGCGTGCGGACCGAGTGTAAGAGACGTTGTTGAACCCATTCGACGACGCTCTTAGCTTCGGTACGCGCCAGCTTCATACCAGAGTCGTTGATGCGCCGCCAGATCTCTCCGAGCTTCTGGGCCAGTCTGTCAACGTCTTGATTAAACGTCGTTTCGTCTCCTCGGCCGTGCGAGCTGATGGCGGAACCGTCGTCTATGGCCATGTCTAGGATGAGGATGCGGGACTTGAGCTCTGAAAAGTCTGTCTGAAGAGTGATGTCGAAGCCGGCATCATCAAGTACGTCGATGAAATCACGGAGAGCCATCGAGGTGTGATCCGCCATGTTACGGACCGCGGGTGTTTCGTCGAAGAGAAAGGCGATGGCCAGCCTTCGTCGCAAGTCGTGAAGCCTTACACTAGAGAGTGGGAGACAGAGCAGAGCGTTGGCTCGTACGGTCTGGTTCTTGTGGGCGGCAGACAATGATGCCGACGTCTCGAGACACTGCATGATGAGTTTCTGTGGGGAATCAGAATAGGGAGCCGAGACTAACAAAGGCATCCCAGGAGGAGCTGGGGATGGCGTCGACCAGAGACTCAAAGGCGTCACAGAACCGTATGAAGACGTCGGGATTGTGA
This sequence comes from Ophiocordyceps polyrhachis-furcata BCC 54312, assembly GCA_001633055.2. Classification (NCBI taxonomy): domain Eukaryota; kingdom Fungi; phylum Ascomycota; class Sordariomycetes; order Hypocreales; family Ophiocordycipitaceae; genus Ophiocordyceps; species Ophiocordyceps polyrhachis-furcata. Next base: position 3,990,237 of record LKCN02000001.1, on the reverse strand, counting down.
AGTACAAAGCTGTCCATTGACATGAGAAGCAATGTCTTTACCGCATATCGGACGGCTTGGCCGGACAAAGTGCGCGACATCGCAGTCAGTAGTAGAAGAAAGGATTGCAGAGCCGACCAGTCGCGATCTTGATATGGCTCGCACTTTATCGGCTCAACACACGGTTTCTCAATCTGCTCTTTCCTCGCGCCCAAGCGGACGAAGAGCTCCAGGAGGCGCTGCGGCGTAACGAGACGGGCGACCTGCTCATCGGGACAATCTGCCACGACATGGCAATATCCCCTACGCACGATGACTGACTCTTGAACGCAGAGCTCGTCCAAGATCCACTGCAGCAGCTCATCTGGCAGTGTCTTCATCTTAAGCACCGCCATCTGCGGGAAGCCCGCTGCGAGATACTGTTCCTTGGCGCGCAAAGTCCCCTGCGTCAATATTCGCCACGGGCCGGAGCAGGCATCCTTGGGAGGCGGAGTGGAGGCGGGCCGGCTGCATTCGGCAGTGAAAAGGCAGTATCGCTGCTGGAAAAGACCAGGGTCCGAACGCTGGACTGCCCTGAGCACCTTTGGCGCATCCTGACCTCCCGTATCCTTGACGATTTCGGCGAAGGCCTCGCTCGACGCCACATGATCGCAGGACGCGGCTGCCTGCTTGGCATCGGCATCGGCAGCAGCAGCTAGATCCTTGACGCGAATGGAGCTCGCCGTGGTCGCGTCTTCGCGTCTGGCGTCCTCGGCCAGCGACTTCATGTCAAACTTGAGTTTGGGCATAAAGGCTACCGGCGATGATTCAAACTGAACGGCGATGCGCTTCGCTCTCGGCGTGGCGTATGGATCATACTGAGGTTTCAGGGGCTTCGGGTCTGCGGCTGGAGAAGGTCGACGACCCATGAGGGTCGAGAGATCTTGAAGGGAGTCGTCCGAGTCGTCGCCACTTTCGTCCGAGGCAGGGATCTCCGAGGCAGCAGGCTTGGATGGTGTGCTCGTACTGCTCGGTGGTAGCGACGAAGGCGGCGCAGGAGAAAGAGGCGTACTCGAAAATATCGGCGGCTTATTGAAAGATCTCGATTGGTTGGTTTGCGTCTGTGACTGCGAGATGGGTTTGAAGAAGCTCATGATGTTGCCGTTTTGGGGCCGGGAGGCTGTCTTTCCTGCTTGCCTCGGCGACGCCATGGCCGGGAAAAGCCGAGGAATCTTATCTTGTGACGTCAGAAAGGCTGGCGATTGTCGTCGGGTATCTCTCTCGCAGTGGAGAGAGGTTCCCAACGTCGCGTCTGCTTCCGTGAAGATGCGGATGAGTGAGGCGCGCCATCACGTGACGGGAAAGGCTGGTTAATCGAGCGGGGGGGGGGGGGGTTGTTTCTTTCTCGCCTCCACAGTCTGCAAAGTTCGTATTCGTGTTCACTACACAGTGTGGAAGACAATAAACACATGACACCGACTCCTGAGAACTTGTCAGTCGAGCCCCAGAGGTAATTGCCACTGATGAACACATAGTAGTTTCTACAGAAATTCCTCTCGGTTGACTGGGAATTTCAGTACCGGCTCTGAGGATGTGCCTATGGGGCGCAACAACTGGCGAAGCAAGGTGCCGCTTGTCTCCGACGATGATTCCACAGCAACAAGGGCCTTGGTTGCAAGCCAAGTTTCTCTTCGCCTGTTGAGGGGTTTGCCATGTCCGGATGAAGCTGCCGGCGCGCCATTTTTGGGCTGCGGCTGTTTTTTTGTCGGAACAGAACAAGAAGATCCCTAACTATAATAATATTTCCGGATTCGCTGAGAGCGAGCAGAATGTGATGCGAATTTTCCCTACGGATTTGTGTACATACATATGTACTTGCATATTCTACATAGGTAGGTAGGTAGGTAGGTACTAGGTAGGTATACTAGCCTCATCTCAGATATGTGTCAGGTCCAGCCGCTTTCGATCGCATTCCCGGGTTTTGGCGCTAGTTCCGGCAGCTCGTGCGTCGAATTCGTCCTCGGTCACAAGTCGACGAAGACAGACAGACAGATAGACAGAGATAGACAGACGCAGGCGGCTGAAGACGAACGCAACAGGGTACGGGCAGTCTAGGTACGGATACTACTGCGTACTACCAAGGTAGGGGCCAGAATGGAAATGTGTTAGGACATGTCAGGCCTTATTCCCCTGCTAGTACGCGTGTTTCACCCGCCAAAAAAAGGTCAGCCAGCGTTTGGGGTGGCTTGCGTGTGCGCGGGCGATGGGCGAGAAGAAACGCATCGTCGCCCTCTGCTCACTTTTAAAGTAAAATGAGCATCTTGAGTAAGAGGCTGAAGCCGTCTCAGCCTCGGCCATGCAGCAAGCAAAACTTATTAAGCTTACTAACGGAAACATTGAGGCTCTGAATCCAATGGCCGGGCTGCGGCGAGAGACGTTGCAAAATGATCAGCCTCGGCTGTGCATCAGGCTGGGTTGTGTGCACCGAGAGTGACTAGCAGTAGCAGGTAGTTCGGATGGAGGAGGACTCCTTGGCAGGGCGCCCGCAGCCAACCCTGCATGATGATTGGGAGCCATGTGCATACTGTGTGCTGGTGCTGCTTAGCACCTCGTAGATACCACCTCTTAATCTTATTACCGAGCCTCCGGGCCATGCTTCCGGAGATGCGACACGTGCCTGTGTCGACACTCGACAGCAAGATGCAGGGAGGCTTCGGCATAGGGGCCCGTGCAAGGATGCTGGGTCCTCGATGCGGTGAACATGTTTAAATTTTTTTTTTTTTACATTGATACAATATGTTCATACCCCATACATACATACATGCAACATACAACGTACATACATACATACATACATACTTATCGAATCACGCGTTTGGCAGCGCAATGAAGAAAGACGTTGTCGTGTCGCGTCGTGTCTGCATGCCAGCCGGGAGCACGCGTCCGGTCGAGCCGCGACCAAATCCCGTGCTTGTATCCGTATGTACTAGGTACATACAACTTGGTATGCAGAACCGACGACGCCTTCCGGCGGCATGCGGCGGCGGTACCGACGGTTCCCAGGCAAAACCGGGTGCCTAGGTAGGTATTCGAAGGATTGGCTCATTGACTTCGCCACAACCCTCGAATATGATGGATGAGATGACCGCAGCGGCAGGGGCGGCACTTTAGAGCCATGGAACTTGGGGGACTACCCTTCCCGCGCTGGTGCCGGAGTGCATAGACGTGCTAATATCGGGGGTTCCCAGTGTCCCGAAACGATAGGCGTCCATCACTTCCTTTGGACCTGCGCCCCGTGCGCTCTCGCAGGCCCAAAATGAACCTTTTCTTCCCCTTCTCTCTTTTCCTTTCTTTCTGTTAGCGCTCTGATAGTTGACCCCGTGTCTCGGGTTCTGGCAGGGTCGACACAGCCAACGGCCTCCAAGGTTCTCTCTCCCTCGATCGCAGGGGAGACTTTATATGATATGCCAAGCAGTCGAGCTAGGTAGTATGGTGGTACCAACTGCGGCACCATCCTCAAATTCGCACCTACATGCATACATGTATACATACATATGTATCTATGCACACATCACATTCTTCATACATATATGTACGTGTTTGCTCATTGAGGCCCGAAAGCCTTGCTTGGCCCCCGAGTCTCGCGTAAGCCCCATACTGTTGTCGGATAGGCCGGGAGCTACCTATGTATGTATGTACATACATACACCATAGACTATAGTACATATATACACACACACACACACACACACACACATACATATTAAAAAAAAGTGATATGATACAAGATAGTATTCATGTATATGGAATATGTATGTATGTATGTATTAGAAAGTCATCTTCCGGGTTGCTTTCGAGGAAATTCGCGGGACGGCGCAAGTGGGTAGCGAGTAATTAATCTCCTGGTATCGACCTATTGAAACCCGCACACAATACGTCGCGCATGACGATAGCCCGTTACCCGCGGTAAGTCTCTCCCTGCGCGCTCCGTCTTGCGGCCGCCTTTGTATGCATGTACTTGTACCGCCTGTCTGTGCCGTGTCCGCCGCCGCGAGCGCCAGCCCAGTACTGTTACGGCCGTACCCGTACTTGGTGCGCTAGCATGTCGTCTTTTGTGCTGGCCCCCTCTCTCTCACAGTCACGCCCCAGCCGTCGCCGCGTCCGCCCCCGGAGGTACCTGCGAACCGCCTAACCCTCACCCGTGGCTTGCCCCCTCCCCCCCCCCTAAGGAGGTACCTCTTTTCGCCTAGGAAGACCCCCCCCCCCCCCCCAAAGTGGCCTTCCCTTTCCCAGGCCGCTCAATCCATCGCCAGCCAGCCCGTCTTTTCTTCTTCCCACACCACCACACAACCATCACCGCCGCTCCGTCACTCAACCCCCGTCGACGTCTTCCGTGACGACCGCTTCGCTCCGGTGCCGCCGGCGACCGCCACTGCGACCGAGTTCGTTCACGCTGCTCGTCGTCTCCTCGCCCTCTCTCTCCCTTCCCTCCCCTCCCCTCCTCCCCCTTCCCCGTTTCAGCCCATCGCCGTCGCCTCCCGCGCTCCCTGGTCTGCTCAATCAACGCAAAGGGGGGGAAAGAAGAAATAAAAGCCGTGTCGTGGCCAATCGACGACAAATCACGAACTATTAGACGCATCCTTCTCCGACGCACCCCATCCTGGCTGGTTTCATAGGATTCAACGGGCGTCTGCCCGCCGCTCGTCGCCCGTCATGACCACGGCCACTGGCTCCGGGCCTGGCGCCGACGGCAACCCGCAAAAGTTGGAGCATTCTCATCGGACACGCTGGGCCACTCGAAAGATGACAATCAAGAGTGGTCGCTCCAAGCGTCTGTCGCTCCTCAACCGCATGCAGCAACGGAAACGCGCATCCAACGAGAAGCAAAACCCCCCGGCGGGCGACAACGCTGAGCCGCCCCTGACGGATCGCAGCAGCGAAGACGGTTCCGATGCCTCGTCCCAATCCGAAGACAATGGCCGTACCCTTTACTTCAATCTGCCCTTACCCGATAACCTACTGAGCGACGGCCATCCCATCCAGTTGTTTCCTCGGAACAAGATAAGGACCGCCAAGTATACGCCGCTCTCCTTCGTTCCCAAGAACCTGTGGTTCCAGTTCCACAATGTGGCCAACATCTTTTTCCTTTTCCTTGTCATTCTCGGAGTGAGTAACCCCCCTCCCCCTCCCCCTCTTGATTTTCCCCCTCTCGTCTCGCCTTGCACCGCATCGTCGTCGGCCGGGCCGTTAAGCCGCCCTTCTTCCCGCAGATCTTTCCTATCTTTGGTGGCGTCAATCCCGGTCTCAACGCCGTTCCCCTTATTTTTATCATCGTTGTCACGGCAATCAAAGACGCAGTCGAGGATTACCGACGTACAGTCCTCGACAACGAACTCAACAATGCCCCCGTCCACCGACTGTCGCATTGGGACAACGTCAATGTTGAGGAGGGGACCGTTTCATCTTGGAGGAGGTTTAAAAAGGCCAACACGAAGCTCTTCGGCTCCATGTGGCATGCTATCGAGAGCCTCTGGTCGCAAAAGGCCAGAGCGACTAGGGCCGAGCGCAAAGCGCGCAAGTTGCTCGAGGGCGACCAAGAGGACGAAGTACGCCCTTCTGTCGAGACAATACGCACGAGAATGTCGGTCCGTGAGGCTCTCTCTTCGCCTTTTAGCCGCGATTCCTTCAAGTCCGCCGAGGACGACATCCCCATGACCCCAGTCGGCTCTCCCAAGGCCCTCGGCGACATACCCACCATCGACCTGCCCGACGATCGAGACGCCCAGCGCGCCGCGGCACTCCGAGCGATGAAGTCCGATCTCGTCAACTATCGCCGCGCACCAGAGGGAGCAAAGTTTAAGAAGGACACCTGGAAGAGCATCCAGGTCGGTGATTTCGTCCGAATTTACAACGACGATGAGCTGCCTGCCGACGTCATCATCCTCTCCACCTCCGATCCCGATGGCGCCTGTTACGTCGAGACGAAAAACCTGGACGGCGAGACGAACCTCAAGGTTCGTCAGGCCCTCCGCTGCGGCCGGACCCTGAAGCACGCTCGGGACTGCGAAAGGGCCGAGTTCCACATCGAGAGCGAGCCACCGCAGCCAAATCTTTACAAGTACAACGGTGCCCTCCACTGGAAGCAGACCGTTCCGGGCTGTCCCGAGGACGAACCCGAAAGCATGACGGAACCCATCACCATCGACAACCTTCTCCTCCGTGGCTGCAATCTCCGGAATACCGAGTGGGTGCTCGGCGTCGTCATTTTCACCGGTCACGACACCAAGATCATGATGAACGCCGGCATCACCCCTAGTAAGCGCTCGAGGATCGCCCGCGAGATGAATTTCAACGTCATTTGCAACTTCGGCATCTTGCTCATTATGTGTCTGCTGTCGGGCATCTTCAACGGCGTCGCCTGGGCCAAGACGGATGCGTCGCTGCATTTCTTCGACTTTGGCTCCATCGGCGGCAGCGCCGCTATGAGCGGCTTCATCACCTTCTGGGCCGCTATCATTGTTTTCCAGAACTTGGTCCCCATCTCCCTTTATATCACGCTCGAGATTGTCCGTACTCTCCAGGCCGTTCTCATCTATAGCGACATCGACATGTACTACGCCAAGATCGACCAGCCTTGCATCCCCAAGTCGTGGAATATCTCCGATGACGTCGGTCAAATCGAATACATCTTCTCCGACAAGACGGGTACGTTGACGCAGAACGTCATGGAGTTCAAGAAGGCCTCCATCAACGGACAGCCATACGGCGAGGCCTTCACGGAAGCGCAGGCCGGCATGCAGAAGCGACTCGGTGTTGACGTCGCGACCGAGTCGGTCAGGATCGAGGCCGAGATCGCCGAGGCCAAGGTCAAGGCCCTGGCTAGTCTGCGGAAGCTGTACGACAATCCCTATCTTCACGACGAGAGCGTCACCTTCATCGCGCCCGACTTCGTTTCCGACTTGGCAGGCCACAGCGGACACGAACAACGGGCGGCCAACGAGGAGTTTATGCTTGCGCTGGCGCTCTGTCACACGGTCATCGCCGAAAGATCGCCCGGCGACCCGCCGAGCATGGAATTCAAAGCACAGTCGCCCGATGAAGAGGCTCTGGTCGCCACCGCCCGCGATATGGGCTTCACCGTAGTCAACAACAACAGCGATGGCATCGACCTGAACGTGCTGGGCGAGGATCGTCACTACCCGATCCTCAATACTATCGAGTTCAACTCGAGCAGGAAGCGGATGAGCTCCATCGTGCAGATGCCCGACGGCCAGATCGTCCTCTACTGCAAGGGCGCCGACTCGGTTATCTACTCGCGCCTGAAGCGTGGCGAGCAGCAGCAGTTGCGACGCCAGACGGCCGAGCATCTCGAGATGTTCGCCCGCGAGGGCTTGCGAACGCTGTGCATCGCGCGCAAGACACTGACGCAGAAGGAGTACGACGCTTGGAAGAAGGAGCACGATGCGGCGGCGGCCGCCCTCGAGAACCGCGAGGAGAAGCTCGAGACGGTGGCGGAACTCATCGAGCAGGACCTGATGCTCTTGGGCGGCACCGCCATCGAAGATCGGCTGCAGGACGGCGTGCCCGACACCATCGCCTTACTCGGCCAGGCCGGCATCAAGCTCTGGGTCTTGACAGGCGACAAGGTCGAGACGGCCATCAACATCGGCTTCTCCTGCAACCTACTTAACAACGACATGGAGTTGATACATCTCAAGCTCGACGAGGATGAGACGGGCGAGACGAGCGACGAGACCTTCCTTGCCACGACGGAAAAGCTTTTGGAACAGAACCTGCAGGTCTTTGGCCTCGTTGGTGACGACAAGGACCTGGCTGCGGCGATAAAAAACCACGAGCCGCCGGCGCCGACGCACGGCCTGGTCATCGACGGCTTCACCCTCCGCTGGGCCCTCAATGACCGGCTGCGACAAAAGTTCCTACTGCTGTGCAAGCAGTGCAAGTCGGTGTTGTGCTGCCGCGTCAGCCCCGCGCAGAAGGCGGCCGTTGTGGCCATGGTGAAGACGGGGCTGGACGTGATGACGCTGTCTATCGGCGACGGGGCCAACGACGTGGCCATGATCCAAGAGGCCGACGTGGGCGTCGGCATCGCAGGCGTCGAGGGTCGACAGGCGGCCATGTCGTCCGACTACGCCGTCGCCCAATTCCGGTTCCTCCAGAGGCTCATGCTGGTGCATGGGCGGTGGGACTATCGGCGGGTGGCGGAGAGCATCGCCAACTTCTTCTACAAGAACGTGGTGTGGACCTTTGGCATCTTCTGGTTCGAGATCTTCTGCGACTTCGACATCACCTACCCCTTCGACTACACGTACATCCTCCTGTTCAACCTCATCTTCACGTCGCTCCCCGTCGGCATTATGGGCGTGCTCGACCAGGACGTCTCGGACAAGGTGTCGCTGGCCGTGCCTCAGCTGTATCGGCGCGGCATTGAACGGCTGGAGTGGACGCATCTCAAGTTTTGGTGAGTCGGGAGAGAGACGGCGGCTGAGAGATACGTCGGGCTAACAGAGAGAACGCAGGCTGTACATGATTGACGGCCTCTACCAGTCCGTCATGGTCTTCTTCATCCCGTACTTGCTGTTCGTCCCGGCCCAGCCGGTGAGCTTCTCCGGGCTCGGGCTCGAGGATAGGCTCCGCTTCGGCGCCTACGTGGCTCACCCCGCTGTGGTGACGATCAACGCCTACATACTGATAAACACGTATCGGTGGGACTGGCTGATGCTGGTGGTGGTGAGCCTTAGCGACCTCTCCATCTTCTTCTGGACGGGCGTCTACTCGTCCTTTGTCTCGTCAGGCTTCTTCTTCAAGACGGCAGCCGAGGTGTACAGTGAAGCCAGCTTCTGGGCCGTCTTCTTCATCGTGCCCGTCATCTGCCTGTTTCCACGGTTCGCCGTTAAGTCGCTGCAGAAAGTGTACTGGCCGTATGACGTGGACATTATCCGCGAGCAGGAAAAGATGGGCGCTTTCGTTCACCTGACGAACGACAGCTCGACCAGCCTCCGTCACGGCAGCGATGGGGGCAGCCAGAAGTCGGGCACCTCCAAGAAGGCCAAGCACACTCTCAAGGCCAGCGTCGACGACGACCTGCGGCCCATTTACCCGCCTTCGACGGCGACTCGAACTACGCACAACCGGACGCATCACGGCAGCGACTCCACCAACTTTTCGGCCGATGCGTCGCTCGAAGCCGTCGCCATCGCCACGGGCGCCAACCGGTTATCGATGGAAGCGCCGCCCCCGGACCGACCGTCGGTCGAGGTGACGCGGCCTTCAGACGAAAGGATGCGGCCGTCGAACGAGAGGATGCGGCCGTCGTACGACCGTATGCGCATGTCCATGGATCGCGTCCGGCCGAGCTTCGAGGCGAGCAGCGACTTCACCTCGGCGGCGCGGCTGCAGCGCATCGAGTCGACGCAAACGGGGGGCCTGAAAGCCAGACTTCGAGGCCTATCCTTGACGAAGAACTCGGGTCAAAACTCACCACTGAGCCCACGGTCGCCACGGTCGCCGCGGTCGCCACGTTTGCGCCGCTCATAATCAAACGCTCTCCTTGTACATTACGGCTCCGACGAGGTGACGGACACACGTCTTTTTTTTTGTGTTTTTTTTTTGTTCTTCCCTGCTTCTGTCTCTCTATGCTTTGGACTCTCGTGCTTCGCCGCGGCCTTGCACGGAGTTTGGTTACGCTCGGCGCAGGGTGGCATCTTTCATGGCTTTTGACGATTTGCATGAGCGATCTAGCGTTGCCACACTCGACCGTCCAGTCCAATAGACGGACCGGCGATGCAAAGCAGCAAAACCCTACACACTCCTCTACACACAGAGCAACGCACGGTACATACCACAACACAGGCTGCCACCGTCATCATGGCAGGGCTGTCTCGGGGGAGTCATCATCTTCTATTTTCCTCTGTTTGTTCTCACGGCGCAAGGAGGTTTTCTTTGCTGGTCAGGCGTTCTGCGCAATCAAGCCGTTTCGGGGGGGGGTTCGGTAGCCCAACAAATGCCTTCGTCGTTGTTTTTCTTTCCTCTCCCCTCCCTCCCCCCCCTTATTTGACCCTTGTTTCCCTGCACGCGCTGCATAGAGTACTATTCGAAAGAGAGCGAAGAGGAAA
>LKCN02000001.1:3925483-3940196 GCA_001633055.2 Ophiocordyceps polyrhachis-furcata BCC 54312 | reverse complement strand
GACATATGTACTCGTCGAAACATAGTAGGGGTAGAAATGGTAGAGGAAGAGATGGATATCAAACAAAAGAAGAAATGAGAAATGCTCGATGCTTCCCCCCCTTTAACAGCCAAGAAGAAGAAGAAGAAGAACAACAAAGAGACGCCACGCTGGGTTTCTCCCCCCCCTCCCCCTCCCCCCCCTCCCACCTCTTTCCCCGTAACCAGGTGGTCCGTTGGCTCGTCCCCATTCTCATCATGAATCGAAGAAAAACATAAGAAAAATCATAAAGGCGGACTAAAGAGAAATATAGCCCAGCTTGTGAAAACCAGGGACAACAGATGTGGGATGAGAAAGGGGGAAGGGGAGGGGAAAGGATGGAACAAAGGGGGGAAGAGGAAGAGGAAGAAGAAGGAGGAGGAGGAGGAGGAGGAGGAGGAGGAGGAAAGGGGAAAAAACGCCCAAATTAACCCCTGTGGCGCAGCAGAGGTGGGAAGAAGCGGAAGAGGAGAGAAAGAAGAAGAAGAAGAAGAGGAGGAAGAAGAAGAAGAAGAAGAAGAAGAAGAAGAAGAGAAGAAACGTGCAACAAAGGGGGAAGCGGAAAGGGGGATAGATTGGGAAAGGGGGCTGTTGTTAATAACTTAAAAAAAAAAAAAAAAAGAATCGTCTCAAGTCGTGCCAATCATGTATTTCAAATTTGCATAGACTCGTCGCTGAACCCAGGCATCATGGGATCAGCAATACCCAGCATCCCATCCGAAAGGCTCGACCTCGAGAGGCACTCGGGCTTAATGGTGGCGGCGGCGGTAAAGTCAGGCTGGACGAGCGCCTGACCGAGCTCGTCGACAGCGTGGCCGGCGGGCGGTGGCCCTCCCAGGCCGTCGGCTCCTCCGTGGCCGGCCATGGTGGCCTCCTGCAGGAACTGCATCGTCGTCACGTCCGTCGGCGCGTGGTTCTTGCCCAGGTCCCAGAGGGAGGAGAAGGGTCCGGCCGGGCCGGGGACGGTGGGCGACTGGGTGGTCGGGGCGCCGAAGAGGCCAGCGTCCATGTCTGGCGCGGTCGTGGGGCTGATGTCGAAGTCGGTCGGGGTGGCGGTGCTGGTGCTGGCCCGGGGGGATATGTCGGGGGGGACGTGGCCGAAGGGCGTGGTATGTTGAAAGTCGTGGGACAGCATGGAGGGACGGTGTTGGTGGTGGTGGTGGTGGTGGTGTTGTTGTTGTTGTTGTTGGTGGTGTTGGTGGTGGTGGTGGTGATGCTGCTGCTGCTGCTGTTGATGGTGTTGTTGATAATCGAGCTCGCTGTCGGATGGTTCTTGCTCCGAGGATGAATCCCGCTCTACGTGGTTGAAACCGGAGAAACTGCTGGGTCGTTCCGCCTGACCATGATGTTTTCTATGCTGCTGCTGCTGCTGCTGCTGCTGCTGCTGCTGTTGAGGGTGGGGGTGGGGGTGGTGGTGGTGATGATGATGATGATGATGAGGCAACACTTGCACGTGTTGCGGGATCGGATGACCATGGGGCTGAGCATGATGAGACTGTGGTTGTTGGTCCTGCTGCTGAACCTGTTGTTGACTCTGCATCTGCTGCTGCTGCTCGCCGAGCTGCCTCGCCAGCTCCTGCATGTCGGCCTCGTTCTCGGGGAAGACGGTATGAGGCGGTAGGTCGAGGTCGCTGTTAGGTCGTATGCAGCCGAGCCTCTGTGCTATGTTATGGATCACAGGCTGTCCGCGGTCGTTGAGGTCGGGCTCGCCCAGGTCCCACGTCTGGCCGGTTCTGACCATGTTGTACAGCTTGTGAACGGTGCCGATGAGGGCGAACTGTGTGTTCTCCAGCACCTCTGCATACCTGAGTCCAGCAGCGTTATCATCGAGTATCAACCAGTCGTTGTTTCCCCAAAACGTACCCCTTGGGAAGCTGTTTGTATTCGACCTTTTTCCTCGAACCAGCGGTGCAGACCATGCCGTCGTCCTTACACCGCTTGCAGGGGAACTCGCCGTCGCACTGAGATGCGGATCAGCTCCTGTAGATGGGGGAAAAGGAGTGTGATGAGAAGAGGGGGATGAATGGATATACCTTTGTCTTCTTCATCCTACATCTCTCACACGCCTTCCACACCCGCTTGTGGCGTCCGTCCATGGTGACGTGATCGTTGTTCGGAGAAGAAATTGGATAGGGCCGCTTCCCTACGCGATATCCATTCTTGGCCTTGCTGGACGCACCCGATGCCGGCGCCGTACCTTTTCTCCCCAGGCCTGGCTTGTTGTCCTCGGCCGGCGGAGAAGGTAGACTCTGTGACCCCATGATGGAATGAGGATGTGAGAAGAAAGGACAAGGGAGGGAGGGAAAAGACGATGGGGAGGGAGGGCAATTGTCTTTAACGTCCGAGTAGATTTAAAAACAACACACCCCACGCATACGCCGGGAATGGCTATACGTGAGCGGGTCGAGAACCAAGTCTTATAAGGAAGAGCAGGCTAGCTTGAGAGGGGGGAGAGAGAAAGGTAAGAGAGCAGAGAGGAGGAGAGGAAGAGGGGGGGGGGGGGGGGGGCGTTCCCGAGAAAATGACTCGAACGACGGAGCTTAATAATGGCGGAATAGCTATTGACTCTAGGATTAGAGCGCTCGAGCTACTCTTACCCGTTTGTGTGAGACGTGTTTTTGGGGCAGAGAGGAGCGAAGGTAGGAGAGTGGAGAGTGGAGAGGAGAGAGTGAGGGTGAGGGTGAGAGAATGGAGGAGGAGGAGGAGGAGGAGGAGGAGGAGAAGGAAAGGGGGGGGGGTATGTGGCCGGAATATTAGAAACAGGGGGTGGGTAGAGAGGCAAATGTATGTATGTATGTATGTATGTGTATGTATGTATGTATGTACGAGGAAAAGGGGGAGTGTGTGGATGGATTGTCGAATGCTTCTTTTATATAGTTGCCGCTTGCGGTGTTGCTTAGCTAGGACCTAGGAAGGTAGTATGTATGTATGTATGTATGTATGCATGTATGTATGATAGATGCCTCCAGAATCCGGGTGAGACTCTTTTGGAGCTAGGAATAATAAAGGCGAGTCCGTAGAGAAGAAAAAAAAAGTGTGGAACTAAAGGGGGTGTGTGAAGCTGAAGAGAAGAGAGAGTGGTGAAGAGGAGGGGGGCGTCCGTGAGTTGGAAACAACAGGTTGGAGACGCCCTCTGGTCTTGATCTCTCTCTTCAAGTCTTGTTATTGTTTCCCCCCCTCTTCTGTCTTTGGCTCTTAGATCCGTGACAGACTCTCTCACCTTGCTTTGAATGAAAAAGGAAATATAGACATGCAAAATACAATAATCATCATCATCATAACACGGTAATACTTATCTACAAAGTCGCGCGTGGGACAGAGACGGTTTGATGTGAGGTGAGGGCCAAGGGGGGGGGGGGGGGGGTGTCGACGCATTCTCACCCCCTCGTCCTCGTCCTCGTCCTCGTCTTCCCCTTGTAGGCTTTCTGTCCCCCATCTTATGCTGTGGCTTTCTTTTCTTTTCCTGACTTTTGACCGTGAAGGTGTTTGTGTTTTCGACTACTACATGCATAACTACGTTCAAACGGTTACCTCCTTTTACACATTGCCGCTCATAAAAATCTATGTATTCATTCATAGAGTTTCTCGCCGGGGCCGTCGTCTGTCCGATCCGGATGTAAGCATGATGAGAGTTGATAGACTCCGTCCGTCTGTTGATGTATTTTTTGCCTCCCTCCCTCCCTCCCTCCCTTACCCCCCCCCCAAAACTCTCTCTCTCTGTTCCTTGTGTTATCCATCTATCTCTTTTGTCTCTTGTCATCTTAGACAAACAAAACCAAACCCCCTTGCCGTTCCTTGCCTTAGCGGCACCGTAGCTGGAACTAGCCGGACGGCTAAGCTTCTAGGCCCCCAACTCTCTTCTTCTTCTTCTTCTTCTTCTTCTTCACCGGAATACGTACTTTGCGTCTTTATCCATAATAAATCTACGGTCCATCGTAACTCAATGGGCCTTTGAACTGAATACGTAACTTGGCCGAACGATGAGAAAAACAAATAGGTGAGAGAGAGGAGACGCTTAGGAAAACACTAATTGGGCCGCTTCTACTTACGCAAACGGTCATACTAGCAAGAGAATAGGCAAGGTGCCGACGGCTATTTTTCTGATTCCACTTTTCGATTCGAATCCATCCATACATACATACATACATACATGCCCATGTACATATAGCCTATAGGTAAGTAGGTAGGTTGTGTCTTCAACCCGGACTGTTTTTGTACCTACCTACTTACTACCTACCTACCTATAGGCTATAGCCTACAGACACAACAACATCATACTACATGCAAGTAGTTACAAAACATGGGTCTCCCCTCTCCTCTTCCCCGGGTCATGGATAGATAGATCGTCACAAAACGGAGGGGGGTGAGATAGTGAGTGGCCAAGGGGGGGGCGAGGGGAGCAAGCGCCACTGTGGCAAAGCAAGCCAAAAGATGAAACCCGACATAATAGAGCCTTCTCAAGAACGATGAAACTAAGAAAAAGCAAAGGCACAAACCATCAAGAAAGAATAAGATGACGATGCATGAAGTTTAAAAAGGAAGCGGGCTAAAGAGAGCAACGCACTCGGCTAGGCTCGTCCTTGATACAAAATCGTCTACTTTTTTTTTGGTTTTTTTTTGTTATTTTATTCCTGTTTTTTTTTCCCAACACAGAGGGAATCTCCTCCGGATACCTGTCTTTTCTCTCCTTCGGATACCTATCTTTTCTCTCCTTCGGATACCTATCTTTCCTCCCCTCCGGATACCCATCTTTTCTCTCCTCCTTTCTTCTTCTTCCCCCCTCGTAAACTCAAGGTTTTCTTCAACTTAGGTCGTTTCTCCCTATCTTCGACCACCTCGTTTATATTTAACACTACAGATAAAAATAAAGCAAAATAAATAAATAAATAAATAAATAAATAATTTCATGTTTTCACCCGCCAGATACGAACAGCCTCCTCTCACCCCTCCTGTTAGAGAAAGGCTCGAGGTGGTCAGGTTTTGGTTCACGGCCCGTCTCGCTGTGCGACGGAAAGCCACCCCCGGAAAAGGCGCCCTCTCACACTTGGCGTTCCTCTGTTGTGTCCTCTGAGGGAAGGGGAGAAACCACAGACACAAAAGAGAAAGCCTTGCAGACGGTATTCATCTTTATTTCATGTTATTCTTGTTTACTGCTTAGTCCTTGTCCTTTCTGTCCCCCCTTCTCACGTAGAAACTCAACACGTATCCAGACCAAGAGGCTTAGTTGTAGTTAGTTAGTAAGTACCTGGTAAACGTATTTATAGCATCGTCCTCTTTTTGCATCACTCAACCCATGGAAGTCATGTACGTACATGTCATACGTACATACATACATACATACATACATACATACATACATATATTTACCCTCTTTCTTCCGCTGAAAGCTGGACTCGAGACTACATTTCAAACAGAACGTGACAGGGAAGTGGAGGGCAGAGGGGACCGGCAATTGGTGTCCGCCGGTAAGAACCGTCTCCGTCTCGCCGCCTTCCCCCCACCACCCACCATCTATCTCATCCTCTCACACTGGCGTCCCATCTCTTCTGTAATGTACATACATATGTATGTATGTATTGTATCTGCCTCGTCCATCTGCATGTATTGTATCTGCCTCGTCCATCTGCCCCTACCATCAACATCGACATGTTCTACTTCTTCTGACCCCTCTCATCGTTTGAAAAACAGCCTCGTCTTCAACACACCAAGTACGTATGTACATACATAACCATGTCCCCCAGTCGTCGGTTGGCAGTGGGAGCTTTTTATACAACATATGTATGTATGTATGTACATACATACCTCTCTTTCTCCGTCCCCTCTTCTCTCCTCGTTGGCCGAAGTAGAAATGTATGTATGTACATATGTATGAATGTCCACATCTGACAGGCCCATCTTTTTCTCAGCGTAACATCCTGGCCGACCGACGGCGTTAGGCCATCAGAGCCGTGCAACTCAACCGACAACGGGCTAATTACAAGCGGCGTCTTTTTCAGGAACAAAGCCAGAACTCTGTTTTGTCGTCGTTGGCCGAGGACGGAGATTTTCCCCTATTTCTCTCTTCTTCTTTCGTCTGAAACTCCTTCCTTCTCTCGTGTTTGTGGCGATGCATATACATATATATAGGTAGGTACTCCTAGTAGGTACGACTGTTGTCGACGTGTGCCAAGATACCACCAGAACAGATATTGCTACATACGTACATATGTACATATGTATGAACCCACACGATGCTGGGATTGATCTTCCAACGGAGACACCGATTCTCCTCCGCATAGACGGCTGATAAATTCAGCCCGTCACAGAGGCCAGCATGCACATGAAGCTCTTGAAACTTGGTTACCTGGGTACTTACAAGTAGGGAATATAAGGTAGGCACTATAGGGTCCGCGTTTTGTCTGGCAGCTTCAAGGCATCGACAAGATTCATCTTCATTCAAGAGACGCCAGCCATCTTCTTACTATATCAATAATATCATACATGTAACAGTACATGTTGCAATGTAACACTTCGACCTCGTCCGCCCCTCCTTGATCGCCAGAGCCAAGACAGATGATCATAGCCTTGGCCATCTATCGAAAAAGGAAAACGGATCAAGGCACATGGTCAATGCCAAGCATCTCAAGTGCGGCAAAAAGAAGAAAAGCTACCAGACCGTCGGTGCGAAGCCTGTCAAGCAACGTTCAGGGGTGCAAGCATCATCAGCCACCCAACACAAGAGGGTGGGTGTGGGTGTGGATGCCCGTCTTCCCGTTCGGGGATTCTGAGGCCGCGCGTTCAGCCATACATACATACATATACATACATACATACATATTGTATTCCCTTTTTCGCCGAGGAGAATAGAATTGCCACGACTGGAGCCCGAGATGAGTTCCGCTTCGGGGACAGGGATATCCGAACCTCGGGAGAGAGACAGACAGGGACGGCTCGTGAGGTCTGAGAGCCAACATAAAAAAAAAGTGGCCGAGGTCGTCCGGTCGTGGAGAAGCCGAGGCTCGTTGGAGAAAGAAAGCCTCTTTTTGGGGAAGGGGGCTGGTGCTTCGTCAGTGTCCCCCCTTGTTTTCTCTCTCCACAACCCCCTTCCCCCCCCCAGTCTATAGCATGGAGGGTGTTGGTTTCGCCTCGGCAAAAGGAGATGCCATTTCGATCTCCATGACTCAGTTGCTCGGAAGACGGGTTATGACGCCATCCCGGAGCCGAGCATGGGACTCTCGAACCCCTAACCTAATGACAGCGCGTTCATGTAGGAACCGCAGCTCATACCAGGTAGAAGAGAGCTCTGAGAGGAGGTTGCCGTACGGTACTGAGAATACATGCACATATATGTATGTACATTATGTACATATGTATGTATGCGGATAGAAGCTACTATGATATGATATGATGATGATGGATGGTGGTGGGCCATGCCAGCACAGCCAAGCCACATACATATGTATATACTATAACAAGTTAACAACCCACCTAGGACGCCTAGCCATCGCGATTCATTTGATTCATCATCATCATCATCATCATCATCATGTCGCTCAACACACAATACAACTGCACCCACAACCTTGTTCACCACCACCTTGACTTCCATGGGTGTACCACATACATATGTACTATCACAATTCTTCGAGCCACAACCTTGTTTACTACACATTAATGTAATACTATCTTGCAGCCACACCCTCCCCCAGCTGTTTCAAAACCTCCTCCCTTCCTCACCTGGGGAGAAGCTATGTCTTGTATATATGTACATATGTACAAATATCTACATACCTACCTACTACCTAGCTAGGTACTAGGTGGTATCAGCTCGGCCAGACCCTCAGTCGCGAGAACGTGATGCTCTTCCTTTCTTCGGCTCCTCCCCCCTTCACGTTACCGATATCAAAGTCTCAAGTATGTATGTATGTATGTATGTATCCCTCTATTCGGGAAGAGCTTCAAATCAGGCGAACCATCTACCTCGGTCGGATAGGTAGATGCACACCCCTCCCCCTCTCTCTCACGAAGTGCCTCACTCGCTTTGACGAAACCTGTATCCGTCATGTCTGTCTCTTTCGCCTTGTCGTTTGATCGCCATCTTCTTACCCACAACTCCCCTCTCCTCTCTTCTCTTCTCTCTGTCTCTCTCTTTCTCTTTCTCTCGGTCGTCTCCTTGCGAAGACTACGTGGGGGACTGAGACCTGTATCTTGAAGCATTTGCCAGGTGGCTGGTGAGCCCATGCGCCTCGACCGTTACCTGCACGCCCTGGGTAAATGCTTGTATGTACATGCTTATGCAGACCTCACATGATCAGTGATAAGCCACCTTTGATGCCAAGTCCGCTCGCCCCCATGACATCACGGGCCCGGCCGTGGATTTTCACCAACTACCTCCCCCCCCCCCACCTTCCAAAGACCGACCTCGGAAGCCGGTTTCGCCTCAACTCAACACCATGACCGACTCGAGCGCGCCCTCCGCCGCCGGTTCGAAGAGAAGCCGCGCCGTTGCGTCGGTCGGCTCCAAGGCGCAGCACGTTCTGTATCGAAGCACACTCCCCCCTCACCCGCATTCTCATGATGCCTAACACGCGCGCGCTGCAGCCAGGACGACTATGGCAAGGCCAAGACGCTGGCTTTGGATGCCCTCCGGAGCCGCTCCTATCTGTATCCCATCAAGGTAAGGGAAAAAGAAAATACCCTCGATCACGGCTCATCCAATCTCGCAGGGCATCTTCTACTTCCTCACCCACCGAGCCCTCTGGAAGCCCTTTCTCGCCCGACTGGGCCCCTATGTCAGCCTTTATGTCTCCGTCGTTGGCAGCATGTTCTTCTTCACCTACCTTCCGCAGCTGGCGGTGCTCGTCTTTGTCAACGGACCGCTTGCCGTTTTCACCACCGTCGTGCTCATCCTCAATGAGAGTTCGGCTCTGGTGAATGCGATTTCCCGTGGCTGGATCCTGCAGGATGCCATCCTCGACACGTTTGACGGCACACTCGTTGCCAGAAACGCCGTTGCAACAGTTAGTCAGGGTCGCGAACTCCGTTCCGGCGCCGACCCGATGCAGAGGCTGGGCAAGAAACTCATGAGCCCCTTTGAGCGCTTCAGTCCTACCGCCCTGGTCCGCTATCTCATCTATCTGCCGCTCAACTTCATCCCCGTCGTCGGCACCGCCATCTTTCTACTTCTGCAGGCTCGCAATCGTGGCAAATTAGTACACGGCCGCGTGAGTTCGGCAGTCGGAAGCCATGTAACGGCGAGGCTAAATTATGCCTGCTACAGTACTTCCAGCTCAAGAAGTGGTCGCCATCGCGACGGTCGCATTGGCTGGAGCAGCACGTGGGCCCTTACACGGCGTAGGTTCCGACGCCCTGGTAAGCTGCGGACGCCCGAGCTGAGGCTCGCTAACGTGCATGATGCCTCAGATTCGGACTTGTTGCCACCCTGCTGGAGATGATTCCTCTGGCTTCCATCTTCTTCACCTTCACCAACACCGGTAAGCTGCAGTTTCCAACAATTGCCTTGTTGGCGTCGACTGACCAGCGGGACAAGTGGGCGCGGCGCTATGGGCGGCTGATATAGAGGCCCTCGATACGTCCATGACGGACGATACAGCTCCGACGTTGAGAGAGAGGGCGACCAAGGCCGAGTGAACGGGGAGAAGGAAGGATACCGAGTCAGACGAGCTGCAAGCGGGACAACATCGACGACGTCTGCATCGGCTTTCACACGAACGGATACGAGCCGGAGGAAGCATCCTTGAACCGGACGAGGTCCTCAAAAGGGGGGCAATCGCGCGGCCCTGAGGCTCGGTAGTTGGGTAATATGCAAATGCAGCTCGGCAGCGCAAATAGCCGTATGACAAAAGCTCGGCTCGCCCGTGTGACGCAACACTTGCTCCGGTGAGGCTACGTGCATCATGGCCTGCCACAAGCCGCAACAGACACGCTTCACGAGACGACAACGAGCTCTCCAGGGCGGGAAGCAAATTGTAGACTGTGGAGGTGTAAATAACAATTTTTTTTTCTTTAATAAAAGGAAACAAAGCTGCATCACATCAACTTCGCCGTCGCCTGTTTGTCCCGTCTCGGCTGCATCTCCGGTCTAAGCTGCAAGTCGAGCCGAAGCCGAATCGGGGTTTGCAGCAGCTCAGCAGCTAGGGGGCACCTTGGTGGTAGGTAGGTAGAGGTAGCAGGTCGGCACAGAGATACACAGAGAGGCTTGCAGAGGCTTGCAGAGAGATGCAGCGAGACGAAGAGGGTGAGAGGAAGAGGGTGAGAGAGGCAGACAGCGAGAGAGAGAGTGAGAGAGACAGAGAGTGAGAGAGACACAGAGGTGAAGAAAGGAAGGAAGCAAGCAAGCAAACTCGCTCGCTCCCTCCTTGGTCAACGGCAAACCTTTTCCCCCCCGGAGGAAGTACCGAGCCAACAGTCAGGCTCTGTGCTTGCCTGCTACAGCCCGGTAGGGGAGGACTGCAAGGTGCGCCTGCCGGCTGGTGGATGAGATGGTCCTGCCAGCTGTAGAAGGGGGAACCAACAAAGAGGTATCATAAGCCGGACCAGACCTCGTTTCTCTTCCTCTCGTCCATCTTTCATCCCTCTCTCTGTCACCCCTTTTCCCTTCCTTTTTTTTTTTTTTTTTGCCCTCCTCCGCTCTCCAGCCCCTATCGTCAGCATCATTCACCTTCACGGTCGTTCGTCTCTGCCTATCCTCTGTCTCTCTCTGTGTGTGCGTTGTTTCCTTAAGTGGTGAAGAGGTTCCGCTCTGCAACTGGCCGACACGTTCGTTACGAGACTGGATACCTTCAGCATCCTTAGAACAGCATCTTTCATCGACAAGGTGAGTGAGTGACAGGCGGAGACTTCTATCAAAAAAAAAAACCCCACGTCTGACGCTTCCTCACCGACCCTCGCACCATGATGCCTCCCATCTTCGCCCCGGGCCTCGCATCGACGCTCGTCGTTATTTGCTGCGTTTCTGCCGCCCTTGCTCGCGTCCCCCATGGCAAAGCACTTGTCAAGCGTGGGGAGAGCACCACGCTGCCAGAGTACTACACCCAGCCGAGCCATCGGTATACGGTGAATACCTCGCCGGCACCTTACGCGACACCCACCTCGTCTGCAGTGGTTACTTGGATTTCCTCTTCCGCGGTCACGCCTTCCATTGGAAGCACCGACTTGTCGATTCAGTCTTCGGCTTTGCCTGGAACTCCGAGCCTCTGGTCGACGCGTCTTCCGCCTGAGGTGCTCAGCTCGTCTCTTGCCGGAGTTGCCTCGTCTGATGCGCCTTCGTCGACGCTGGGCTCACAGGCGGCTGAATCGACCTTGTGGCCCAGGCCGACGTCTCTACGGTATAGTTCACCCGCGACGAGCGCCTCATCCAACGGACCTTCGGATGTGGCTTCCTCCGTCTCCTTTGAATCTGGCTGGTCCACGCGCCTAGTCTCCGCAATATCGACGTCAGCTCCGCAGGCCAGTGAATCGACTCTGTGGCCTAGACCAACTCCTCTGCAATCCAGTGACTTGCCCGACATCGGCTCTGCCACATCCTCAACAAGGTCGAGCCCTGGTACCTCAACGACGTCCTCGGCTTCGCAGGCGAGTGAATCAACTTTGTGGCCGAGGCCAACGATACCCCATTCAACGACGAGTGGCATCTCCACTGAGCTGCCCGACGTTGACACGTCCGTACCAACCATCACATTCTATGCGTCGAAGTCTCTTGCCACCGGCACAGCTCAAGAAGCAAGCGAATCGACGCTGTGGCCCAGACCGGCGCCGGGCACCAGCTCTCCCGTGACGCGCAGCGAGCTGCCCGACACGGCAGTCTCTGCCTCGTCGTCTACTTTGGGTCTGCTTTCTGCTACGCCGGTCCCTGGGCCGGGTCCGAAAGCGGGCGAGTCGACGTCGATGCTCGGAACGGCATCAGGTGCGCAAGTCAGTGAGTCGACCTTGTGGCCCCGACCGCCACCCGTACCGGAGACGCGAGCAAGCGAGCCGACGCCGTGGCCCATGACTGGTATCACACCGTCGCCGCCGCCTTCGCCGTCGACCACGAGCGGAACTTATGAAGACTCTTCGGCAACTGCCGCGGGTGGAAGCGGTTCCACTTCCGGCATTGCATCTGTTCATGGCCAGCCGGTGACGACGGGTACCACCTCGAGCGTCGTGGCTGGGACGGACGTTCCGCAAGAACCTGCCGTGACGGTTTCTATGACGCCGACTATTTCGCACTCCACGTCAGCAAGTTCGTTTCCCTCCCTGGCCGAGAGCGCCAGCACGTCTCTCGCGCCCGAGATGAGCTCGAGTCCGGCGTTTCCGCCTACAAGCCTGGTCTCGGAGTCGTCAACGTGGAGCGCCGCAACACAACAGTCCCCGTCGGCTGTCGTCACTGCTTCTTCTTCCGCGACTTACACGTACACGTCTCCGAAATCACCTTTTCCCGAGACGTCGCCATCGACAGGCTCGCGGGGGATGACGTCGCTAACGAGTGAAGGAAGCGGAACCACCCATCCCTCGTCTTCACTCCCCAGCGGTTCGGGCTCCAGCCTCAGCCGTCCCTCGCCGGGTTTTGGCAGCTCGGCTCGCCCTGTTAACTACACGTCGGGGTTGTGGACAACGCGGACGGCCGTGTCCAGCGTCCTCGGCACCGTCACCACCGTGGTAGTGACCCGAATTTCCACCCACGTTCCGCATATACCGTCGGGAACAACGACGGCGCCGGCGGTGGATAATTCGACACCACTTTGGGGCTCTGCTCACGGTGTTAGCACGCCATCCGCGACGTCTCTTTCTTGGGCGAGCAGTCCGCCGTACCCGTCACAGCACAACTCGACGTGGGAGGCCACTGGCACGGCAGTCCGCTTGACGAGAACCATTACGATGCAGTCCGAGTCGACGTCAACAAGCTCGGCTGGGCCGGAAGGCAGTATCATCCCGTCTTGGCCCACCAGCTCCAGTGTGGCAGCCGACGGCACTACCCAGCCAAGCACGCAGACGTCGACACGTGAGAATGCGAGAACGACGTGGCTGTCGAGCGCGTCGGTCGTGACGAATGCCACATTGTCGAGCTCGGTCGCCTGGACAAACACAACAAGGGTAGCATCTAACGGCAGCATGGCTTCCTCATCTACCGCGAAACTCACGACGGGCACTTTTACCGATGTCACAGGCACGATGGCGATGGCAACGGAGACGAACGCGGAAGACACGACGTGTACAGGGTCGGTACCGCCACCGGCGACGACGACGACGACAGGAGCAGTCTCGACAACGACAGAATCGGTCACGACAACGTCGTATTCGCTGGCGGCGGCAAAGGTGTCATGCACCACACACTTGTCGGGCATGATGACGGTGACAGAATGCATGGCGGGCTGTGGATCGTCGGCCTGCCAGGACGCGTCGACAGACGGTACCGTGTCTCGCACGAGTAAGACATGGACGCAGGGGGCATGGAGGATGACGATGGCTAACGGGAGGCTGATTGACAGGCACCGGGTGGCAGCCGACGACACTAAGGACGTCACTGACGGCCAGCCGATCGCAAGCCGGCGCGGAGCAGACGCCGGCCAACGCCAACTATCCGTGGGGCGGCAACTCGCCGGTTCATCGACACGGGAACGTGACGGAGCTCAGCGAAGGCGTCGTCGGCGGCTCGGGGGTGCAAAGGCGTGAATGGATGGATCGGCTGAGGGCGATGCTGTGGTGAGGACTGAGGACTAAATGCAGGCAACAAAAGGGAGGTGGAACCCGGATGCGGTAATGGAGGGATGGCCATGTACCTTTATCTGCGGGGGTCGGCGGTACAGTACTCATGCACAGTACCCAGTCGTTGTTGTACAGTAACAGTATGCACAGTCGCGGTGGTCCCTGCATCGGCACCTACTACCTAGGCACATGCCTTCATACCTACATGCAGACAGAGAGCCTAAGAGAGGAGAGAATGCCTTGGGACTTATTCGGACGGGATGCCAGGCAGACAGCCAGTCTCGGACAATGTGTGCCCAAAGGCCCAAGGGTGATATTGATATTACCCGAGGATGAAGGATGGCCTCGGATGGTAATGCGCCTTGCGGATGGAGACGGGGCTCGACTCGGGTTGCGTCTCAGGGGAGGGCGCTGGAACTTGGCGTCGCCCTTATCTCCGGGGCATGCTGACTGGGGCGGGTAACTGTTAGGGCGCGACTCCCAGGCTGCCAATACATATGTATATACATACATACATATGTATGTACGATAGGGCGTTTGAGAGGAGTGAAGGATGGCGGATGCCGAGAATAGAAATCAGGAGCGGCAGATGCACATACATACATACATACCATCTAGTAGGTTGTGTCTACTAGGACTCAGGAGTGACGGATCCTTACAGTGTGTACCTCAGGATAACGAGACTGCTGAAATATCTCTAGATTCGACCCCCTGACCACTAGTAGTACTGTGCCTACCGAGTAGCCTACCTACCTGGATACAGTGCTCAGTTCAGTCGTCATCTTATGTCATCATCTGTCTAAATATTTCTGCCTCGCCACTCTGGCAGGATCCGCAGAACGGCGGATCCAAGGGAGAAGCTAGTTGCACTGTGTACTTGTAATCCTGACTCCTGAGACAATCCACACCCCTCCCTCCCTCTGTAAGAATCCATTCCTAGGTCTCCTCCACGTCAGCCTCTTTATCATTTCCCCCCCCCCCCCCCCCCCCCCCCCCCCCCCCCCCCCCC
>LKCN02000001.1:3898282-3909209 GCA_001633055.2 Ophiocordyceps polyrhachis-furcata BCC 54312 | reverse complement strand
CTAGCTACTTACTTTCTTCTCTTCTCTCTCTCTCTCTCTCTCTTCTCTCTCTCTCTCTCTCTCTCTCTCCCCTCTTTGCCTACCTACCACCTACCTACCTACATACATACCTAGGTACACTCAACCAACCCCTTCTCCCCTCCCCCGCGATTCGTACAGAGACAACACACACACTTTTTCGGTTTTCCCCTTGCGCGTCCCGCCGCCCTCCTTCTCCCCTCCCCCCCTTCCTCCTACCCGAAACCCGCGAGAAACTGACAGCCCCCCAACCGCGCAGTCCTTTATGATTGATGCCGTCGCCCTCCTCTCATCGTCATCCTTCACCCGTCTCCTCCCAGTCGGTTACGACGCGCCTTCGGATGCGTCCTTATTACCCTGCACCACCTCGGTGTGCTGTGCCATGATGCTGCGGCCGTCACGCCACACACCATAGACAAGAGAAGAAGAAGATACACAAAGAGGAAGAAAAAGAAAGCGCAGACATCCCTGTCGACAAGGGCTCCCCTGTCGATGGAGCCAATGATTCTGCCCAAGGGCATTGTCATCAACGCGGCAAACGTCTACGACGAGATCGCAAACTTCTCCGTCGTCCCGGCCGATAGAGTCTGGCAACTATGGCATGGTACATGCATACATACATACCTACTACGTGCATCCATACATACATGCAGCTGACTCTTCCCCATCCATCTGCAGTATACACCACCACCAACAAAAGGCTACGAGATCCCACCGCCTGCCGCCTCGAGAACTTCTGGTGGCACGTCTGGGGCAGTGATCGTCGCCTCCTCAGCGGCCGCACCCTCGCCCGCCTGTACGAGCACATCTCCGACGGTCCGACCATCGCGCCTCTCCAAGGGCCCCCGAACCGATGGGAAGGCCCGGATGTGAGTTTGTTGCCCCATCCGATGCTAGCCGCCACTCATGGCTTGTCTTTGTTAGGCACCTCTGGTCACGAGGCAGCTTGTCGTCGCCCATCTGAGCAACGAGCGAGACGCCCACCAACCGAGCCGTCCCCCGCCGCCGCCAGCGAGACCGAGCAACACCTCCATCAAGAGCCTGCCGTCCCCGAGCGCCTCGCGACCGCCCGCCCCGCACCCGATTCTGAAAAAGACCAGGGGGCCGTCCTCATCGGGACCTAGACCCACCGCTCGAGTCATCTCTCCCCACGATTCTCCCGACGACAACGAAGACGAAGGAGGACGAGGCCAAGACGACGACGACCGAGACAAGGACGCCGATCTTGCCTCGTCGACAAGCACCGTCATCACCGTCATCGACAGGTCCAATCCGCCGCCCCCGGCCCCTCCCTCCTCCTCCTCCTCCTCCTCCTCCTCCCCCCCCAGCGAAGAAGAAGTCGGCACAAGGAGGCAAAAAGTTTGTCGTGCCGTCGACCACCGCCAGGAGACGACCCCTTCTCCCCAGAAGGACGAGCTCGCAGTCGACGGGAGATGCAGCGACGGAGGCGCCGCGAGACGCCGCCCCCTCCCTGTCGACCCGAGTCGCCGGCCAACAGCATTTGCGACCGGTATCTCTCATCCCCGAGCGGACGCGCAGCCACGAAGCCGCCGCCGCCGCCGCCGCCGCAGCAGCAGCAGCAGCAGACGAGACGCCTGCGCCTCCTCCCAGCGCAAAGGCCCTCGGCAAGCGACCGGCCCTGGCACCGCGCCATTCGTCCGATCGCAAGGGAAATGGACGGAGTCTGTCGTCGACTTCGTTGGACCGCCGTGCGCGCCAACAACAGGCGAAGAAGACGACATTGCCTAGGGCGCAATCTTTCTTGGGCGAGACCAACCCGCCCAAGGTGTCTCGCACCTCCTCCGACACGCCACCGTCGACGGCCAAGCGGCCCGTCGTCATGAGCCGCGCCCAGTCGACGCACGGCGACTCGTACGGCCGAGGCTCCGACGCCCGGAGCATAAGCCAGGGGCTCTTTACCGGCGCCACCGCCTCGATGACCAACGTCGCGGCCCAGGGCACCATCATTGACCAGGCCGGTTCCCTGCCGACGTCGAGCATCATGGACACGCCTCCCGTGGTTTCCCCTGCCGGCTCGTCGCTACTGGGCTCGCGCCTGACGCCGACGCAGCCGGCCCCGTCGCCGCGGGTGCCCATGGCGAGGACGAGGAGCCAGCTGACGCTTCTGCTGGAGCGCGAGAAGGAGAGGGTGGCCGCTGACAAGTCGCGCTTCAAGGGGTAGCGCTTTTGGGAGTAGCTTTGATCAAGAGGCCGCCTTTGAGCCTTTTTTGGTTTCAATTTTTTTTTTTTTTTTTTTTCCCCGCTTCTCTGCTGGAAGGCAAGTTCTTTTGACGTACCAGAGCACGGCGTTTTAGAGGCTGGAAGACAGGGGAGGGGGGTTTCCGACATGGGTTGAGGGGAGAAGGGCAGCGTTCAAAGCGTCTCTATATTGTCGTTGTCGTTTGCCGTCGCTAGATAATAGACAGGCGGTGGTTAAAGCGATGCTCGCACCATGTTTGAAGCATAGCATAACTCGAATATCTATCTAAACACATACATACACTTGTCATGACAACGACGACGATGGTGGAATCCTTCTATAGATGACAAGTTAAAAGATTCGGCAGCCCAATAGTCGGAGGAATTATTGTATTGATGCACACATACTACACATGCCCCGTTCAAATCGAATAGGAGAAGGAATATCCGGTCCTTGAGGAGAGGAAAAAAACAGGTGGAAAAAGACAAAGTACAAGCAAGCATATGTATATAAAACCGACGATGCTGTAACATGTAGCTGCAGAAACCAAAGCATAACAGAGGAGAGAGGCAATCGCATGGAGAATCAAAGGTTTCGAATTAGGGGTGGGGGGGGGGGCTGAGAGAAAAGGGGCTGGTTGCTTCGTTGCGGGAGGGGAGGTAGGGTAGTAAGGCGATGCGAGGCAAGGGGAGAAGAAGGAAGGAAAGTCTGCGGTTGGGGAAACGGGAGGAAGGATGAGAAGATGTGCTGATGAGATGCAGACAGACGCGTAATGCAACAGGGAAAACAAGGAAGATGAGTCGTGGTAGGAAGGAGAACCAATCGATCGAATTTGCGGACAAGAAGAAGGAGGACGAGGACGAGGACGAGGACGAGCAGGACGAGACGCTTTAATCGTAAAAGCCCAGCATCCTCCTCAAAGAAGCAAACTTCCTCCGCCGGTGCCTCCCGCCATCACCCCCGGCCTCAAAGTGCCTCCGGACGAGAAGCTGCCTCGTGCGGGACGGCGGAGGCGTGCTCGCCGTCACCGACGACGGCCGCGGCGCCGCACGGTCCGGAGACGAGGAGAGCACCTGGCGCGCCGCGGCGGAGAGCACCTGTCGGGCTGAGCTGCCGCCGGGGGAGCTTCCGCCGCGGCGGCCGTCTGGAGCGAGGGGGGGGGGGGCAGGGCGGCGAGGAGCCGTTGGTGCTGTTGTCGTCGCGGCGGTGGTCATGGCCGTTTGATCCGCCGCCTTCGCGCATCTTGCGGAAGAGCATCGACATCAAGCTCCCTCTTCGTCTCGACGTCGGCGCGTGTCGGAATCCGGTTCGCGACGGCGGAGGAGGTAGAGCTTCGCGCTTCCACGCCGGGACTGGGGGAGAAGACGACCCGGCGTCGGATATAGGTCGTGTGGAGGGACTGCTGATGGCCGATGATAATCTGCTGTTTCGCATCGTCTTGGCCATCCCCTTGGCTAGCGGACGAGGCCTCCTCCTAGACGACGCGACGTCATCGTCGTCGTCGTCGTCTTCGTCACTCGAGTCGTCGAACCGACTCTGAAAGTGCGACGAGCCTCCTCCTCCTCCTCCTCCTCCTCCTCCGTCTTCCTCGTCGCTCGAGTCGACGAGCCGACTGTCCTTTCTCGCCTTCCTCGCCCGCCTGGAAGCAGAACGTCGCCTGCCGGGGCTGATGGGCGGGGCAGGAGACGAGGCCGCCGACGCCGGAGCCGTCTCGCCGCCGCGCAGGGATTGACGCAGGTAGCCTCCTCCTCCTCCTCCTCCTCCTCCTCCTCCTCCTCCTTCCTCCCCCCCATCGCCGCCTGCGGATACGGCAGCCGGGGGCATCGCCGTTGTCGCAGAGCCATAAACCTGATGAGTTGGATGCGACAGAGACCCTCGGCTTGAACTGGTCATTTCCTCTTGCTCCTTATTATGCTGCTGCTGCTGCTGCTGCTGCTGATCATTCATCCAAGACCGTATAGCGGGTGAGTTATCGACAGCGAGCGGCATGACGCGCGACCGTCTAAAGCTGTCATCCGAGCCGCGCCTCTCCGCCGTAACCGGCTGCGAAGCCGTCTCGTCCACCGACCGGTTCCGTGGTCTCTCCTGCTCCGCCGGCGCCGCGCCGGGAGAAGCAGCTGGCCGCGGCGACTTCAGAGGCAGCATCGTCTCCGAGCTGGACTTGTTGCTGCCCTTGATGAACCTGGCAAACGGTCCGTACTGCGCGCCTTCGACGTACTTGGGCTCCCAGACGGCTTCGAAGCTGCCTATGCGCACCGTCCGCGGGGACCCCAAGCCAACCCCCGGCTGCTCGCTGCGAGGCTTGACCGCCGTCCTCGGCAGCTCGATACTGTTCGGCTGCGGAATCGTCGGCGGCACCGGCACCGGCTGCTGCTGCTGCTGCTGCTGCTGCTGCTGCTGGGATAGGGGGCGAGGCGGCCGCCGTCGGGCTCGGCTTCATCATGGCCGGCTTCGGCGGCACCGGCGGTGGCTGCTCCTCCCATCGTGTCCCCGGCTTGATCTGGTAGCTTCTCTCGCTTCCAGTCTCCTTCGTCGACGACGTTGACCGCTTCGACGACCCCGCGGCAGACTGCACATGGTCGCCGTCGTCCTCGAGAGCCTCCACCTCGAGCTGACGGCGCTGATCCGGCGTCAGGCTCTTCCAGTAAGACTTGGCATTCTCCCAGTCGTTGGGAGACCTGGCCTGCTTGGCATTGGACGAGCCGTTGCCGCTTGCCGACGAGTGCAACCCGTCATCGAGACTTTCCATCGGACTCAATACTTCGCACGCATCACTGTAGACGCTACACCGGTCCGTCTCGTCTTCCTCCTCTTGAATATCTTCCATCAAGGGGCTGTTGGGCCCCATCGGAGCCTCGCCCGATCGCGCCGCCAGTCTCGTAGGATCCTCCTCGATCGAGGCCACGTCGTCGCTATCCAAAAACTCCTCATCCGCTTCCGAGCCAGCCGAAGCGGTATCGAGGCTGCCGTCCCGTCTGTCCTCGGCGTCGAGCGGCGACGACTTCTGCGGCAGCGTAAGACCAGCCGGCGTCGGATCCAGGGCCAGCCCCTTCTCCGTCTCGGCGTCGGACTCCAGGTCATCCTCATATTCGTGATTCTTTGCGACAGCATCTCTCTCCACCCTTGATGTTGCGGCAGCCAAGGATTCCCCATAGTTTTTGGTCGTCTTATTCGATGCCTGTTCTTGCGCTTCCGCCGTCGACGTCGGATCCGGGTCTCCTGCCATGGGGTTCGTGACCGATGCCGGTTGCGAACTCCGCGTGCGCTCGGCAGGCCGTACCAACGGCCGCTCCTCCACGTCTCTACACTTCTTGTCGCGGACACTGCCGAACAGAGGCAGCGCCGGCCTGGGGCTCATCGTCTCGTCCTCGACCACGCTTTTCTGCTGCCCCCTGACGTCGCTGAGCTTGGGCTTCTCCGTCTCTTTATCGTCCAAGCTGTCTGGTTCCCCGACGACGACAGTGTGGTCGTCCCAGCTCACCCGCGCGCTCTTCTTGGTAGGGGCGACGGCGACCGTATCCTCATTGAACTGTTCTCGGTCCGACGTGTCGGATTCGTCCGCGTCTTTGGGGTGCAGGTGCTTCAAGGCCGACTTCATGGGCGAGACGGACCTGGCAGGAGGCTCATGCATAATGAACGGCTGGGTCGTCGTGCCGGCGAACCGCGCCGACCGCGCCGGGCTCTCGGACGGCTCCCGGGCCACGCGAGCGCGGCCTTGCCGTTTGGCTGCCGGGGGGCTCTTTGCCCGTCCATTGACGGCGCCGTCTATCGTCACTTCGTCCGGCTCTCTAAGCTCCGGCTGCGGAGTCTCGTCGTCCCCTGAAAACGAAAAGGCCAGCTCGAGAACGGGCGGCTTGTCGGATAGCGGAATTTGAGAGTCGCCGGGGGCCGTCTTGACGTCGCTGGAAGTCGTTTGGGAGTCATCGGGAGCCGTCTGCTCCTCCGCAGCGACGGGCGTCTCGGACGGAGCCTCATTCTTGCTCGCCGGCTTCTTCTTCTTCTTCTTCTTCTTTTTCTTGTTCAGGTCGGTCGGCTCTGTCGGTTGAGGGACCGAGGAAACGGCCGGCGGCTCCTGTTGAGCCGGTGTGGAGCGCAGGCTCTGGACGGTAGGCGCCCGCGTCCTGTCGGTCGTTCCGCGGGAGAGATGGGAGCCCGCTCTAGAAAGGTCCTGCTTGGCCTTCTGAGGCTTATCCGGGGTTTCGCGGACACTCTGAGAGCGGCTTAGGAGCTGGCGTCGAGGCAGCAGACGTCGCGAGCTGATTTCCCGAACAGGCTTCTCGCTTACAGGCTTGTCGTTGACAGCTTTTGGCGGAGTGGTAGTAGCCAAGACGGAATTGGCTCTCACGACAGAGTCGGGTCGAGCGTTGACGCTGGGGGCCGAGGCGCCGCCGTCAAGAGTGCCGCTCCCGGAGACGGTAACAGAGCTGGACCTCTTCCTAGTATTCGAACCATCTCTGGTGATGGCGCCTCCGAACCAAGAGCCTAGGCGTCCGTCTTTGACCCTCTGACTGGCGGTGCGAAAGTGTTGTGTCTGTAGCGGCAGCGCGCC
This sequence comes from Ophiocordyceps polyrhachis-furcata BCC 54312, assembly GCA_001633055.2. Lineage (NCBI taxonomy): Eukaryota > Fungi > Ascomycota > Sordariomycetes > Hypocreales > Ophiocordycipitaceae > Ophiocordyceps > Ophiocordyceps polyrhachis-furcata. Next base: position 3,902,442 of record LKCN02000001.1, on the reverse strand, counting down.
GTCGGTGGCCTTGGTCGACTTGACAGCGGGCGCCACATCGACCTTGGATGGTAGTTTAGGAACAGGGGGCGCATCGGTAGCGAGGGGCATGGGACTCTGCCCGGCGCCCGGCGACGGTGAGCGAAAGCTGCGCTCAACCATGGAGCTGACACTGGGACTCCGATGAATATCGCGCCTGGCAAGCCTCTCGCGGCCGATGAGGGACGAGACCGAAGGGCTCCTCCGATGAGCGACCGCGCGCTTCGGTTGGACAGAAGAGACGTTGGTAGAAGTCATGGGGCGAGCGCGCAACGCGGCAGCGGCAGCGGCAGCCGGATTGGAGAGCGAGAGAGTAGCTTCGCGCCGACGAAAGGCTGAAGCGGCGGCGTTGGCAGCATCTGGCGCAGCCGTCTCCCACGTCAGAGGCTGTCGCGACACGGGAAAGGGCATGGTCAGCATCCGACAATTCTTGTCTTGCTCGCGCACAGACAAGCACGCAAACAATGATAACAAAGCGAGAGAGGTTGAAAGAGAACGGAAGGGATAGATAGGGGGAGCGAGCGAGGAGGGTGTAGTTTGGCGAACCCAAGGCCATCCGATGGCCAGTCTTCCGCACTCGGTCAAGTGCGTCCTGGCCCGACGCGGCGTCGCTCAAGATCCCCCGATGCTCGAAACAGCGACACTTACCGGCGCTGGAGTCGACTGCCTTCGAGGGCCGAAGAGGATGGGCATGGTGGTGGTCGGAAACGTCGATATGGGAGAAAGCTTGGTGCGGAAATGGATGTGTGTTGTATGATTGTATCTGATGGAACGAATGCACCAAGAGAGAGGAGATGGGAGATGTAGAGAGAGACAGAGAAAGGCTAACGATACTGTGTCGTAAGGATACTGTTTTAATCATGTGTTAACGATGTAATTGTTGAGAAGAGGTCAATTTTGGCCTGAAGATCGACCGTCAACCAACAGGGCGAGGGGGGTTGTGAGGGTGTGTCACCGTGTGTGTGTCTAGTGTAGCGACGATAATGATGATGATTGATGACTGATGACGACAGCCCCACTGATTTGTCTAAGCCGCTAAGAGCTTAGCCAGATATGGACACAGGCAGAGGGTGGGTAGGTACCTAGTTAGCCCCGCTGTACAGTGGGGTTGCCCGCCCCCAGGATAGTGGGCTGTCCCCCGCTAACCTGCTAGAACCGCCAACTACCTAGGTATCTATATATGTACATACATACGGATACCTACCCCCATCCATCAATCAACGACTTCGGTATGCACATACATACATACAACAACTGCCCCCCTAAGCAGGTACGGATACAATATACCATATACAAACATACCTATCTACATACATACAAAGTTGGTAGAAAGGAGGCTGTAGTAGTAATAGTATGTATGCCAAAAACCATGCCGACTACCTACCTAGGTCTATTGTGTGCCATATACGGATACAGCAATACATAGATAACTTCATCTCGCCGCATCCAACTATAAAGAAATGTGTCTTAACCTTGAACCTACTACCTGGTACTTGACCAACCAGTCGGCCCTATTACCGAACCTCACTGCCCTTTCATAGACTGCTTCGTGTTCCTACTACCTACCTACCTACCTACCTACTACATACAACCTACCAAACCTATCCGCGCTTCGTACTTACTTACTTACTTACTTACTTACCTGCCTACCTACCTACCTACCTAGGTTCTAGGAACTTTTAGTACCAGGCACTCGCTTTCGTATGTACTACCTCCCGCGAGTTTACAGTACATACATGCTCTGCAACGCTCGTCTCACCGGCCGTGGAGAACCGCACAATATGCCTTCGACCCGCCGCAACGACAACAAAAATAACGACTTGAGCTTCCAGGCAGTGACAACGACATTCAAACATGCGCTGTTAATGACCCCTGCTCTATCGTAGAAAATCTACGTACACAACACATAGTACCACTAGGCTCCCGTGCGTTGGCTCGTGAAGCGTCCTCGGCTGTCTCCGATGTGCAGCACGACATGGCCACGTTGTTCCACACCTTGTTCCACACGTTGTTCCACATGTTGTGGTTTTTCTTCTTCGACTTCGTCGTCCTCGCACTCGTCTTCCTCAGACTGCGTCGAATGGCTGGGATTATGATGCATGTCCGGCGCGTCCGGCTCGTCTGTCGCTTCTCCCGGAACCTGATCCGTCGTGTGCGATGCTCCTTGTCCGGCCCTGTTTCCGCTTCTCGCGGCCTTGCGGCCCTTCCGGCTCTTTGCCTTGGCCTTCTCCAGCAGGCGCTTGCGATCGGCCTCCTCTTGTCGGAGACGGCGGTCCTTTATTTCGTAGTCCCGAATCAGAGCTCGCGGGGCCACGCCAAAGATTCGCTCATATTCACAAAACTCGCAGATCCAGACATCTTCCGCCTTGAGAGAGTGTTTCAGATCCGATGCCTTACGACGGCGCTGACGAGCTGCCGCCTTCAACTCCCTCTCCAGATGGCGACGAGACTTTGTCCGAGACTGCCTCGCGTCAGCACCGCCCGCTTTGGAACTATCGTTATTCGCGCTATTGCAGCTCGATTGCTGCGATCCCATGTTGTACTTGCTTGGGTGACCTGCACGTCGTGAGCGCCAAGGCGGCGCGCATTTATCTGCGAAGCCTGACATACCGGGCCACTGCACCGTCCCAGGTACGTGCGAATCACACGTAAATGTAAACTGCGTCGACGCCGGCGTGTTCTTGACCGCCGCCGAGTGCTGCTGCAATAGGCTCACTTTCTCGTGCCCTTGAGATGCCATACGTTCGGCATTTGCGATGGCGTTCGAGATAATTCCGGAATTCTCCGGTACTGTGTAAACAGAGTACGTATTGTTAGTAGATGCTTTCCATGAGTCATTTGCCGCGAGACGACAGAAGAATGAGAGAAGACTGTTTTTTTTTTAGGGGGGGGGTTGAAGGGAAAACGTGCGGGGAGGAAGCTTGCTGCGGCAGGCATTCACTTAGGCTCGAAAGTCGAGGCAAGGGGGAGACTTGAGGCCATGAGGCTTGCCAGATGCACCACTTGAAGAACTGAAGGAGTAAGGCAGCTTGGGGAAGGCCACAAGAGAGGAGGCGACAAGGGAAGAACGGGGGCAAAGCAAAGGAAAAAGAGCAAGGAAAGGCAAGTAACGCACCGGTAGACCACGGAGACGGGCCAGTTTTTGACAAACGGGCAGGCCATCCGTTATTACTGTCAGAAAGAGCTCGTAGCGGACTCCTACCGTTCCTGGACCGGCCCAGCCTTCCCCTGCCTGGCCCGGAGAACCCTGGGTTGTTGGGGACATAGGATCCCGATGCTGGATAGCCCGTGGAGCCGTGAAGCGGTCTGTCGCCGACGGCGTCGTTAACCGGGGAATGTGCACCGGCCGAGATGGCGAGCGAGCTAATCTCATTATTCAAAGAATGGGCGGTGTTTATGGCTGAGTCGCCTGCCGACGGTATCTTGCGCTTCTTCTTGTTGTTTGTGTTTTCGAACGAGTCGTATCCGTCTACAGATGATGCAGCCGACGGAGGAAGCTGAGGGTCCGCCGGCCGCGGCTGATCGGGCCGAAAAGGATTGCGCGCTGCACGACTGAGTATTTCGGGAGGCGAACGAGCAAATAGTGCGCCGCGCACACGAGATCCCTCCTCTTCTTCCACGCCGTGGCCGAGTCCATTGCGCAGGAAGGCTGGCGCTGAACCCAACTCAGAGCGTCGGCTCGGCTCGACGGCGTTTGCCGGCTCGGAGCCTGCAGCGGCCGCACCCTCCTTCTTGAGAGTGAAGGGCGGATAGTAAAACAGCGAAACCGTATCGTACGTCGTCGGTGGGTACTTGATCGACTGGGCGACTTCTGGCGACAACCGTTCCCGGAGTCGGCGCTTCGGTAACGGCCGGATGGGCCGGTCTGGGAATAAGGACGAGACAGTATCTGATGACATACTTTGACTATTATCGACTGCTCCGCAGCCAACCCATTGTGTCAGCAGACAGAGGGCCACGATGCCGGAGAGTCCGAGTGCCATGTTTTGATAGAGAGCGACGAGGTATTGAGCCCACGAAAAGGCTGAGACAAAGATGGACATGGCTGTATCGGCCTCACAAGTCCCCATGAATGCAACGACATTCATGGAGGAGGCCGAACGATGCTCAAGTTGCGGGTAAGGGAAGAGGTCCGGGGGAGG
>LKCN02000001.1:3874080-3886496 GCA_001633055.2 Ophiocordyceps polyrhachis-furcata BCC 54312 | reverse complement strand
GGGGGGGGGGGGGGGGGGAGAAGGAGAGAAAGAAAGAGAGCGAGGAGAGGAGAGGGAGAGAGAGAGAGAGAGAGAGAGAGAGGATGACTTGAAAGCGGGTGGACGCAGAGTGAGCACAGACAGCGACGCCTTGTGGCCAAAGTAGGTACAGAGTAGGTACGGATAGTGGAGGGGAAGATGGAGCGGTAGCGTGGCAACCACCTGGTCGAGGTAGAGGTAACAGGGAGCTGTAGCCTGTAGCCCAGAGGTAGATGGTGAGTGAGGTAGGGTAGCCTCGAGGTAGGTAGGTATGGGTGCTCGGCGGCGGACAGCCCCTTGGGGGCAGATGCAGCTAGCGATGTCTGACTGCTAGGGGAGACGGGCGAGACGCTGTGTGGCACCGTCGAGAATTGCGTTTGCAGAGCACTCGGGAGGGGAGAGAGGAGAAGAAGGTTGAGATGATGAGATGAGACAGTAGAAAAACGCAAGAGGAGGAGGAGGAGGAGGAGGCAGAAGAAGAAGAAGAAGAAGAAGAAGAAATCCCAGACGGGCGGCATTTTACTTTCAACCATGCTCGATACTGCGCCAATTAATAGCAGGTACCTACCAGTAGGCTGCCACCACCATCACCGCTGCTACCACCACCACCACCACCACTACGTCCGTTATTAACCTGCCCCGTGGCCCCCGAACGAAGCCCTACGAAGCCAGTCGCTGCCGGCGAACGCCACAGGCTACCACGACAGGACGACAGGGGGATGTGATGCGGATTCTTATTATATAACACTGAATACAAAAGGAGTCTCCTTTTTCCTTTTCCTCCTCCTCCTCCTCCTCTCCTCCTCCTCTCTGCATACGTGTATGTATGCACACGTACTTGGTAGCCCGACCAAACTCTTCCACTCCTCCTCCCCCCCGTCTTCGCCCTCGGCCGGCGCGGAAGCAGCTCCGGCTCTAGCGGCAGTTCCCGCCTAGCGCTATGGCCTCCTTCGTCGCCACAAAGCCCGCTGGCGATGTTTTATTCTCCTCCCTTTTATTCATTGTATCGTATTGCGTGTGTTAGTCTTCCCGGACGCCGTTCGTACGGTCAGTGGACGAATAGAACGCGAATTTTTACGTGGCAGCCTCACCCAAAAAGTCGCGTTATTTTCGCCGGCGCCACTGTACATACATACATACATATGTATCCGTACATACGTATATGCTTTCTTTTTCCCCCCTCCGCACCTCCGTAGCCAATATTTTCTTCTTCTTCTTCTTCTTCTTCTTTTTTCTTCCCCAGCCTTGTCATGCACGGATCACCCTCCTCTCCGGGTGAGCCGCTATCGGCATTGCCTATTCAAGGGTCCTCGCCTTCGACCGGACGATCAACCCAACGCTCTCACAGCAAAACACATGCAAGGCACGGCCTCCCGCCAGCCTTCTGCATGCAGTGTTAGCCCAGTAACGGTTCATTGGACGCCTCTTCGACTATGGCTGGGAATGGGATGCTGGTCTGGACATACTGTGTGAATCACCCCGTCCGAGGACACTGTGACGACGAAAAAGACATCATCATCACCACGGCTCATCGGAGACACGTACTTCCGTCGACAAAGGCCTTCGCCTCATCGTCCACCCACACTCTTCATCAATCACCACCCAGCTCAATCAACTGACTTCTTGTTCTCTCTCCCGCTGTGAGAAAAGAAGCAAGAGCCCACCATGCTACGACCATCTCCCCGCCTCCTCGCCGCCCCCCCCACCTACCGTCCGCTGCCCCGTGTCCGGAGCCGACCGTGTCCGGTCCCGACGCAGCGGCGCTTCAAGTCGGGCCCGTTCGGCTACACCATGGCCAAGGCTCTCGTCTACTCTCGAAGAGGCGAACCATCCGAGGTGCTAAAGTAAAGAAAACAAGACGCAGAACAATCACAACCGGTAGTGAAAAAAAAAAAATAGGAAGATTCTCTAAACTCGCCCCCCCCAAGGCTTCACGTCCACTCCATCTCCCCCTCGTTACCTCCGTCATCCGTCCTCGTCCGCACCCTCGCCGCGACAATCAACCCGGCCGACGTAAACACCATCCAGGGAACCTACGCCGCCAAGCCGCCATTGACTCAGCTCATCGGCACCGAGGAACCATCAGCCTGCCCCGGAAACGAGGGCGTCTTCGAGGTTGTCGTCGCAGGCAGCTCCGTCGATTCCGTCAAGGCCGGCGATTGGGTCATTCCCAAGGCTGCCCACATCGGCACTTGGAGGACGCACGCCGTCTTCGACGCCCATGACCTGTTTCGCGTCGACAGAGACGGCTTGACCCCGACTCAGGTCGCCCTGGTCAGCGTTAATCCCTGCTCCGCCTATCGCATGCTGAGGCATTACGGCCCCGGCGCCGGCATCAAGTCAGGCCTCGCCATGCGCCCGCTCGAAATCGGTAGCGGCGAATGGTTCATACAGAACGGCGCCAACTCCGGCGTCGGAAGGGCCGCTATCCAGTTCGCCAAGCTATGGGGCCTGAGGAGCATCAACGTCGTCCGCGATCGCGACTCTCCCGAGGCGACCGATGCCCTGATCCGCGACCTCACCGACCTGGGCGCCGACGCCGTCGTTACAGAGTCACAGTTCCTCTCTCGCGAATGGAAAGACCGTCTGGCCGAGCTGACCCGCGGTGGCCGCGAGCCCATCGGCCTCGGCCTCAACTGCGTCGGCGGCAAGTCCGCCACCGCCCTCGCTCGCAGCCTGTCAGACGGCGGCTCCTTGGTCTCGTACGGCGCCATGGCCAAGCAGCCCGTCATCTTCCCCGTCGGCCTCGTCATCTTCAAGGACATTCGCTTCGTCGGTTTCTGGCTATCAAAGTGGAACCAGGATGATCCCACCGGCCGCGCCCACATGGTCGATGACATTCTCAACCTCGTCCGCGAGGGCAAGTTTCGCGACGCGCCCGTCAGACATGTCCGCTGGGATTGGGACACTAAAGAGGACGTCCTGTGCGCCGCCGCCCAGGGCGGCCTCGATGGCTTCAGGGACGGAAAGGGCATCTTCGTCTTTGGTGACACCTGATTTGATACGGCCGCAGAATCTCAGCATCACCAATTTGCAGGGCCCCCTGAATTTCATAATGTAGCCTTATATCTCGCTGTCCTACCTTCAACGCCGTAGAAATTCCCCCTCCCTCCCAACACTTCCAATCTCAGCCAGCGGCGGACTCCTTACACGCGATGACAAAAGGGGTTGAGAGCAATTCCAAAACTCCCTGCACGTAAAAGATCCCCCATCCATCGTCATCAAGTTCACCGTTCGCCTTCCAACCTCCTCCTCCTCATGCCCTCAAGGCCTGCGCCCATTCGTGCAGCTTGTCGATGACGACGGGCGCAAAAGCAGTAAGCGTCCCGTCGATGACATTGCCAAAGTAAACAATAGCCTCCTCCTCACTGAGCTCGAGGTGGAACCGTTCCCGGACCTTGATGACGGCCTTGTCCGGCTCGAGCCGAATGTCCGGGATGTTGGCGTGGATCATGAGGCTGAAGAGGTTGAGGATGAGGTTGCACGACTTGCGAAGCGCCGTGTAAGCCAGGAAACAATACTGGCGGAACCGCTGGTAGTGCTCCGAGTGGACGCCGCCCATGCACTCGACCATCTCCTTGGAGAGCTTCATCACCGGCGCGAACGGCTTGGGATCGCGCCCGAGGATGAAGCCGAAGTCGGCGTGGAAGAAGTGCCCGTCAGGCGCCAGCAACAGGTTATCCAGGTGACGGTCGCCCACGCCAAGTATGTATGTGATGACGCAGTAGCCGGCGCACGACTTGATGTACGTGTCGAGGGTCTCCTGCCGCACCCCAAGCGGCTGCCTGTCGTCCGGGTTGTGGTGTCGGAGGTAAGCCAGCGCCGGATTGGTCTTGAACTTGCCCACGATGCTCGACAGGCTCTGCGACTGCACGAACTGCGACGCGCCGGCCGTCGTGCTCGTCGCCAGGATCTTGTAGGGCGACAGCTTCAGGTCCAGGTTCTCCTTGCGCAGCAGCTGGTCCATCAGCGTAATGATCTGTATCACCAGCTGGTCCTGTCGCAGGTCGTCGCCTAGCTTGAAAATGATGGGATAGGCGCTGCCCGTCGTCGTCTTGAACGTCATCTTGATGGGGTTCAGCGACGACTTGAACACCGTTACCTGGTCGGCCGCCACGCCCGTGATTTTGATGGACGGGTCCAGCGGCATCGCCAGCGGCGGCTCCAGCGTTACCAGCTCATTCTTGGGGTCTGCCAGAAACGTCTTGACCCGATCAACCTTCTTGGCAATCGACTCGTTCGAAACCTTGACCTCGGCCGCTATCTTCGACAGGATGGCCACCAGTTCGGCCTGTCGTAGGAGCGTCTTCCTGTTCTCCGCCCCGTCGGGCTGCCGGACGAGCTGTGCCATGAACTCGTACGCGACTTTGCGATAGATATTGCGGTTATCGAGGCCCTGCTCCGGACTATGATCGTCGCATTCCACCATGAGGTACCAATACAGATAGTTGCCAAGCATGAAGTTGGCGGCCGCTCGTTGGATCAGGAAGCTAGCAAGGGACGAGTCATGCGCGCCGTCGTGGTCCGACTCGGCCGAGATGTGTTCGTACTTGAGCGCCTGCACCAGCTGCAGCAAGTAGAGTAATAGCTCGGCGTCGTCGGCCTTTCGCAGCCGGTCAACGGCGTATGATCGGACGGCCGGGTTGTCGAACGAAGGGCCGAGGAGCTCAAGCGCATCGTCGACGTCGATCTCGGTCCAGCTGCCGAGATTCTGTATCGCCTGCTTGGCCTCGCTCTGATCGTTCCAATTGACCGACTTGACAAACTTGGTCAACGCTCTCTTGTCGCGAGTGAGGTGGTGGCGGAATTTCCAGACCAGGTCCGTCTCCTCCGGTGATAGGACGTGTGTGGGCGAGTACGACATGATCAGGTTCAGCTCGTCGCGGACCTTTGCATTCGGCTTCAGGTCCTTGTCCAGAACTCCGTGTCTATGAGAGCTTCTGAAGAGTCTCCTGTGTTTGGCCTCGGCCGGGTTGTCTCTCTGGCCCACCTCGGGATCGTAAACCTTGATGAGTCGCGTCCCCAGTCCGTCGGAGCTCTCCCCTAGGCCGTTGATGCCCGGGCCGAAGTGGACCTCGGGCTGTCGCTGGGCGATGCTGCCCTGAGAGGCCGACAGTGGCTGCAAGGATGATATGGGCGGCGGCTCGTATTCGTGGTCTGCGAAGACGACGGGAAAGTCGAATCGCGGCAGCTCGACGTTGAGTAGAAACGCGGACGGACTTGATCGTCCGTCGTCGGCGTCGGCGTCGACTTGCACGCCGTCGCCGTTGACGGCTCGCTGGCGCTGGAGCATCTTCATAGAGGACTTTGCGGCCTGAAGCCCACGCTTCTCGAAGCTGCGGAAGACCATCTGATCCAACCAGTCAACGCGGGCTATCTCACCCATCTCATGCTTTTTAAACAACTTCTCCATTCTGTCTAGCTCCTCAGCGTTCTTGTCGAGATGCGGTGCTTTGCCAGCCCGCGAGCCAGACGTATTCCTCGGCGCCAGCAGGGCCGGTGTCGTAGAGTTGTCGGTTCCGTCGGCGTGTTTGTGTCTGTGTACGAGGCACTTCTGTCGTCCCTTTTGCACTTGGTTGTCTGCATCAAACATGGGTAAGGTAGTTCCCCCAAAGGGAATCTCATGGTCGAGAGCATGCTTGCCTCCGGTCGGTGACAGATCCCAGATGGTGATGGCCAAGCGGGCGTTGACCGGAAGCTGCTTGTATGTGATTGGGAGCTCCAGCCATTCATTCCATCTGCCGTCACCGTCATCAGTACCCATCTGCTCGCCCTCTGGAATACAAGTCACCTTACTTTCTTTCCGAGCGAAACGACTTGTAAGCCGTCTGCACAGGTACAGTAAGGGGTTTCGAGCCAGCCCAGACTTGGACCGTAACGTAAAGGTCGGAAAATGGACTGTATAGCGCGCATCAGCCCACATGTCAACTCCTCGCAGCTCCCGGTGAGCTCTCACCTCGTGTTGGAGCCGACGTGTCGGAGATCAGGTCGGTCGAGCAGCGTCGAATGTTTAACTGGAGGCTCTTCGCCGTCGAGGTTCATTCTGCCGACGTCAGCATGGCAAACAGACAACGAACGCATGAAAGAAACAAAACGCACATCCGGATGCTGACGGCATGGTCCACGTCCTTGGATCCCGCGAAGGAGAATGGGTCCATTCTCCCGTACTCGGTCATGGGCGCAGTGCCATCACAGGCGGGCAGTTTGGATGGCAGGCTTTCGGCCACAAAAGAACGACAGTGACAGTCACACCATCACCCGCAATCGATAATGCTGATAGCCGCGGGATTATGTAAGCCATTTTGTCAGCCCTATGAAGGAAAGGCCATGTGGAACCCCTGCACGAACAAAGCGGCGTTCGAGATTCAGCACGCAGGCCAGGCTGTGATGCCGGCATCCGATGGACCGATTCACACAGCACTATCTCATACATGTGCTATCTAGCGTCTTGTCTTTACCTAAGCTTCATGGCGACAAGAAACAACACGAGTCCGCTCAATCCTTGGCCTCAAGGTGCCACTTAAACACCTTGCGAAAGACGTCCTTCCCGTCGCCCTCCAGAACGTCGCCATGACAAGGGATCACCGTGGTAAAGTCCCACTTATCTATGAGCTTGATACTCTTGTTGAGGCTGCCACGGTCATTGGCCGCCATGTACCAGTTGAAGCGCCTCATCCACTTGGGATCTCCCTCTGTGCTCTGCACCGTCTGGAAGAGCGAGTCCACCACTTCGGCGAGCTTTCTATCCTCTTGGGGCGCCTTGCTGTATTGCTCATTCGGCGGAAGGTTGAACATGAGATCTGCTTCGATGAGGACGCGGTCCGGCTTATAGAGAAAGACGAGTTCGAGGTTCGAGTGGCCATCTACGTACTCGTAATTAAAGTCGGCGTCGAACTCTGGGCTGATGCGGACTTGTCGCTTGTTATTCTTGGTAAAGACGACGTCGAACTTCTCATCGCCGATCTTGGGGTCATCTTGCTGCCCGCGCCGCTTGTCTTCCAGCCCCTCTGGCCCGATGATCTTGGCATCCGGATACTGTCTGGCCCATTCCGTGACGAAGATGTGGTGCTCAAAGTCGAGGGCGACGATGTAGCCGACCTCGCCTCCCATATCAGACACCTTGGTCTTGGTAGCCTCGGTCAAGGCGATGGGTGAGAAGATGGCGAGACTTCCCGAGCTGAGCCTTACTGTCCCGCGCGAAGAAGCTCTTTTCGTCAGCCGATGCGAAAGCTAACCCGTCGGGGACGCGACCATACCAAGGGTTCCGCGGCCGCCAATTCTCAACTTGCCATAACGAGAAAACGGCGCAGAGAAGGTGGTGATGTTGGGCGTGATGTTCCGAATGACCATGAAGTCCTCGGGCTTTGCCGGGATCAGCGCCGCCGACATTGCCGCTGTGGCTCCCAAGACGGAGCCGGATGCGCGTTTGCTGTGCGCGAAGTGGGCGAATTGTGCCGGGCGAGGGCGTAACAATGACGATCCGGTGCCCATCGAGGACGAGAGGGACAGGTGCCTCTGTTATATGTGCTGATAGCGTTGAAGGAATTGTGGATGGCGAAGTGCTAGCGTCTTCGATTCGACTAGGTATTGTCTCTGGTGCTCACGGCCGAAGCCGTTACACTGCGTTCGGTCTGACGCAAGGGGGCCAACACGCGAGCCTGGAGACGAACTTTCAATGATGATATTATGACATCAACCCATCGCCAAAAGCTATCCAGGCTACCCTAGACCCCTACCTATCACGCGTATCTGTCCAGCTGTCCCTGCCACCAATTCACAACGACCGGCAACCACACGTCCATCGTCTGGGCAATGACAGGCGCCATCAGCTCATTCACCTCAACCAAGAGGATGGTAGGATCTACGCCTGGCACGATCCACCAAGGTCGGCCATATGCCTGCTCCCTGCGCAGGTAAAATTTCGTCTGCCGGTTGGCCAACAACCAAAGATGCCTCTCAGCCCGACAGGACAAGTAGGCGTGAAGCGACAGGAACAGCATCACCTGCCTCAGAGCCCGGACAAGACCATCAACTTGGAACGATCTCTCCGGCTTCGCCATCGGCTGCCAATCCTTGCCGGTGGTGCGCCGCAGCACAGGCATCCATAAGAGGCCCCGGGAGATGAAGCACGTCAGGAGCCAACGCAGCCACTGGAAGAGAAAGCCGATGAGGAGGAAAACGTCTGTCCAGGCCGTATACTCTTCCCTAGCCAGCACAGAAGCGATCTTTGCCGGACTAGCGGCAGGTCGTTCCGCCGTCCTCGGCTCATGGTGATCGCTCATGAACGATAGAGACGTCTGGCGAGGGCTGTCGGCCAAGTCTCCGAGCTCGCCGTACAATGTCTGCGGCTCCGGGTCCCATAGAACCATGTCGTGGCTTTGCAACAGGTCGTGGTCCTCCACCTCCTGAGCCTGCCGCTGCTTCAGCCGCTGCTCCAACTGCTCCACCTTCGTCTGGCTGGCTTTCAAATCGCGCTCGAGACCCTTGACTTCCCATCGCACGTCGTCGAGCTCCTTCTCGCAGTTTTGCTTGCTCTCTTCTGCTTCTATCGCTCGCGTCTGCTCGGACCAGAACTTTTGTCGCCAGTCGATGCGCTGTGAGCTGGTTCTGAACGGGCTGTCGTCCGGAGCTGGTGTGCGCCACTCGACTTGTTCAGTCCGAGGAGATTCTTTTCTTGCTGGCGGCGAGGCTGTTACCTCTTCCTTGATCTCGTTCCTGGCCTTAACAGGGCTTGCCGGTTCCCTGGAGAGAAATTCCAATTTCTCTTTGGACGCCTCATCACTTTGTTGCAACTTGTGGTTGCACCATTCCAGTGTAGAGATCTGTCTCTTGAGTTTCTCATTCTCCGTCTCGAGCTTGCGTTGCTTCTCGAACATTTCACTCGCAAAAGACATCTCTTCGTCGTCTTCGTCTATGATGGCCACCCTCGTGGGCCTTTCCGCCTCCAACTCATGGTCACTCGACGACCATGTGGTTAGGTGGACGTCGAATGTCTTAAACACCCGTGACAGCAAGGCGTGGAGATTAAAGACCATGCCGCTCCGACTTCGGCAGCAGTCTTTCTCAGCATCTTGTTCGTCGTGACCTCGTCTCAAGTCTGCCTCGGATACAGACTGCAAGGCGCTGTGGGCCGCCTGCGCCATCTTCAGGAGCTGATTCCTGATAGCCTCTTGGGGAAGCTGAGGTATGATCTCGTCCTCAGTCCAGGCCCAATCTTCGACGCACTTCTCCAAATTTTCGAGGCTTGTCGCGAATACGTCCGAAGCATGGCAGTCACAGTCATGCCTTATTTCGGCATTTGCCGACTCTGATTCCGATTCGATGGAGGGCAGTACTGTTTCGACGGCATCAACCCTGGATGGAGCGGTTATTGCCTCCTTTGCAGCCCTTTGCTGCATCGAGTTGGACTCGATAGAAGAGGACATGCTGTCCGCCGAAGCCTCTGCTGGGTCCGAGTCTGACGTGACTGTGTCACAATCCTTGTTTGTAAAGTCGGCAGGCTCCGAATCAGATTTCGTTTCCTCAACGCATCTTGTCGACAGTCCCTGTGCTGAGGTCTGCTCTTCGGAACCGAACGGGTCCAGGATCAAGCTCAAGCCAATAGGAGCAGGTGTCTCCTCAACAGAAGCATCGACAGTCGAAGCCCCTGTATCAGGATTGTCCGGCCCTGAGTCAGGGGTCCGCATCGCATCCTCTACCAGCTCCATGTCGGGTTCGACGGTGGTGCGGTTCTCACGCTCGGTGTCAGAGTGCGACCGGCTTGGGGACAAGAAGCTGCTGACGCTCTGCCGGTGTTGAAGGTCGCTCGGCTGGGGCGCAAAGGGAATTCCGGGTGGTGACTGCGGATTCTGAGTCGTTGTGTCCATGTTGGCTGCTTTCGAGGACAGTTCTCAAGACCGAGGGAGTTGTAGGCCACGGGCATACTTATACAGACACATCTGTATATGTGTATATGCTCTCAACCCACAGGCCTGCAGTTGCGGCACCTCGCGTAACTGCTTCTGTTCAAGACAGACCGACTTCTTTTGTCTACAGCTGAACGCCTTTTTTTCAACAACGGCCCGGCCCGGCCTTTGACTCCATCACCTTTTCTCCTCCACCCCACGCCGCGACGTTTGTACCCACCCAGGGACCTGAACAGAGCCCGCCCCGAAACGCCGTTTGCCATGTCGCCGCACAAGCCATCAAGAGAGACGGAGAAAAAAGAGAGAGAGAGGTCGATGAATCCTTGCATGAACCCAGAGGCGGGAAGCCGTCTCAGCATCACAGTCCTGTTCCCCTCTATGCAAACAAAATAGTCCCTTTTATCCTACTTCGAACGAGCGAGACGAGCGCGTGTCAAATCACTCAGCTGTACCAGCTTCGGGCGCCCGGACCGGCGCTGGCCGCTTCTCGTCGGTGTTCAATCATGGGTTCCGTCAGGTTGAGCGCTCGGACTATTTCGCGCCAGGTTTTTATGTCCATTGATAATACAGCTTGGTGCTTAGACGCGCCGTGACGGGTGACACCTTCGTCTTCTGCTTCTTCACGGTTGACTGGAGCTGTGGAAGAGGGGGAAGGGTCAGCGATGACGACGACGATGCGACTGGAAGAGAAACAAAGGGCAGAAACTCACCTAGAGATGGAAGGTCGCAGTCGTCCATCTCAATCTCCAGCCTTCCATCGCGGATAAGAAAACTGACGTAAAAGATGTTCTCGATGGTCTGGGCAAAGGACAAGGGATTGACGACGAATCTCATGAGGTCGAGACCTCCAGTGCTGCGGAGGCCATACTGATGCATTATGCGCGTCTTTTCCGCGTCGTCCATGTCATCTTCTATCAACTCGGCAACAATTTCCTGGGTATTGCTTTGTGCCGTTTGTAGCTGTTGGAGGATCTTGCTACAGATGGCGGTCAAGTCGTTTTCCTTATGGGCAAGGTCCTCGACGCTGAGAACCTCGGGCCTCGTCTCGGTCAGGTTATTGGGGCGAAAGGGAGCGCTTCGCTTGGCGATCTTGCGCGCCTTCTTCTCGACCGACAGCGGTCCAAGGAGGAAGCCGGGCAGGGCCGGTCGACGGATGTAGGGCAGACAGGCGAAACGTCCGAGATGGGACCAGTTCATCATGTCTCCATCGTCGCCGATGTCGTCATGGTCTGCGGCGGAAGTGCGAGGCGCCCTCCGACGCTGCCTCTGTGTGCTTGATAGCTCGGGGGCTTCGTTATCGGCGATGCCGGCGCCGTTTCTCATGTACGAGATGCACTTTGAGACGAGCTCGTCCGGGTCGATGCCTTGCGACAGGCTACCCTGTGTCAGGCGCAGGGCTTTCCGATACGACAGGTCTGTCGTGCTGACGAGCAGGCGCGAGTCGATGGTGGCCTCGGTCGTCTGTCGCAGCATCTTGGATAGTTCGTCGGCCCTGAGAATGGCCTGCTGTAAGCCATTGGAGTCGGAGCCAAGATACTCGTCACCCTTTTCGGTAACCTCGCGCGCCAAGTCGCGGTAGCTCCTCTGGACGGTGCGGCGCTGCTCCAGAGGCTGGTCCGGATCGTAGATGTCTTCGTCCATTCCGTGGTTGCCCTCGTCCGACGAAGACTGCCTCCGGCGGCGGCTTGGCTGGCCATTGGTGGCGGTATCGGTGCGTTTCCTCTTGGACCCCTCAGAGCGACCGTGTCTCATCATCGACGAGTCGTCGTAGGAGGCGTCGTCGTCGCCGGACGATAGCTGGACACGCGTGGGCATGACGGACGCGTCGTCTGTTGGCGACGATGTACGGTGTCTGTGACACAGTTGGATTGGGTCCCAACGCGACGACGTCACAGCTCCGGGTTGGTCGTCGATGGAGACGCGTCCGATTCGCGTCGTTGATGCCTGAAGAGAAGACAGTCTGTGTTCTCTCCCCTCTCCAACGAGGCGCGCCACCAGGGCTAAGCCGGAGATGGTTAGCAGCTTTGATCGCCTCGTGGCGCTTCCCCGCTTCCACGTGACCGTCCCCCCCCCCCCCCGCTTCAAGGCCCGGCGCTGAGGCTGAGGTTGGAAGACTTGCCCATCCTATTCCGTCCATACCTAAGAAAAGGCCTGGTCTTCTGCTGTGTTTTGGCACCGTTTGACATTCCTCGGCAGCAATTCTTTGTCCGGTATTGTCCCGGCATAAGCCGTTGCAACAGTCTTGGCTGCCCTTCCCCTCCGAGGATCAGACTTCCTTCTGACCATCTAACGGTGAACTTGTCATCTGAAAATCCCTCCGTCATCGGCCCCAGAGGCTTTCTAGGCCTTGGACGGTGACGAGCCCAGCCCTTGGAGCGTAAGACTAATAATCTAATATAAGACGAATACGAGCCATGTGAGCTGACCGACAGTCAATGATTCACCTTGGCCTTCGAGGGGGAGGGGGTCCGGCGAGTTCCTTACCGACAGCCC
>LKCN02000001.1:3859236-3872340 GCA_001633055.2 Ophiocordyceps polyrhachis-furcata BCC 54312 | reverse complement strand
CCCCCCCCCCCCCCCCCTTTGGGGCTTCTGTCGTCGTTCTGCCAGTCTGCGTCGTCGTCGTCGTCATCATTGTAATCAAGCTTAAAGGTCGCCTCACCCACACGTTATTTACAGATGCTCCGCTCCCTAGCGGCCTTCCGTCCAGCTCGCGATCCCGACCCCGGCTCCGTTTGTCCGCCATGACGGGAGCCTTATTGATCTCGCGCTATAGCGCAGAAGACCTCGAGACGGCGTCGATGCACTCGATGCACTCGACCGCGCCCTCGTATGGTGAGAGCCAACTTCCCCCCCCCTCTTCCGCGGCTCTTCCCGGCAAAGCTGACCGGCCTCTCTATCCAGTCTCCGATGCTCCGTCTTACCACTCTAATCCCCCGTACCCCGATTCGGCTCCGGCGTACGCCCCGACTGCTTCCCAAACGTCAACGACCTTTCCCCGACCTATGCTTGATGCTGGCCTTCCATCGCCCGATACCATCCGTCCGCGATCCGTCGGCCTCCCGCCCATCCCTCCGGCCATGCCCCGGAGCGCCGTCTCCGTCCACAACTTTCGCCTCCCTACGTGGTCGGCCAACAACGCTCCGGCCGCCCGCCACTATCGGAACGTGGCAGAGCGACGCATCTCTGATGGCCGATACAACGTGACCGAAACGATTCGTCGCCCCGCCGTCGGAGCTACCAGCCCCTCGCCGTTGGCCGACAACGGCGACGTCTCTACCGTGCAGCCGAGGCCCCTGGAGGACCCCTATCTGGTCGGAGAGGTGGCCGCCGCCCAGGCCCGTCGCGAGAGGCTCGCCCGCGAGGAGGGCGACGATATTCTCATCCGAGAGGACAGACAGTGGGACTGGCTGCTCGGTACGTTGCGATGACCGTCGAGGCTGCTGGAGATGCTGACGCACAACTACCTCAACTCAGCCCACATGAAGGTCTGTGACGAGCGCCAGAGAAACCTGACCAAATTTCGCCAAAACGTCGATACCAGTCAGCGAAAGACGCTGTTGCACCGCATCGGTGGACGGCTGCTGCCCTCGACTTTAATCTAACTTCAACCTTGCCCTGTTTTCTTACATCGCCTGCGAACGGCACCAGCATTCCATCATCATCATCAATCGTATATGAGAGCCGAGATTATGTAGCCGAATTTGGAGAATCGCGATCCGCACATGTGATTGGAGAAGCCTCTAGCGGCACTGAAGCTCATGTCTGAAGACGCCTGCCACAGGGCCCCATCTAACTGTTATGAATATACATGTTCCACAACGCCCGCATCCGAAGTGACTTGACCGCAAATTCGTTCGCCAACGATGAGGGACTAAGTAAACCTCAGCCTTTGCTTCGCGAGTTGAGCAGAAGTGCAACAATAAGGCTAGAGCATCGTCAGCTTTCCCCCCTCAACGGCGGTGTGCAACTCAGACTTACCCGTAGAGACCCAAAACCTCGCCAAAGATGAGGATCAGAACCATGCCGACAAATATCCTCGACTGCTGCATGAAGGCGCGAACGCCCGAATCACCGACGATGCCGATGCAGTAACCAGCCGCGAGGCCCGTCATGCCGACGGCGGTGCCACACGCAAGATGCATAAAGCCTCTACTAACTTGTCAATCCTGTTCTTTTCGCACACTGATTGGGCACCCGGTGGGGGCGTACGAGAAAAGTGCGTAGCTCTCGTTGCCGGGGGGTGACAGGTCTTGGGCGATGAGAACAGATATGACGAGCGAGTAGACGGCGATGATACCCGACATGACGACGGGAATCAGGCACTAACGGCCATCTGTCAGTGGAGACGACTGCCTGAAGGATCGGCGCCGCGTTATCACCTTCATGATCAGGTCCGGGCGAAAAGTACCGACACCGGCGATGCCGATGCCGGACTTGGCGGTACCGTAGGCGGCGCCGATGGCTGTCACCCGTCAGCATCTCTGCGTGCCGCTCACCGAGAGGGGGGAGAAAGGGGGGGAGGCTTACAGCCGAAGACCATGGCGGCTGCTATGCCAGCCTGGCGAGCGACACATCAGCCCTCCGACAAAGTCTCGTCGCCATAGTCCAAGGTGCAGACTCACCATGCCTATGAAAGGCGCGAACTTTGGGGCCAGCTCAGACTCCATGGTGAAGGCGAGCGGGAAGCTATGGCTGGCTGCTGGGAGCCGCGGTTGACGTTGGGAATGCGAATGACGAGACTCGAGAGCTCAGGGTGATTTGCGTGAAGTCACGTGCACATTTTAGTGGCCTTGTCAGCTGACAAACAGAGAACTTGCCCCTGACTGAGTCGCTCTTCTCTCTCTCTCTCTCGCTCTGTCTCTCTCGCGCCCTCTCTCTCGCTCTCTCTCTCTCTTCTTTTCTGTTTCTCTCTCTCTCTTCTGTCTCTTCAACTCTCTCTTTAAAAATCAGCTTGACTCTATGTACATACATCCTTGACTGGCAAGATGTGGTAGCTCGAAGGAGCGTTTAGTAGCTAAATCGGTAACTAAGGAAGCACTGGGAAGATGTGGTTTATCAATCAATCCCTGGGACAACAACGTCTCAACGATGGGCCGCGAGCCATCTCGAGTCAGAAGAAAGTAGTTCTTGACGAACCACCAGGGCAGGCAGACGAGGGTTTGGGGGAGATGACGATACTGAAGGTTACGAACAAGAAGCTACAACCTAGGTAGGTAGGTAAGAGGTAGAAAAAAAGCCAACACCGACCTACCTATACGGATATGTATGTAAATCACATTCGCGCGTAAAAAGGTAGCGTGCACAATAAAGGATCGTGATCAAGTAGTGAAAAAAAAAAAACCAAATCACCTACCATTATAATATGCTCTGATTATTAGAAGTCAGTTCGACAAAACAAAAGGTATCTGGAAGCAGGGACTTGATGGATGCAAAAAGAGCGTAGTAGCTGTCATGGGAGAATTGAACCGTCAAGTCAGGGGGGAGCAGTCGGCTGAGAGTGGCCGTTGTAGCTGGCCAATCACGGCACAGAACTGGAGTAGGTATCCGGCTTGTATCTTCATGACTCAGGAACGTGTTCCAACACTTCCGGGACGCGTCGACTGGAGACCCCCCACTCTGGCAGGCTTGTACTCCTTTCAGCCTTTTTGCCGTGCACGGTACTTCTGAGCACTTCTCTTTGTTCACGCGTAGGCCGTGCCTCAAAAAAGACAGTACTTTATAAGTACTTGCTCTCCACATCCTCTTCCCCTCGTGATAGCACTATTTCCCAGCCTCTGGCCCTCGCCAAATCGCAAGCTTCTCCTCTCCCCGTCGCTACCATTCGCGGGCGACGCAACAATCCCCGCCAGCAGGCTTATCCCGCTCTCCCAGATCTTTCGTTCCCCATCGACCGGCCTTTTGCTCTCAGCCGGCCGTCCGCTCCCTCTGGGCTTCCTTTCAGGTGCGTGTCTGACGGCTCCTTCACCGCTGACGCGAACCGCGTCCATACTTCACATTTCATCCCACCTTCGAACTGCCACTGATGCGCTCCCAAGGCTTTCATCTCGACCATCTCTGCGCTCGAGAGGACATCGTCGCCATGTTACCTGCAAAGGGAAGAAGCCTCCCTTCCCGGATTAACCCGCTTATGCTCGAGCCTCTGCCTGATTGTAAATATACACTTTTTTTTTCCCTGTCGTCACATCCAGCTGACACAGTGGCAGATGCGGAGCTCGTTGCGCGGCGGCGCTTGAACCAGACCCAGCTCACCCATAAGATCGTGGGCGGCAACGAGGCCGATACCGGCACCTTGGGTGCGCTCGACTACGCTCATCTCCGCGCGCCTCTGCCCAAGGGAATCATTTCCGGCGTCTTCAAGATGAATCCCAGTCCGTCCAGTTACTTCCTCATGCGCCGCAGCTATGATGGCTTCATATCCGCCACCGGAATGTTCAAGGCCACATTCCCGTACGCCGAGACTGTCGAGGAGGAGGCCGAACGACATTATATCAAGTCGCTTCCTCAAACAGATTCTGAAGAGTTGGCGGGCAGCATCTGGATTCCTCCAGAGCAGGCTCTCGCCTTGGCCGAAGAGTACAATGTCGGCATCTGGATTAAGGCTCTTCTGGATCCTGCCAAAATTGTCTCCTCCAACCCTTCCAAGAAGATCGCCGCGCCTCCCAAGTTCGACCCGTCCAAAGCAGAGGTGCCTGTCGTCCCGCTGACGCCACCATCCATGCCTCGCACCCGCGGCCGCAGCCCCGTCAAGGGTCGTAAGCGCGCCGCCGCGCCGCCTCGGAAGCGCGGTGCGAAGGCAAAGGCCGAAATCGTCGACGACAGGACGAACGAGGAGACGATGGAGAGTGAGAAGGATGACGCCGCTACCTTGAAGATATCGGCTTTCGAACCGGCCGTCGTGCTGGAACCCCATCTCGAGTTCAAGGTTGCGGCCGACGAGGCCGTCAACGACATCGGCACCGAGCAGGCCATCTCCGGATTGGTCGAAGTACTACCAACCGCGGGAGAGCCGCCCTCGGCTGATGAAATCGCCAAGATGATGCAAGTAGCCGAGGACATGGTCAAACAGGAGAGAGATGCAGCCCTCCTGGACGGCAACCCGGGCGGCAACCCCGACGACGACCAGGCCAAGCCGCTTGTCAAGAAGAGCAAGCGCAAGGCGGCCGATATCTCCGTGTCCGACAAGGACCCGGAAAAGGAGCCGGTGGAGAGAGATGAGCAGGCACCGGCTAAAAGGGCCAGAACCGAGGTGGAGCAACAACGGAGCAGGGTCAAGCGCAGGGCCCTAGTTGGCTTCAGTGCCACGGTGGCAGTAGGGTAAGTCTTAATGCTGTCGTTGACGGGGATGAGAGCTGACATTGTTCCTGCTTTTAGTGCCCTACTTCCGTTTCTTGTCAATCTGCTTTGATGTTTTAAGCTCTGGAATACCCCCCCCCCTTTCCCCTCTTTCCCCCTTTTTCTTTCTTGCCCGCCAAACAAGGTCTTGGGTTTGGCTGGTTGTCTTGATCGCACAGACGACCGAGAGTTGTTTTGTTATGTAGTGCCGAGCTCGGGAGGCTCCATCCATCCCGTCTAACTCTGGTGCGCCTTGTCTTGCCAAAGGCATAGACGTTAGGCACTTGCGCTCGCTCTCTATTTAGAATAAACACTGGGCTTTAATAGCGATCTGAGAGGAAGAAGCAGATTGCCTGTTGGTGTCAGGATTCCGAGTCGCAAAAGCGGCTACCGAGACGACCGGGGGGGGACAAGGGGAGTTTGGGTATGGTGTATTGAAAGCAGCACATTTTGTAATAAGGAATACAGATCCCGGGCTTTCCAACCTACTATCAACCTACATACGTACGTCAAGCGATCCCTTGTCATGACGCTGTAGAATCAAAGTACATGCATGTCTTTACGTCAATGTCTCACGAGTAACTGATCAGTGAAGCTTCCGCCCCCGAATGCAGCTGAGTCCAAGCTTGGGGGTGGTGTATACTCTATAGAGTACAATTGTGAGACAATTCCCAACAATCAACAGGGCTCCCGTAGCTCAGTTGGTTAGAGCGTCGTACTAATACACACATCGTATTGGTAATGCGAAGGTCACAGGTTCGAGCCCTGTCGGGAGCACGCTTAAATTTTTTCTAGGAT
This sequence comes from Ophiocordyceps polyrhachis-furcata BCC 54312, assembly GCA_001633055.2. NCBI lineage: Eukaryota > Fungi > Ascomycota > Sordariomycetes > Hypocreales > Ophiocordycipitaceae > Ophiocordyceps > Ophiocordyceps polyrhachis-furcata. The sequence goes on along the minus strand of LKCN02000001.1, from coordinate 3,866,772 downwards.
CATGATTTTTGTTTTCTTTTTCTCCCTTGACTCTCTCTCCTCCTACATATTACTTCGCAGCAATGCTTTCTTTTTGTCCAATCAGGCCTTAAGGATGGATATATGGATTATTAGGTCAATGAAGCCGTTCAACACGCAGTCTCCCGAGGCAAAGAAGCTGGAGGCTGGATGGCAGACGAGCTCATCCATCGGCGATGATGATCGCATGTCACATACCGACAGTCCGATAAGCTATCTACTACTGCTGCTAGATATCCAAACTACTACTGGGATGTTTCTGTCGCACAACAACGCTGAAGGTCGTCAGCATGCATGATAACGCAACCTAAGCCCGGTAGATCCTTGTTAGGTAGTCAGTACCAAACCACCCTCGCTACCTCTCATCCGATGATGTCGTCGTCTTCTTATGAAAATCACCATCGAAAATAAGACCATGGTCAAGTCACAACTCAGTCGCTGGGCCGAGAGGCTGGCCGTCGAATCGGTTCCGTCCAGAGAGCTGATGGTATGGCCTTCGCCTCCGAAGTTTCCATCTTGGCTGACGTGCGTAGCTTAGCAACCATGACCTCGAGCCAGTTGAGCGGCGACGACGGCAATGGGGGGCCTGGAATTTTGTTGGCTTCTGGGTGGCCGACTCGTTCAACATTAACACATGGATGATCTCGTCGTCGATGATCATGGCTGGGCTTTCTTGGTGGCAGGCTTGGATTTGCATCTGGATCGGATACTTCATCTCCGCGGCCTTGATCGTCTCGACGGGCAGGATTGGAGCTGTCTATCACATCGGCTTCCCCGTCGCGAACCGTGCCTCGTTTGGCGTATGGGGTAGCTTGTGGCCCGTCTTCAACCGTGCCGCTATGGGTGAGCGAAAACCTCGTCATAATCTGTCTGTCTGTCATCAGGGATCGCTCTTGGCTGACGTTCACGACATCATCAAGCCTGTGTGTGGTAAGCATGGCTCTCGCCTTTCGTCCGTCCGCTCGGCCTGGACGACGAGCTAAGAAGACAAGGTACGGTTTGCAGTGTTACATCGGAGGCCAGGTCGTCTACTTGATGATACGGTGCATGTCCAAGTCGTGGGACCGGAGCCGGATGAGCGGCCCTTTTGAGCGGGGCGTAACCAGCACGCCCGAATTCGTGTCCTTCATCATCTTCTGGCTCTGCTCCCTACCAGCTCTCTGGTTCCCTGTCCACAAGATCCGCCATCTCTTCACCGTCAAGGCCTATGTCGTGCCCCCTGCCGCCGTCGCCTTTCTCGTCTGGGCCGTCGTCCGTGCCGGGGGCGTCGGGCCTATCCTCGGGCAGCCGAGCTCGGTAGGCGGTAGCGAGCTGGGGTGGGAGATGGTACGGGGCATCATGGCGTCCATTGCCAACTTTTCGACTCTCATCATCAATGACTGCGACTTTACGCGTTTTGCGCGCAGACCCGTCGACGCCTTGTGGTCGCAGTTTTTGGGCATACCGATTTGCTTTGCCGTCACGTCCTTTATCGGCATCGTCGTCTCGTCGTCGTCGACCATCATCTACGGCGAGTCGATATGGAATCCGGTTGATCTCCTGGGGCGTTTCCTCGACGACGGGGGCGCCGGTCAGCGGTTTGGCGTCTTCGTCATCGCCTTTGCCTTTGCCCTTGCTCAGATGGGTACCAATATCGCGGCCAACTCGGTCTCGGCCGGGTCCGATCTGACGGCCCTGCTGCCGCGCTACATCAACATTCGCCGTGGCGGCTACCTGTGTGCCTTCATCGGCCTGGCCATGTGCCCGTATAATCTGGTCACGAGCGCCAACCGGTTCGTCACCTACCTGTCTGCCTACAGCGTCTTTCTCAGCTCCATAGCCGGCGTCATCATCACGGACTACTACGTCGTCCGAAGAGGTTTCCTCGCCGTCGGTGACTTGTACCATGCTCGTCGCTCGGGGCCTTACTTTTACACACGGGGCGTCAATCTCCGCGCCTACGTCGCCTACGTAGCCGGCATACTCGTCAACGTCGTCGGATTCGCTGGTGCCGTCGGCCGCCGGGTGCCTCAAGCGGCTACCTACCTCTACCGCTTGGATTTCTTCTGCGGTCTCTTTGTGTCGTCTGCCGTGTACTGGGCACTTTGTCGTCTGTTTCCCGTCCAGGCTACCAGCAAGCAGTGGATGGAGGTGGGCGAGGAGGCCATTGACGATGACGAGGCCATGGAACAGGGAAGTCGTAGCCATTCTGGAGGAGAGGAAGATAAACGACAAGCTTGTCTCTCGGAGAAATCGGGTAAGTAGGTATGTATCTGCTTAAGAGGATACTATTGATTGATGTCAAGAGATGAGGTTTCTAGCAATCAATCAGTTTTGGGATTGTGATGTTTTGAAGCCATCGCGAGTGTTCTGGTAGTTTTTTTTTGCTTTTAGCAAACATAGGCTTCTTATACCGCAATAAAAGCACTCCTCCTAATCGCGGGCAGAGACCCACTCTAGTAGGAGTTGCGCATTGCGAGATAAGCCCCGGTGGCTTAGTGGTATAGCGTGTCACTAGTAATGACAAGATCATCAGTTCGATTCTGGTTCGGGGCAGCAGTTTTTTTTGGCTTCTCAACTGCTGATGTATCTTGTTCGTGATGCTATTTATTATATCCCGAAGCGCCACTATTTGCTAGTAACGACAATCTGGTTCTTTTCTTTCTCTTCAGTCATTGTAATTCACTTATTACTTGCTGTTTGGCATCGATCAATTAATAGCTGTCTCTGGTCAGTCAACCTTTGTGTTTTTGTAAGACACTTTTAACGATGCATGGGTTGAGACTTCAGTAAGTTTTTTTTTTTTGACTTTAATTAATTAAATCTACGGTTATAACTTGCAGTTCTTCTGAATAGCTCTCCCCGAACTGTGCCCCTGGCGAGTTCAGCCGGCCTAGGGTAGCTCGATTTGCTTTGTTTCCGCTCTGCATGTGAGTGACGAAGGAGTTATTCAGGCCCAGTTAGTTAGTCACCGCTCCTTTTATCTGACAGTGATGCACGCACTCGGACTCAGCTAGACAAGTAAGTACCTAGACAGGGTTGATGAAGAAGAAGAAGAAGAAGAAGAAGCCTTAGTGCTACGGATTGGTGAACGGATAGTAGTAGGCTATATGTATGTAGGCACCAACAGGTACGACTGCAGTGGAAGCCGTCCGGAACCATACATACATACATATGTATGTACATACAAACGGCTGGCAGCTGCCCCTCAATTTTTCCACAGGTTCCCCGCACAGCACCCTGTAATACATACATCTACGGGTACCGCTGTATCACCTCCATCAGGCATCGCAACCCCTTCGCCGGCTTCGACCTCCTTCAACGCGAAGCTGGCCGCGCGTCTCGACAGCGCCTCTTTCGCTCTCGTCTCCCACCTTCTTCCTTAGCCGCCATGGAGGAATCGCTCGCGCAGCTCCTCGCAAACACGCAGCTGCCCGACCAGGCACCTCGCAAGCAGGCCGAGATCGAGCTCAAACGCGCCCAGGCAAACCCGGCTTTTCCAGTTTGCCTCGCCAACATCGCCTCTCACGCGTCCGTCTCGTCGGCCGTTCGACAGGCAGCCTTGACGACGCTGCGTCAGTTCATCGAGAGGAACTGGCCCGGTGACCATGCAGATGACGAACCGCTCGTCCCCATCTCCGATGAGGCCAGGGCCTTGCTCAAAACCTCCTTGCTCGACTTGGCCCTTGGCCTGGATGAAGACCGCAAGGTCAAGATATCTGCTAGGTGCGTATCATCTTCATCTTCATCATGGTTCCCTTTGGTCCTCTTCCATTCACGACCTAACGAATTCATATCTATCCAGCTATACCGTCGGAAAAATTGCCATCTATGACTTCCCCGACCAGTGGCCCAACCTGCTCCCGACCGTTCTTGGCGTCATGCCGTCAGGCACCGACTCTCAGCTGCACGGCGCTCTACGTGTGTTGGGAGATCTCGTCGAAGAGAGCCTGAGCGAGGACCAGTTCTTCTCCATGGCGCGGGACATCGCCAATGCCCTGACTCGCGTGGCCCTTGATTCCTCCCGGACACCGACGCTGCGAGCCCTTGCCGTTTCCGTTTTCCGCGGATGTGTCGAACTCATGAACATGATCAAGGAGAGCCACGCGCAGCAGGTGGAGGCATTCGCCAAGCACCTACTCGAGGGCGACTCCGGCTCTCCGGCTTGGATCCCCTTCTTCATCAGCATCATCCAGGAGCGCCTGCCGCTCGCCGACTTGAGCGCGGGCCAGCCTGAAGCTTGGAACAGTATCATCGCCCTCAAGCTGCAAGTCGTCAAGACGCTCATCCGACTGAGGCGCGGCTTCGCCGGCCTGCTGTCTCCTCACAGCACCACCTTGTTCAGCGCCGTCTGGGACGAGTTGTCCAACATGCAGGAGCCTCACAACCAGCTGTACATCCACGCCAACGCCCAGGGCCGGTTGGAGGACTCAGACAATCTGCCCTACACGCTCGACTTCCTCGTGCTCGAGGAAATCGACTTCTTGAACCAGTGCTTCCGCGCGCCCCGCGTCAAGGCCGAGCTCGACTCGCAGCTGCAGGCCCACGCCTCGGCTCAAGACGTGCCATGGATGGCCCAGATCATGACGATGCTCGTCAACTATGCACAAGTGACGCGCGAGGAGGAAGAGCTGTGGGACATAGATTGTTCCCTCTACCTGGCCGAGGAGACGTCGGTGACGGCCAACTACACGCAGCGAACGGCCGCCGGCGACCTGCTCATCAAGATGGGGGAGTGGTTCGAACAAAAGGCCATCGACGGCCTGTTCGGCTGCACGAGAGCGCTCTTCCCCGGCGATGACTCGACGTGGCGGCGGCAAGAGGCGGTGCTGTACCTGTTCGTCATGCTGCTGAGCGACCTGCAAGACCTCGGCAAGACCATCTCGGAGCCCGTCGCGGTCGAATACTACAGGCTGGTGGACCACGCCATCGCAAAGGCCGACAAGCCGTTGCTGCGCGCCAGGGGCTACCTGGTCGCCGGCATGCTCGGCCAGTGCTTCCCGCTTCCGTCGATCCAACCGAAGCCGACGAGCGGGCCGGTGCCGCTGCTGGACCACATGATCAAGGCCATCACATGCGAAGGGTCGGACGTGGTGCAGGTTGCCTGCGTCAAGGCGGTCGAGGGCCTGGTCAGCGCCAAGAGGGTGGGCCTCGACAAGCAGGCGCCCATCATCCTCGCCATCCAGTCTTACATGAACAGCAAGGACCCGACCGACATGGAGGAGGCGGACGAGCTGATCGTCACCCTGGCCGAGGCGCTGAAGGCGGCCATCCTGATGAACACAAAGGTGGCCCTGTCCGGCGACGTTCAGCCGGTCGACATGCTATTCATGCTGGCCAAGCTCGGGGCCAGCAACTTTCAGGTGACGATGCTGGTGACGGAGGCGTTTGAGGAGATCGTCAAGGCGCTTTCGAGCGGGCCTTCGTTCGGGCTGCTCTGTGCCAAGACGCTGCCGACGCTGACGGGCGCCTTTGACGTGGCGAACCTGACCGAGGACAACCCGCTGGTGACGGTGGCGACGGAGCTGCTGGCGGTGCTGGCGGAGCACGGGTCGGAGCCTCTGCCGCAGGGCTTCGTGGCGGCCACGTTCCCGAAGCTGAACCGGCTGTTGATGGAGTCGAGCGAGGGCGAGGTGCTCCGACCCGGGTCCGAGACGGTCAAGTGGATCCTGATGCACGACCACCAGCAGGTGTTTGGCTGGCAGGACGCCAACGGGGTGTCGGGGCTGGAGGTGTGCCTACGGATCATCGACCGGCTGCTGAAGCCGGAGATTGAGGACAACTCGGCGTCCGAGGTGGGCGGTCTGGCGGCGGAGCTGGTGGAGAAGGCGGGACAGCGGCGGCTGGGGCCGTATCTGCCGCAGCTGTTGGAGGCGGTGGCGACGCGCGTGGACACGGCGCAGGCGGCGGCCTTTATCCAGTCGCTGATTTTGGTGTTTGCGCGGCTGTCCCTGACGGGGGCGCAGGACGTGGTCGAATTCCTCAGCCAGCTGCAGATCAACGGCCAGAGCGGGCTCCAGATCGTGCTGGCCAAGTGGCTCGAGAACTCGATCAGTTTCGCCGGCTACGACGAGATCCGGCAGAAGTGAGTGGTGGCCTATTGACCCTTTCCTTGATGCCTGTGCTGACGAAGGAGACCAGCGTCATCGCCTTATCCAAGCTCTACTCGCTCAACGACGGTCGGCTCGCACAGATCATGGTCAGGGGGGATCTGATTGTGGGAGGCGACGACGGACGGATCAAGACGCGGTCGCGCGCGAAGCAGAGTTGGTTCATCGTCCTCGGTCTGATGGAGCCGGAGAAGACTGACGCGACGGCGGCAGACCCGGACCAGTATACGATGATACCGGCGACGCTCAAGATAATCAAGGTGCTGATCGAGGAGCTGCTGTCGGCGTCCGGGGCGCAGGCGGCGGCCAACGCGGCGTCGGCGGCGGTGTCGGCGGCGTCCCAAAACGCGGACGGCGAGGCCGGGGCGGACGAGGACGGGTGGGAGGACGACGACGACGACGACCACCTGGTGGACCTCAGCATCGCGGCGATGAACCCGGAGCTGATGCTCTTTGGCGAAGCCGGACCGGGCGGCGGCGGCGGCGGCGGGGGGCGGCGGCAGCGCGACGACGAGACGCAGGCGTACCTGACCGACTTCTTCATGCGGTGCGCGCGGGAGAACGTGGCCAGCTTCCAGGACTGGTACGGCATGCTGACGGAGGACGAGAAGGCCAAGCTTCACGAGCTGGCCAACGGGCAGTGAGCTGGGCACGATAAGTGAGGCGGGCCAGCAAGGGGCCGGCCGGCCGTCTTGTGATACACTTTGCGCCCCTATTCTTCTTCTTCACTCTGTTTGTCAACCACCCCCCCTTTTTTTTTTTCTTCTTCTCTCTCCTTGTAGCAAAAACCATGTGGAAAACAGATGAAAGAAGAAGAAAGTTTGGGCCTATATACCCATGGTGTAATTAATTTAGAAGATGGCGATAGGATGAAGGCGATCTGAAGCTGAGTCTATGGGCTTGAGAGAGAGGAAGTTGGGGGGGGTGGTGATTTAGATGCGTCCATTACTCATACGTGCCAGCACATGCACAGAGTCGTCAGATGGGTGGTACTTTTACGTGGTAGTAAGTGGAAGGAAAGGTAGGTAGTAGGGAGATGACTATTTTGACTGCCTGCCTCCCCCCCCTGTGATAGACGTCCATGGTATGTATGTATGTTGACTTTCGTAGACGAGAGAGAGAGACGGGGAAAAAGAAAAAAAAAACACAAGTGGAGAGAGGAATGAGGAAGAGGAAGAGGGGAGAGAGGAAGAGGGGAGAGAGGAGAGGGGAGAGAGGAGAGGGGAGGAAGAGAAAAGGAAGCCAAAGCTAGATGATGCCTCCTCCTCCTCCTCCTCCTCCAAAGGAATTCCTCCCACCACCAGGCCCAAAGAAGGGATTATTGCCGCGGGGCGGGAACCTGGGCCCCGGTCCAGGACCGACGGGGTCCCAGCGGGCACCGGGGGGAAGCTGCGGGTCGAAGGCGTCGGGTCCGGGGTTCGGGCCGAAT
>LKCN02000001.1:3843449-3854695 GCA_001633055.2 Ophiocordyceps polyrhachis-furcata BCC 54312 | reverse complement strand
AGGAGGAGGAGAGAGAGAGAGTAGAGGAGAGAGGGGGGGGGGAGGGGAGGGGTGGTAGTAACACTAGGTAGGTAACTAACAGGCGTCGGAACAAGGTGCATGCATACCAAGAAGAAGAAGAAGAAGAAGAAGATCAACAATAAGCAAGGAAAAATAATCAATCCATACAGAAGAGTGATAAGACGACGACGACGACGAAGAAGAAGAAGAAGAAGAGGGAAAAAAAGGCAACACACATCCATCCATACATTTGGATATATGCAAGATTATCAAACACTTACTATACTATACATATGCGCCTGTCCTCCAATCTACGAACTTAAACAATCTACACACAAAAAAACCAGCAGCCGTCCAGCGGCACGGCACGGCATGGCACGGCATGGGGGGGGGGAGAGAGAGTGGATGTTTGGCGTTTGACGTTGGGCGCCTTGGCCTTGGCCTTGGCGGGTGACGCATTGTATGTATGTACATATGTACATATGTATGTACAGTGTACACACAGAATCTGAAACACAGAGTCACATGACACCGCGGATCTTTACCCTACCCTACCCCCCCTCACCCCCACCCCCCACACCCCCCTATCATTCCACACTAAACGCCGCGTGACTCAAAGTCAGCCCGCGTCACAGCCGAATCCATCACCAATCACAACCAACCCACCCCAGAGCCTCGCCTCACCTCGCACTCACCACCTCACCTCTCACCTCTCACCTCTCACCTCTCCCAACCAAAGGCCAACAAACAAACGATCAAGCAAATGCCCCCCCCCTCCTCCTCGTCGTCCACCTCCTCCCCCCCTCCCAAGCCTCCACGCTCATCACCTCCTTCAGCGCCTTCCTCACCATCGCAACCCACTCCATCCTCTACCACCGCTGCCTCTACCCCAAGGAAACCTTCCGCCTCGCCATGGCCTACTCCCAAGCCGTCCACCAATCGCGCCACCCGGCCGTCTGCGCCTGGGTCAGAGACGCCGTCGACGCTGCCGAGGCCAGCATACGCCAAGGCGCCGTTGCGAGGATCGCGCTGTCGATTCATAGGCCTGCTGACGGGGACGTAGTTGAGCGTTGGGTCTTTGACCTCGATCGTGGGTTTCCTTTGGCTTTTGATTCTTCCCTCCTTGATCATCAACATCAACGTCGCCATTATGACGACGATGACGATGACGATGCCTCCGTTGCTGCTGCTGCTGCTACTACTATTCCCGCTCCCCCTCTCAACACCTCCGACCTCCATCAGTCATGGCGAGCAGCGCTGCAAAGACTGGCCATCGTCGCCTCCTCCTTACCCCCCACGCCCGAAAATTGCACCTTTGCCATCGCCCTCGAACTCCGAACCGACGCCGCTCCTCCGACGACCCAACACCACCCCCCAGCTCTGGATCCCCTCTGAGCCCCCTCTACAGCTCCCCGACGGCCCTGCCCTCCGAGGCCGTTCCACCACCCCCGTTCGATCCGTCCAGGCCGGGCCCATCTTCTTCGACTGCTGGGTTGAACGAGCCTAAAAGGGTCTTGTCTCGTCTCACTGACACCATCGTCATCATCCCCGGCATTCCACACTCTTTGTTTGTGTCTACATACATACATACATGCATGCATACATACATACATGAACATTACATTACATTACACGCACCCCATACCTACCGACCTACCTATTTACACAACATATAGAATCACAAACACACTTAGGTACTCCCTCTCTCGACCTCATCACACTCACACTCTCACCCTCACACATGTGCGCGCAGATGACACACATCAACAACATCAACAACAACAATGACAGAAACAACAACATCGCCATCGTCATGTCATCGTCACCGTCACCACCACTACCATCATCATCATCATCATCATCATCATCATCATCATCATCATCATCATCATCATCATCATCATCATCATCATTACCATCATCATATTGACCGACCATCTTTATTTACCATTTCCCCTCTCCCCTCCCCGCAAATTCACCGCCTCCCTCTTGAGCCGCGCATTCTCCTTCTTCAGACGCGCCGTCTCCTCCGCCTGCTCCTTGAGTCTCTCCACCAGCTCCTCCCTGTCATCCTTGCCCTTGCCCTTGACCGCCCTGACGATCTTGCCGAGCTCGCCGTTGAACTTTTCGTACAGGAGCTCGTTCTCCGCCACCGCCTCCTTGTGCAGCTGGTCGATGGCCCGAGCCTTAGCCTCGGCCTCTGCCACGAGCCCCCTGAGCCGCCGCACCTCCTCCGATCCTGAGCCGTCCTCGTCGTCGCCCTCCTTTCCGTCGCAATCGCCGGTCCGACCCAACAACAAGTCTCGTCCCACTTTGCTCGCCTCGCTCTGCTCCGCCTTCTTCTCCGCCGTCAGAACAAGTCGGTCCCTGACCCTGTGCGGCGACTGCAGACGCAGCTTGCCCGTCGACATCGTCGTCGTCGTCGTCGTCGTCGTCGTCGTCGTCGTCGTCGTCGGGGGAGCCATCATCCGGGTCGGACTCGCCGGTAGTAAAGAGGGCCACTCTGCCGTTCCCTGCTGCTGCTTCATCGTCTTCAACATGGGGATGCTCGACGTCGACAGCGTCTTGACGTGGCCCCGACGCTTAACCGGACTCGGAGACTCCCTTACGACGCTGCTGGCCTTGCTCGGTGAGTCGGGCCGCACCAGCGGAGGCCCGACCATCAGCCGCTCACCCCCCCAGTTCTCCTTCTGCCGCGGCGTCCGCAGCGCCTGCACACCTCCCGGGCTGATAGGCAGCCTCGACGAAGGCGGCAGCCCCTTGGGCGTCGACACCGGCGTGCTGGCATGGTTTACCTTTCCCGACGTCTGCTTGGTCGTCTGTAGAGGAAGCGGCTGTGGTTTATGCTGCTGCTGCTGCTGCTGCTGCTGCTGCTCGTCGTCCCCGATGGTCGTCGCCGCCAGCAAATTGTTGAGGTCCGAGAGTGAGCTGCGCCGCTTCCTCCCGTGCTTGTTCGCCCCTCCTACCCCTCCTCCTCCGCTCCCCCTACCACCGCCACCGCCCGCCAATGCCGGGTCGCCGCCGATGCCATTCAGACGATGCGAGCTGGCCGGTCTCGGCGGCGGCCCGTCATCAAAGGCGCCCGCCAGCCCTGGCCTCTCCCGCGACGGCTTCTTGTCCTCATCGTCGGCCGCGACGAGCCGCGAGGCCCGCGACAGGCTCGACGACGACGCCGGGTCGGCAGGGTAGCGATGGTGCCTGCTGAGGCTGCGCCACATCGAAGGCCTCTCGACGTCCTTGGGATTCTGTCTCAGGAGCATGTCGAGGCCGAACCTGCGGCGGAGCGACGACGTGTTGGACGTCAGCGAGCCCGTCTGCGCCCTCGCCTGTCGTAGCGCGCCGCCGCTGTTGAGCATCGAGTCGACGCCGCCCGAGGCGCGCCACGACGACGACACCGACGACGACGACGACGACGAGGCGCCGCCGCCGCCATCGAAGATGCGATGGCAGTCTTCCACCAGCCGGTCCAGCAGGTTGATGTAGTTGGCTGCCGACCCGTCCGTCACCAGCAGCTCGGCAAAGGCCAGCGTCAGGGCGCCCCTGTCGCCGTCGTCGTCGCAGCCGTCGAGCAGGTCGGCCAGGAGCTTGATGAGGGCCGTAAAGGCCCGACGGTTCTGCGGCGCCATGTCCCGGAACAGGTACTGCACGAAGTCGGCGAAGTTGCCCGGCACCTTCTTGTTGGCCCTCTCCTGCAGCGAGTCGAGAGCCTGCTTCGTCATGATGGGTCCCATCTGGCCCGTCCAGGCGATGGCCAGGAAGTTCTCGAAGGCGGCCAGGATCACGTTGGTGCCCAGGTCCGCCGACGCCTCCAAGTCGAAGGGGCTCTCGATCAGCCGGTTGTACAGGTCGTTTACCGTCAGCTCGTCCACCGCCGACCGGTTGAGCAGCGTGCGGCCGACGATGGCGCCCTTGCGGCCCTGGAGGGCTGCGATGTAGCCCGTAAACGTCTGCTCCAGACGCACCAAGGGGTTCTCCGGCGGTCGGTCCTCGCCCGTCACGGGAGGGGGTTCCTCGCCGCGCCCGCGGACGGAGCCTGCCGATGCCAGGTGGTGACCGTTACTTTCGTCGAGGACTGCCTTGTTCCCTCCCGCGCCTGACGTCCCAGGCGTAGGCGTTGTCGTAGGTGTCGTAGCCGCAGCCGCAGCCGTGGTGGCCCCGGCTTCGGCCCCATTCTGGTGAGAACTGCTGCTCCAAAGGCTGGAAATCAGCTTCACGGGCGAGGAAGGGAGAAACGACCGCGTCTTCTCTGCCCGTCCGGAGAGGCTCAGGCTGCGTAGCGTCTTGCTGTAGTATGACACCAGGGGGGCGACGAGACTCGGGTTCGCGACACTGCATTGCACGCCGAAGAGGTGTATGACTTTTTTTTTTTTGTTTCAAAAGGTTAGCAATGGCGGAAAAAAAAAAGAAAAACAATGAAAAGAAAGAAGATGAAAGAGACCAAAAAAGGGGGGATTTTTTTTTTTACTTACTCCTTCGCGAAACGGTCGACAACAAGTCCTCGATGGCGACATTATCATCCTGAAACTGCACGCCTCCAAGACCGATAGTGAGGAGGGAAAGGCGCTTCATGTTCCGACAAGAGAGCTCGACGACGACCTCGACGCCGTAGTGGCCGACGGGCGCGCCCTTTGTACCCTTTTCGTGATCGACGACGATGCGGACCGGGGCCGGTTCCTTCCTTCCGTCTATGAGGTGGTGGGCAGCCTCTTGGAAGACGGCTACGTGGAGGCCCAGAAGGCCTATTTCGCCGTTGGCGGCGGGTTGGTGGTGGTGAGGGGGAGGAGGAGGAGGGGGAGGAGGAGGAGAGGGGCAACGGACGGATCGTAATGTCCAGCAGGGGTCTTCGCGCTCTTGTTCGGAGAAGCGGCCTTCTACCCTCGCCTTGACCACCTCTTCCGTCCACTTGGCCGCCTTTCCCTCTAGGGATTCCTGTAGGAGGAGGCAGCGCGAGGTGGGAGGAGGAGGAGGAGGAGGGAGGGGCGGAGACGAAGACGAAGACTTGGCGCTGGGCTGAGCCTGGGTGTTGTTGTTGTTGTTGTTGTTGTTGTTGTTGTTGTTGGTGGACGTCATCCATATCATGGACCCGTCTGAAGACTCGGTGAAACGGACGTCGGAAAGTCGATGCCAGCCTGTCAGTGTAAAGGCGTAGGAGGATGGGCCGCCTGCCGCGTTGGTCATGGATATGAGCAGCTCTGCGGCTGATGGCTTGTCGATTTCGCGCAGCAGGTCACGGCCCGTCATGGAGGAACCGGCCGTCTTGGCGAGGACGACGACGCAGTCGGCAAAGAGCAGTAAGGCACCACTCTCTTCGTGCTGCTGCTGCTGCTGCTGCTGAGGGCGGACAAAAGGCGGCGCCGGCTCGACAAAGTCGGCGGCCAGCATCAGCCGCCCCTGAGGCTCCAGGTCGGCGGGCCAGGCCTCGACCATGCTGCGCAGCCGGCCGGCGACGTGCGGCCTGTCCGGCATCGGGTCGTCCATGGAGCAGATATTGGTGATGATGTCGCGAGCCCTGAGCATCGGCTGCAGGGCCGGGTGCACCATCGGCAGGGAGGCGACGATCTGGTCGATGAGGAGGCTGTAGCGCGGCAGGCGCTGGACGGGCTCGATGAGGATGGATCGGATGGCCTGCTCGCCGGCCTGGCTGACGCGTTCGCGGAAGCTGGACTGGCGGTCGAGAAAGGCGTTGAGGAGGGAGGGGAAGTGCTGGCTTGCGCGAATGTAGTCCTGGTAGCACTCGGTGAAGCTGGGGAACCATTCGAGGAAAAGACGAGCCACGGCCAGTGCTCCGCTCGGGTCCTTGGCCCTGCCCGATGTCATCCTGGGACTCTGGAGCACGGCCGATTCGAGGTCGCGCATGGCCTCGTCCTCGGTCTCGTCCATGACCCTCTTGAGCTGCTCGAGAAAGGCCGAGTTGACGCGCAGGATACGATCGGCCGAAGGAGGGAAGAGACGAGCCAGCTCCTCCTCGGATGGGCTCAGGCTGGCGGCCGGTCGCTTGGCGGCCGCGACGCGAAAGTCGTTGGCCACGCGATTGACGAGCTCCGTCAGCTTGGCGACGTAGCGATCCTCGGTGTCGACGAGCTCGGCGAGCTTCATGCGCAGCTCGACCTTTTGCTCGCTGGAAAAGGACTTGCTGCGGTTGAGGGCCGTAGGTTTGGATGGCGCGCGGCGTAGCTTGGCCGTCGGCAGAAAGACTGGTTCTCCGAAGAGTCGGACGAGGGGCATGTAGGCGCCATGCTGGCGCAGCGAAGGGTCGAGGAGGATGTCTTCGTCTTCGTCTTCGTTGCCTTGGACATCGGCTGGCGACGTAAGCGGCACGATGGAGCCGGGAGGGAGAACGAGATCGACGTCGACGTTGCTCAGATGCTGCGACTGCAGAGCGTCATGAAGAGCAGCAATGACGGCAGTGGAGTTGTCGTTCTTGACCATGGACTTGACCAAGTCAGCAGCATGCTGCTCACCGAAGAGCACGAATCTCGACGAAGACGGAGAGTAAACGGTAGCAAGATGGGCCTTCACAACCACCGGCAACTCGCAAAAGTACTTGAAAAGACCAAAAGCCAAAGCCCGATAGATCTCATCGCCCTGGAACTCGCGCGGCAGGTAATTGACGACGGCGTAGCAGGCATTGCTTGGCGAGATAGTGATGCGCGGATAGGAAGCGAAGCCGGCGGGAGACACGACATGAATCTGAACGCGAGAGCTGTTGAGTGTGTAGTTTGCCGTCGTCGAAGGTCCGTGGAAGAGGAGGACGGGTAGGTTGCCCAGTAGAGGATCGGGCGCGTGGTAGAGAGAGACGACGTCAGGCGCGAGCACGAGGCCGCCTGCGACGGGCACCATGGTCTGTCTTTAGCTGCCGGGGGGGCGGCGGCGGCGGCGTCGAGTAGGGCGGCCTCGCTGAGGGCGGCCGGGCGCGACGCGGGCGCATTAGAGGTCGGCGATGGGCCGCCGTATTTGTTGTGTGTGAGAGAGAGAGAGAGTGCGAGGGTGTTGCCGCGTTGCGTGAGTGCGCGTGAGAGCGCGTTTGTGTGTAGCCTGTAGATAATATATGCGCGTGTTTTTTTTTCTAGCGGGTTTGTTTTGATTTGTGTGGCGGGTTGTGTGTGTGTGTGTGTGTGTGTGTTTGTTTTTATCCGAGGGTGTGATGCGCGTGGGCGGCAAGGAAAGGTAGTACGTATCAAGGAAGGGAAGGGGGAAAATAAGGGCCAGAAGGGGATTCAGAAGCCACGATTGTAGATGAAAGACGAAGATCTCGTGGAGGAGAGGAGAAGGCAAGGTGAAGAGCGTTGGCGTGGGCTTATCGCGATTAGGTGGTAGGTAGGTATCCGTATCCACGCACGCGTCCAGGGAAGGGAACGCGTCGTCTCATGTCCTCAGTACGAGCTGACGTCAGCCTAAGACCAGGGCAGACCAAGGTTCTCGATACACCCCACGCGCGTCCTCGTTCGGAGCTTGAAAGGAAGCAAGCAGATATACATACATACCTACATACGAGAAGCCAAGCCAATCATCGACTCCAAACATCCTGCTTCACCATGCCTACTACTACGGATACCATCTCCATCCCCCTAAACCACCACCCTCCCTCAACAAACTACCGCCTCCTCGAGCTCCCCCCCGAAGTCGAATCCCTCCTCGACACCTCCACCTACCCCGCGTTCGTCAATCCCCCCCCCCCTGCTTCGCCCACCATTCATTTATGTCTTGTCTAACCGCAGAGGAGGAAAATAAAAAAAAGTCTCACCCTCGACGACGCTCCCGGCTCCGCATCCGCCATCCTCCGCACCCAGGATCGGACCTACGCCCTCCGCCAGAAAAACACCTCCAACGCTCTCCTGGTCCTCTCCTCCTCGTCTGACAACGCTGGCATCGCCGTCGTCGCCACCCTCCACGAAGTCGTCGAGCTCGACGCCCTCCCTAGCACGCCTGTCCACACCGGATCGCTCAGTCATACCGGCAGTAGGGGCAAATGGCACGAGAGGTTTGGCAAGAATAGGTAGTAGTGTCGGAGAAATCTATGTATCTCGTCATCATCACCTCATCTCTCCTCGAATACCTTCACCTCATAGGTAAGCTGGAAGGTGGCCAGCAGAGCGGCCTCCAACAAGATAGGAATCGTGGTGTACAACTTTGTCATTACTAGGAACGGAGTCTATTTCTCGCCTGTCATACCGACACATCGCCAAGTTTAGCCTGCTAGTATATACTATTGGTGACAGATTGCCCACCTCCCTCCTTTCGCAGCTACCTTCTTCGTCTTTGGCCGTTCACGTTGCGGTAGACGTTCAAGTTGCGGTAGACGTTCAAGTTGCCGCCCATGATTTGCAAAGGGGAGTCGAAGTTACCTGGTCCGGGCAATTCTCCTCCCATTGCCCCCTCTAGGAGATTCGGATTCGGCGCTCCGAGGTTGAAAGGCTGCTGTAGCGACATGGACGCCGCCTGGGGCATATTGGCCAATACCATGCCCGGCGACACATGGCTCGCTATTCCTTGCCGGGCCTGAAGGTTGAAATTCGGCAACTGGGGTATAGATGCTGCCTGGGGCATATTGGCCACCATGCCCGGCGGCCCATCACCTGCTATTCCTTGTCGCGCCTGAAGGTTAATATTCGGCCACTGGGGCATCGTTACTGCCTGAGGCACGTTGGCCGCCATGCCCGGCGGCACCGCATCGTCCGCTGTTACTTGTCGCGCCCCTTGGGCTCCATGGCCAGTCATAGCTGCCCTGCGGTCCATCAACGCGTGCTGTTGCGCATTGTGGGCACGGTGAGCATCCAAAGCATCGCGGGTCAACCGGGCGACGGAAGCAAACAATCGGCGGCTCACCATACGCCATGGTGGTGGTTGTGGTCCGACGTGGGGAGCGGGACCAGGTACAGCGTCGATATGTGGGTGGCGGATGGGCTGATGGGGATACTGTTGCGGCATAGCATAGCCCCGAGGCGCGAAGAAAAAATCGTGCGGGGGCGGATGAGGTGGACCGACGTCTTCGCCGACCAGGGGCGCTCCAGCCGGGTGGGCGTATCTGGCCCGGACCTTTTGGAGGTTTTCCTTATCTCGAGGGTTGATCCTTGACGACTGTGCCAGTAGCCTCTCCTTCGCGAATACCTCGTCCGACATGTGGAAATCGAGAAGGCTGGGATCCATGTCAGGGTTCTCCTCGACCACCTTCTTCCGCGTGTTTTGCTCGGCGTCCCACATATCTTGGGCATGGCGGGAATCGACCACGTCAAAGAGGGGGCAGTTGCCAATCTTCCCTCCGCGGTTAGTGTCGTCAAAGTGTGAATAGTCACACGACTTGGAACAGACGTAACACTGGACGTTGCGGCAGCTGGAGAGGGTGCACGTCATCTTGTTGCAGCCGGATTCCTTGATGAAAGGGGTCGAGCCTGCGATGCTTGCCCGTCAGCACAACATACATACATACAGGGTGGAGACGACGAGGGGCCACATACATTTGTTGCACCGCCGAATGACGGCGGCCGACATGGCCTCTTCGATGGTCCGCCTCGCAGAGAAGCCGCGCTTCTTGGCCTCCTCTTGGCAGGACAGGGGGACGTGGGACTCGCCCTGGCATAGCCGGCAGCTGATGATTTGGCAGTCCGGGTTCTGGCAGCGAAACTCCTTGTTCTCCTCTACCGGCCCGCACTCGGCGGCAAAGGGGCAGAAGGGACAAGTGATCATACCGTCGATTTTAGCCAGACGGATGGATTCTTCCTGCTCGAGCCTGTCGAGCGTGGCGGCCAGTCGCGTATCGAGGAACTTTTGCCGTTCCGAGCGGGAAAAGCCCTCGGTGCAGTCCTCCGTGGACATGCACTTGATTTCATGCTTGCACAGGCCGACCAGCGTCTCGGCCTGGTGGCGACAGCAGTCGACGCAAAAGCACTGCAGGTAAACATGTCAGGGCGCGGTCGAGAGCGCGGGAGGAGGGCAAAAAAGAACTCACATGGGGCTCCTCTGCGTTGCATTCTACGAGGCAGTTTATGGCGACTTCGGAAAAGCAGCACTGGCACTCCTTCACCAGCCCTTCAGCCCAGGCCGCGACCTTTTCGGCTTCTGACTGGCGTTTTCGCTCCTGGGCGTTGACAATGGCTCTGGCGGCCTGCAGCTCCTTGAGCAAGGCACGTTCGTCAGAGTCCTGACATTGTCGGGTGCTGTCATTCATGTTGCGGCTCTCAACCGTCCCGTCCGGCCTTTGTACTGTCGAGACGGGCTTCTGGCCAGCTTGGTAAAGCTTCAGGTAAGCAGGCAGAAAAAGGTTTTCGGCTGCCTTGATCGTGTGATTGATGGTTTGACTATCCACTTCGGGATAGTCGCGCTCCAGCAGCTGTCGGCTGTGAAAGCATGTTAGTTAGTGAACGCAGTGACATGGAGAAGGAGACGGCAGGGAATGCTTCTCACATGCGATGAAGATCCTTCCTACTCCGCCAACGAGGCTTTCGCCCTGCTGCGACAGAAGTGCGATGGCAACGACGAATGGCGGCTTCGACCTCGTCGTCTCCGTAACCATCGCCGCCATCGTGCTTGCGTTTGAGGTCCTTGGCCTTGGGCCGTCTGGGGTAGGTTTTGCCCTGGCTCTCGAGTTCGACGATGGCGTTGAGGACAGCATTGGCGTCAAGGCCATGTCGTCGAACCTGCTCGGCGAGGAAATTCGGGCAAATAGCTGGCAGCACATCTTTGACCTGGGCCATGCAGGCATCAAAGTTTGGCGAGGGTGTTTCTTCGTCCTCGTCCATGATGTAGTGCTGAAAAGCCTGAAAGCTAGGCTGTAGAAGACGAGGCTCGCAAGGATAAGCCCATGGGGAAAGAACGAGTGTCTATGACGGTAGCATGTGAGCAGAAGCCTCGGAGGAGACGTCTGGCAGATGCGGAGACGGAAAGTAATTACCGGCAGAAAGGAAGGCGATGAGGAGGCGCTCAGTAGATGGGAAGATATCGCTTCCGCCCTACTGATAATTTGAGAATGTCTGGGGAGAGATGGTGGGGGGGGGGCTGGTTGACGTACCAGGCGGGCGACATGAGGCGTCGTCGCCTCGAGCTTGATTAACGAGGGACACGAAAGTCAGGCGATGGGTGATTTTGAAAAGCGCTGTTGGGTTTCGGCCGTGATGTGGACGAGAAGGCGAAGCGGCAGAAGATGAGAGAGGGTGAGAGAGAGGGTGTGAGAGAGAGAGAGAGTGTGTGTGTGTGTGTGAGGGAGAGAGAGAGAGGGAGAGAGGGAGAGAGAGAAAGAGAGAGAGATGTGC
>LKCN02000001.1:3816901-3843191 GCA_001633055.2 Ophiocordyceps polyrhachis-furcata BCC 54312 | reverse complement strand
GCGGCAGAAGATGAGAGAGGGTGAGAGAGAGGGTGTGAGAGAGAGTGTGTGTGTGTGTGAGAGAGAGAGGGAGAGAGAGAGAGGGAGAGAGAGAGAGAGAGAGAGAGAGAGATGTGCGGGACGTTGGAGGAACGGAGTTGGTGGCTGCCGGGGGCGAAGATGGGGGGGGATGGAGGGTGGGTTGGGTTTTAGGGGACCTGTGGTGTCGGTAGTAGTGGTCGGTAGGTAGGGTAGGTTAGGCCAGCAGCTACCTAGAGGCTACCTAGCCAGCCTTGAAGGAGGAGGAACAAAGGAGAGAGGAGAGGAGAGGAGAGAGGAGAGGAGAGGAGAGAGAGAGAGGCAGCTGTGTAGAAAAAAAGAACAGAGTCAAATTTAATGGCTGACGACGATGTGTGTCGAGAGGTTGAGCATCGTCACCGCGGCCCATCATGAAGCCTAAGGCGCTGATGAGACGGATACATGATGATGCTACTCCCTACCTACCAGTCAACGCACTACTATCCTCTTTGCTGCCGTCGTCATCTACGAATCATATCTACCTACCTAGGAGAGTACGTATGGATGTATGTATGTATGCACATGAAGGTTTTCTCAGCTACCTAGGTATGTATACGAGGCCATGCTTCCTCCTCAACAATCGGCAACAGAGCTCTCTTCGTAAACACATCATACTCATAGTACCTACCAGTGCTAACATACCTCCGCTGCACTATACGGTCTATACCATGGAACATACCAGTCTCCTCCCCCCTCGTCAACACGCATCACCATCTTCCACCCTCAGCCCACCACCACCATCATCATCGCCCTCATCATCACCCTCATCATCATCGCCCACGGGAAAAAACCCAGACCGTTCATGCCCCTCATCCTCCTCGCCCCTATCCTCCTCAAAGCCCTCCGGCAAAAACCCACCAGCCAAATCCTCCTCCCCATCAGGCCGACCATCATCGCCACCGACGTCGCCGTAATCAAGCCGGATCCGCTCCGCGATGCGCAAGCCCATCATGAACCTCCGCCACTGACCGAGCGCCGCCTTTCGCCGCTTCTCGTCCTCCCGCCGAGCCCTCTCCGCCTCGTCGCGGGCCAGCTCCTCCATGACACGCTCGCGGTGCTCGACGGCCACGACGACTCCCTGTATGACCGGAACCGCCATCCGGTTTCCAAACTCGAAGCCAACCACCGCCTCGGCAAAGTCCACCTCCAGCCGCTTGCATACTCGCACCGCTCCCCTGTACGGTATGTGCACCGCGCCCTCGGGGCACATGTGCTCCGCGAACAGGTCAATATTCCTGGTTTCCCCCCCCCCCCCCGTCGTCAGCCAGCGTTACCTCACGAAGAAAAGAACATTGACACCTCCTTACCCGTACTCGTTCTTCGGAATCACACCGTCCTTGATAGGCGGGGGGATGATCCAATCCGTCTGCTCCAGACCAAAGAGCCCCTGAAGCACCTTCTCGCCCGTCGCCGCCTCCACCTCGTAAATCTCCCTCTTCCGGTTCAGCGTCGCGGCTCGATACGGCACCCTCTTCAGCGGCTGCTCGCCCGCCTTGGGCGCCCTACCCTGCTTGTGCCACGTCTCCGAACTCTTGACCTGTACCACGTCTGTCCGGAGAAAGACGTCCTCTTCTTCCACCTTGCCGCCCTTGACCTTGTTCTTGAACGTCTTGACCGGTGCCGCTCCCACCCTGAGCGCCTCTTCACGCTTCAGATGTCTCTCCAGTACAAACTCGCTCGACTGCTTGTAGTACTGCAGCGTCTCCGACCCTTCTTTAACGTCCTTCTTAGCTGCCTCGCCCGGCTTGAGATCCGTCGCATCCTCCTCGTGGTCCGCTTCGGTGAGCGGATGCCGTCTGTCGCCTCGCCTGTACCCCGACATGGCCGTCTTGAACCAGTCCAGCAGCTCGTACCGCTTCACCTTGCCGTGCCTGTCGTAGACGGCCACCTTTTCCGGCGGCATCCGGACGCCTTTGCTTCGCCCGGGCATGACCCGCCGCTTCAAGTAACGCACCGTCACGTCCTTGGCCGTCCCATCTTGCGAGTAACCGACCAAGTAGGCCATGACTTGCCTCGCTCTGTCGGCCTTGGCGCCTCGGGGCTCAAACGACTCGACGAGATCCCGGTTCGTTGCGATGATTCCCTTGACGACGGCATCGACAGCGAGATACCTGTTGGTGACGGGCGAAAGCACTTCGGTCCAGTAGTGGGGATACTCGAGGTCCTTGTCCAGCGTTGCTCTGTGTGGCGTGATGGGGAGCTTCATCTTTGCCACAGGTTCGTCATCGTCTTCCTCGCCAGACTTGGCGCCTTCGATCCGTAATTCATCCTCGCTGTCCGTTGCTACGGGAGCCGTCTGACGCGTTGCCCGCGTACTGCGAGTCTTGGGAGCTTGCTGTGGCTTCACCTTCTTCGTGGCCGCCTTCTCTGCCGCCTTCGTCACCCCTGGCATCCCCTCTGGCTTCTTCACCACCGGCTCCTCCTTCTCCGGGTCCGCATCCTCCAGCTTGCTCCATCCAAAGCCCAAGCACGGCAAATTAGCCACCATACGAGCGTCGAGGCCTAGGCCTCTGAGAAGCGCAGTGAAAAGCTGTGCCCCGACGTCGCGACTCCCCTCACAAGCACGCGCTCGGTCGCGAAACGCCTCCAGGCTCGATATCTTCTCGCCGAACAGCGCGCCGTCCCCGCTCTCCATCAAAAACGCCTTGGTAAGCCTATCCAGCCGCTCCAGCGCCATGTAGCCCCGTTTCCTCAGCCCAGGAGTCGTTACACGGAACCGCTGCTTCCACCAAGCGACAAGTGACTGCATCAACCGGAAGAGCGGATCTCCCCTACTCATGTCCACGGCGCCCTCCTCGAGCTTCTTGGCCTTGGATCCCCAATCACGCGATGAGTCCTCGCTGGCTCCGGCTTTGCCCTTGGTCGTTGTTTTCGTTGCTTCAATCGGGCTACCGAGGGCAGAGCTGCGCCTCCAGCGCTCGACGTCGTTCCAGATCCTGGGTGGGACGTGGGATAGCATCGTGGCTTGGACCTCTGAGTCGCAAAGCCACGAGTTGCGCACCGCGTTGTGCCATAGCAGAAGCATAACGTGCACGCAGTGGGTTGCGTTGCGCACTTTACGCTCTCGCTTGGTCGGGCCCCTTTTGTCGCCGTAAAGGTTGATCAAGGAGACGCGCGTGTCCTTTTGTAGGGTCAGCTCGAGATCGCCAGAGACGACCGGAGCCGACTCAGTAGCAGCAGCCGGCGCCGCGACGACGTCCTCAAACTCAATATCTTCGTCGTCGTCATCGTCATCACTGTCTCCTCCATCTTCCGACACCCGAGCCTTGGATCGAGTCCCTTTTGTAGGAACCTCTTGCAACTCCAAGTCCGACAGCGAGGTCAGGGAGCTGTCGCTATCCTCAAGATCGAAGCCCAGGGTAGTAGAGCCAAACTCCTTGCTGGATCTGGGCGTCACAGAGGCGTCGAGATCGTCGTACAGGCTCGTCTTCGGTCTCTTACGAGCCGGCGCTGGTGTTGAGGGCGTCGCCTTGCCTTTGTCTTTGCTGTCCGTCTGCTGCGATTCCCTTGGGCGCTTACGTAGCACCCGAGAACTCATGTCGTCTCGTGGCGCATTGAATTCAACATCCTATTGTCGTCACCAGAAGCCTAGCCGACAGTCCGGAGAGGTACACGTGACTCGATAGCGGGTTCAATGACGTCATTGACACCATGAACCATGAGCAAAAGACATGTGAGGTTCGATCAAGAAATCTATCTCTCTTTTGCGCAGACATTGAGAGCTAAGCAACGGAGAAAATGTTTCCAAAATTCTTCAATAATCTTTCCACGCCGCTCAAGCATATGCTTCTATCCAGATATCGCATCATCATACACGCTGATTACCCGAGGTCCTCCGCCGTCCAAACAGACAATACAGGGCGAGATAGATGAGAGAACATCTAGACTCACGGCTCCATCAGAGCCGGCGACGGCCCCACGCCCCTTAACAGCGCGATAGTATTGCCCGACTCTGTGACCGTGCCGATCTTCTCGGAGAAATCCAGCATGCGCCCGCCCTCAATGTGGAAGATACGCAGCCTCTGCCTCTCATCAGTCGTTCTATTGTTTATGTTGGTGATTTGCAGGCTCTTAGCGGCGTCGTCTAGCACCTTTCCGACCACCCAATCCTTGTGGTAGAAGAAGTCGCCCTTGAGCAGCTGCTCTTGTCCCGGGTTCGGCTCGGCCTCGACATGTAGGTAGACGCGCATGTTCTCAGGCACGTCCGCCCGGCCCTTGGCGTTCCGCTTCAGTAAGTTTCTAGCCGCTATTTGCGAGGCAACGTAACCGGACTTGGCCTTGCCCTCGGACCCTCTGGACGTGTGCCGCATACGAGCCACGCTCCAAGCCCGTAGCCTATCGAGAGCCGACTGCTTCTTCTCCGCGGCCTCGTCATGGCCCTTGGCCGCAGCCACCAGCGCATTGCAGTTGTGCTCCTCCTGAAGGCGGTGCTTCAGGCAATAGTCTCGCCTACACGTACGGCAATGGATGCTGGGCGTGAGCGGGGTGCCGATGACGGCCTTGCAAGCCGGCGAGTCGCAAGCTTTCTCCGTCACGCTCTTGGGCTTGTTTGTTGCGGTGTTATGATGGGAAAGTCGTTGCACGGGTTTCGTAGATGCCGTGCATTCATGCGATGACGGGATTCTGTGGTCGGCGCAAAAGTCCTTGAGACAGGCCTGGCAGCGAAAAGGGAGGAAGTCGAGCAGGTTGCAGGGCGCATATTGGCAGTGCTTGCCGACCAACGAGGCGTCGATCATGTCGTCTTTTCTTTGGGGTGTTGAAGAAGCCATGGAGACAGCGTGTCGACGTGCCTTTATGAATGTACATGAAAACCCGGAGATGCAGGCAGCGACGGCCTCGTCATCGAGGTCGAGACCCTGTGGGGCGTCGTGGTTTAGTCTGTAGATGTAGTTGCCTCAGCTATGGCAACGGTGGATTCAGGCCAGGCTGGCGAATCATTACGCCATTGAGCCTTTGCCGCCTGGCGTCAGCTTTCTGCCTGTCGAAGACGAGTCGCCGTCATGCCCACCGTAGCCTGGCTGCTGGGAGACGCGTAGGTAGCAAGTCGAGTTCCCATCACGTAAGCGCTGCTGACTGACCCATTCTTACCGACGACGCTGGTGCTACTTGTGGCGGCACGTGCGGATGCAGATGTGTGCAGTCTAAGACACGAGTCTAGGACCTACGGGAACTTGGGTTCCTCATTCTACGCGCACAAGCATTCAAAATCCTGTATGTATGCGTTATGATTTTCACTAATAGATAAGAATCGTGGTTGTGCAGAACAAGTACATTGACAGCAGTGATACGTTGACACTAGAGAAAAGGGTGCGATGATCCGTATTCCATTTCTCCAACGTGACATTCATCCACACAACCAGAAAGGCTTTCTATGTGTAGTGCCCGTACTCATTCACTCATCAATTTCGCCCCTGGAAAGTTCCTGCCTGCCATTCATGAGTTCTAAGAAAGGGAGATGAGCGTACAATCACCCTAAGATCGGTCCTGCAGTTATACATCAGCGATTATCAACTGCAGACGTTCAGTCGTGACGCCATATGCCCCTGAAACCGTCAACTCTGTATTCACGGACCCAAATAAAATCTAAATGGCTCCCTCTACTCCTTCTTGGCTTTGGGCCGCTCGTTAAGTAGAGCCTCCCTGCCAGTAGCAGGCGAACTCCCCACGTACTGCTTCCCACCCAACGTCTCAAAGGCCTTGTGGAACGTCCATTCGACTGCCTTCTCAACCGGCTCGTCGAAAAGCTGCGGCAGGAAAGGCACCACAGCGAGGCCGAGCCCAATGGGAGCCCAAGTCCGTATCCTGGCGTTTTTGACGCCTTTCATCGCCGTCCCCGAGTAGCGCACCACGCTGTGGATGGTAAAGGCAGGCAGCCCCATACTTGCGATGCTCTGAAAGACGCCACGCTGCACCATGACGGTCCTCCAATCATCAAGGGGTGCCACCACCCCAGGTATTGCGTCTGGCGCGCCCTGAGCCGGGAGGCCGGTCATCTGCTCCTGGCGGGCTGTGAGTTGCAACTGGGGATCCCGTATCCGCTGGTTTTGCCAGTAGGCCTTGTAGCCCTCGTACGAGACGTCGCCCCCGATATACAGCCAGGAGATGCCGTACGCGGCGCGGACGACCTTCCAATGCGCAACTGGTCGGAAGGACTCGCCTATGTCAGATGTGTAGGCGACGTAACGATGCGCGGCCGAGATTATCGTTCGGAAGCGCGTTGCATAGGCGGCATACCGCACATTGCTATCTGTCGACGGCGGAGCGCTAGGGTGAAACCATGTAAGCAGTGATGGCGTACATCAAAGTCGAAAATCCGACTCACTAGCCATCGCGGATATCATCGAAGAAGCGGCTGTCGGCGTCAGCCTCGTTCACGATCTTTTGCAGGCCCTTAGGCAGCTTCTCCCGAGCCGGAAGCTTGTCGGGGTCGAATGTCGAGTTTTGCGAAGAGGCATCTTTCTCTTGGGCCTTCTCCGGCTGGTTACTGTCCTTGGATTTTCCCCACCAAGGCATGGCAAAGCGACGAGGTGTGAAAGAACAGTTGATGAACTGGAAGCTCTGCGCGGGATTGCCGGCTTCAGCCTGTGACGTCTTTATGCACATATGTACATGAAAGATAGCTTACCCTGCAGCGAGCAGATCTGCTAGCCGAGGTACGGCCGGCAGCCGACCCCGGTCAGCTGCAATCCGAAGACACGAAGTTTCCTCTGGGGAAGCTACTTCAAGCCTACGCCGACATCCATTGCCCCCCCCGCAGACGCCATTGCTCGATTCGTCAGATAGCCATGGCTGGCCTCTCTTACTATACGATCGCCGGCCGTCAAGTCGGCAGCCACCACGTTCGTGACCTCCAGCGCGGCTACTACAGACGAGGACTGACGAGAAGCGCTTTAGATTGCCATGGCCTGGCTAGGCACCCTCTTCGGCGGAGTCTGGTATGCAACATCTGGCCCCAAGAAGACATCTGCGACCGCTACACCACCGATCCAGGCGTCAAGCTCGGACGAGGCCGACTTCATCAAGTGGGTGGTTTTCACCGGACGCTTGCGCGTGAGCTGACGAAAGGAACAGAAAGTTTATGGAGGAGCAGGAGAAGCAAGAAAAGAAGTGAAACCGCACGAGAACGTGACGCGCTGTATGGTATGCATACCTACCACATAAGTGGTGGCTAGCAGGTGTCAGGCAGGGCATAAAGGAGGCGAAACAGTCACGTCGCAAGAGTGGTGGGGGGATGGGATCTATTAATCTGCTGCTGGATGGCGACGAAGAAGAAGAAGACGTTAAAGCCCATCGTCGACTAGTTCCACCCAACAGCTCGCATAGGCTAGGAACCCCGTTAGGCTGTAACCGCACTCCATACCACTTGTTAGATGCAAGCGAGGCAGCGCTTAACCGGCTAGCGCCCTGTTTTATGTACTACCGGGGTGTACGGTCACGTGACGCAACCACCGGCTAGAAAGATTTGCTGGCCCGCCCCCACGCTGGGCCTCTTGTCCTTGCTAAGGCATCATCCTCCTTAATCGAAACAATCCCACCTAGCCGCGCTTCAGTACAACGATTGCACGTCTACAGCGGCATGGCGGATGTCACCGACCCGGGGCTCGTGGCCGTTGCGGCGTCGGACCTCGGCCAGGACGCCGGCGCTGTTCCGGCATCCGGCAAGGAGCGTCATTCACTCACGCTGGACCAGCGCCGGGCGCTGCGCCGCTGGGCCAACAGCCAGGCGACCCGGCCATCGCACAAGACGTGCATCGAGTGGTTCTTGGCCCAATACGGCCAGCAGATTAGCCAGTCGACCGTCTCGCACTCGCTGTCGCCCAAGTATTCGCGTCTCGACGGCGACAAACCCCAGCTATCGGGATCGCGACTGCGCTTCGGCAACTGGCCCGATGTCGAGAAGCTGGTACTGCTATGGTTTCAACAGGTTCAGGCTTCGGGCCGCCAGCCCACCAACGAGGAGCTGGGCGACAAGGCAAAGTCCATCTTCAACCAGCTACCGCGCTATCGCGACGAGAACCCGCCCGAGTTCTCGCCCGGCTGGATTCACCGCTTCAAAAAACGCTACGGCCTGCTGGTCCGTCGCCAGCGTCGTCATGGCGATAATGACATGAATCCGGCCGACGACATTGACTATCTGGCCGACTGCGTGCCACGCGTCATGGTCGTCCAAGCCGATACGAGTCCCGCCGCCATTCGCGAGCATGTCATGCGCCTCGTCGGCGTCGAAGCCAGCCTCAACATCTGCGCCCTCGTTCGCGACGAGGTCCTGCGCCGCGAAGCCGCCACCCAACAACAACAACAACAGCAGCAGCAGCAACACTGCCCCCCGTCCGTTGCCCACCTGGCACCCCCTTCTGACGCAGCCTCTCCGCCGCCGCCGCCACCACCACCACTACCGCCACCGGATCAACAGCAACAACAACAACAACAACAGCCGTCAATGTACGCCGACGACGATCCCGAAGTCGTACTGCAAAACGCCCTGCGCCAGCTGCAGCAGGAGGAGCAAGCAGCCGAGGAGCAAGCCGCTGCCGTCCGCGAGGAGCGAGAACGCCAGGAGAGGGCCGACATGCACGCCGCCGCCATCATGGCTACACCAGCAGCCCGCGCCTCGTCCGACCCTCGATACACGACCCCAGCGCCCGAAATGGGCACCGAGCTGACGCTGACACCCATCCACTCCGAGGGCCCCGTCGCCCCTCACGACCGTCCTCTGCGCTGCCCTTTCTGTGTCAACCAGAGGATGCTTCGCACTATCAGAGAGGCCGTCGAGCACATGTCAACTCACGTTGTTGTATGATGAAACTTACCTGCCACCCTCGACTCGTCCTCTTGTCATCTTTCCCTTTTTTTCCCCCGTCCCTTGTTTTTTTTTCTTTGGTCTCTCCTCTTATACCCCCTCCCCTTCCTCTCAAATACCCCCCCCCCCCCCTATTTCTACACATTGCTTTCATAATCCGTCGAGGGTGATTAACATTGGGAATTCTGGCTTGTTAGGAAGCTGATAGCGGCGGAGTTGGGGGGCCTTATTTGTTTTATTTTGCTTTACATGGGAGTCTTGACCGGACTTCTTATGATTATGTTGTAGGCAGACTTGTTCCGAATGACTGGCATTTCCGCGAGAGAGTCTTGATAGAACTGTTTTTTTGCGAGGGAGCGAAATGTAAAATCTAAGCTGGGTGACACGAATGGTGCGAGAGCAGCAGCATCATCAAGCCTTCGCGTCGTTTAATACAGGCCGCTCTCCTTAAGCGCGGTGACGATAGCCTCCTCGCCATGGTTGGCCTGATTCCTGGGCGACACACCATCCTCGCCGGTGCCGATGTAGTTCTGCCAGAACTTGAGACCCTCCAGACCCTCGTCACGGCACAGCGCCCCGTGTTCCTCAGCCATCAGCAGCTCCTCCTCCGCAACGCCAATGCTCCAGCCGAAGCGCTCGGCCGCCTCCTGCGCCGTGACGCCGCGGCCGAACTCGCGCCAGTCCCAGGGCGTCTCCCGCTCAGGCGGGAACTCGTGCAGGTCCTGCAGCCAGGCGAGGAGGGCGCGGATCGTCGTCTCGTCGGTCCGGTCGTGGCCCTGGACTACCATGACGCCGCTGCGAAAGGTGCGCAGCCGCACCGGTAGCTTGAGCGTCTCCCACAGCCGGGCGGCTTTTTCGAAATCCAGGGGACTTACGAGCTCTACGCCGCCTCTGGCTCGGTTGAACATGGCCCAGAGGTCGACGAGGGTGGCGATGCCGCCCGCTCTCTTGAGAACGCCTCTCGAGTCGTCCGACAGGAACTCGGCCACGTTTCGAGAGAGCTCCGAGAGGTATAACGACTCGGAGCCGCCGCCGCCGCCGCCGCCGACCATGTCCTTTGTCGTCACGAGCCCCAGCTGGTTCGCCGACTCGGCCAGAATGGCGTTCTCCTCTGCCGAGGCGCCGTTGTTCTGGCGGGCCAGCCGCTCTGCCAGGGCGACGACCTCCTTTGCCGACGACATGAGCGCCTCAAGATCTTCAAAGGCGCCGCCTATCAGCAGTTCGTTGTTCTTGCGCATGTTCATCCCCAGCTGCTCCAGACCTGCGATGCCGGCAGTCTTGAGCTTGCCGCCGGGTGCAGTATCGGATGCGTCGTCGGCGTTCCCGTCATCGTTTTTATAACCGCTTCTAGGCACTGGCGGGGCGTTCTGCAGAAGCCATTTCCGCTGGGTCATGGCGCCCTTGAGCCTCTCGTGGAATATTTTGTCTCCGCCGCTGCGGAAGGAAATCTTGATACCGTCCGAAGCATCAATGCCGCCCGAAAGACCCGTTCCCTTTGGCTCCCGGACCGGGCCCGGCGATTGCGTTCGGACGGTATTGGCAGCTGAGTCTTGTTCCAGGAGCGAGACAGGTGGCTGAGACAGCAGAGAGGCGCCGCACATCTCGCACGACAGTAACGAAGGGTGGTTGGAAAATGTGCACCGCGGGCACTTAAAGGCGGTCGTAGCGTCCACACCGGACGAGGCTCCGCCACTCTGCACAGATGGGCCGGATCCAGCGGCTGCAAGCGCGAGGTCAGAAGCCTTGCTCCGAGCCGCAAGGGCCGGGCCGCCTGCGAAGCCGGGAACAGGAGACCGGCGGTTACTGGCATTGGATATTGCAGCCTTGAGTACGTGCGAAAGCGTCGGTTTGATGCCGCAAGCCAGACACGGCGGGAGAGGCGTGTAGGCGTTGGCGGCGGACGGGTCGAAGTTGACGGGCGTCGGGTTGGAAAAGCTGCAAATGGTGCAGACCCATGTCGCCGTGGTAAGAGGCGGCGTTACGGACGGGGGCCTGAATGCGCCGTCTCGACGACCGGGCGACGCCGAACTTGTTCTCGACAACGTGACGGCGTCCAACTTGGCTCGGGGGTCAAGCGAAGAGCGCTTCAATGGCTTCGGGATGAGCGTGACTTTAGCCGAAGACTTGAGAAAGCCGGCATAGGATTCGAATCTGTCGACGTCTTTCAACTCAAGGGCCAGCGAGTTGGCGCGCGGCTCTTTTTTGTCGACGTAACATATTCGATGAGAGGTCAGATAGACCTGGCCGTTCTGCTGGTCGGGAAGCTTGAGCTTGCTACACAATGTCAACAGTGAGCGGAGGGAAAACATGTGAGTAAGGGGAGAGCGCACCCTTCGTAAAGGCCGACATTGTCCTGCACAAACAACAGCACCTCATCGGGAAGATACGAAGGCCGAAGCGCTGTGGTCAAGTCTATGTGTTTTAGGAACATCCGTCGCGCCCAGGACGCCCGAGTGTTGCTCCAGGCGCTGCATAGATGCCGGCATCTACCAGGCTTTCTGCGGCAAAGGCGATTGCGCAGTCTTTAGCGACGGCAAAAATGGAGAGGATCAACAAAAGTGCAGAGAGAGTTTGCTGTCGTTTGGATGATGGTGGATGACGAGTCTGTCTGTTGGGCGGGATAGCCGAACCCAAAATGTGGCTGACCTGTGGCGCACCGGAGCTAAGGGAATTAATGACCTACCACTTTGCACCTGGGTACTCATGGGGAGCCGGTGCATGTGCATACATACGAAGTAAAGTACGGACGGATGGATGAAGGCATAGAAAGAGTCATGGTGACTTCGTGACACGCACACAAGCCGCACTCCAGCGGACAGGCTTTTCCTTCTGACGAGGAGACGACGTCTTTCACATCACTCCAGCCAATCTCGGATGACGCGAGCGGCCGCAACGCCACGTAGCCCACCTGGCACATAGCCGACATTTACCCTTCCCCACTGTCAGCCATTTCTGGTGGAAGATTTATAGGCCACTTCCCCCCCTACAAGAGACAGAGGCCTCCCTCCTCATCCCTTTCATCCCCCAAAAACTCAGCTTCAACGATTTCGACCACCGCCAGCGCCACCACCACCACCATCGCCACCACCACCACGACACGCGAAGTGCCTTCACGGTTTCGTACGACCGATTTGAAAAAAAATCATCATCCATCGCCATACATCTCGTAACACTAACACCGCTCGTTTAGCTTGTCCCTCATCATGGTACCCGCCTGGCCTGCGACGCCGCAGCATGCACCGCGAGTTTCGCCAGCGGCCACGCCCGGCTCATACGCGTTTCCTGCCAGTATGCATACCTTAGATCGTTCAGAAAATAAAGCCCCTCGCCCTTCGTCTCTGACATCCGCTGCTATAGATCCGGCTTTTGTCCCGGTTCAGGTGCGGCGACACGGTCTCGCCCATCCCGTGAAAACGACACCGCCCTTTACTGGATATGCTGCTCCGTCACCCGCCAAGACGCCGCCGGAGCCGCCCAAATCCAAGACTGACTGGCCGGAGTCTGTACGTCTCTACGTTCAGCGATCTTTTCTGCCCCAGAATGACGACCCGTCCGTTTCTCGCACCGAGCTGGAGAACAAACTCAAGGAAACCATCGGCACGGCCAAGGAGGAGGGCAAACTGCACTCGATCGACTGGGACTCGATGCCCTTGCCCCAGACCATGGTGAAAGCCGAGCGAGATGCCTTACTCCAAAATAACCATCCATCCATGGCTACCCTCTCTCTCCAGTCGCATAACCCCAAGAAGAGAAAGTCTTCCGACATGGAAGATTCGCGTCGGTCGCCGCCGTGGCGCTCTGCTAACCGCACCTCGCTCCAAAGTCGAATTTCACATCCCGCGTCTGACAGACGCTTCGCAGCCGACAGCGTGAAGTCCAGTAAGTTTCAGAAGGAGGCCAACAAGCGGAAGCGCCGGTTCGAAAACGAATACAAGGCGGTTCATCGATCGCCAAGCCCTACTCCTCCCTCGTCAGGGCCTATCGTCGGAACGAGTGATGCCTTGGAGAAGAAGTACTTGCGCCTCACAGCGCCCCCAATCCCGTCCAATGTCCGGCCCGAGAAGATTCTCCGCCAAACACTGGATCTGCTAAAGAAGAAGTGGCGTAAGGAGGGCAACTATTCCTACATCTGTGACCAATTCAAATCGATGCGCCAGGACCTCACCGTGCAGCGCATCAAAAATGACTTTACCGTTGCCGTCTACGAAATTCATGCCAGAATCGCCTTGGAGAAGGGAGACATCGGTGAGTATAACCAGTGCCAGACGCAGCTACGGTCACTCTACGGCATGGGCCTCAAGGGCAATCCCATCGAGTTCAAGGCATATCGTATCCTGTATTTCATCCATACTGCCAACCGCATGGGATTGAACGACACCTTGGCAGACTTGACAACAGCGGAGAAGCAAGAGCGACCCATCAAGCACGCCATTGCGGTGCGCTCGGCGCTGGCTCTGGGCAACCATCACGAATTCTTCAGATTATACATGGACACTCCCAACATGGGCGCATATCTTATGGATATGTTCGTTGTGCGGGAACGTCTCGCGGCCCTCTGCAACATCTGTAAAGGGTAAGTCGAGGACTAAGTGAGCTTCTTTACTTGCACATACTAACTCGGTCTATCAATAGGTACAAACCTGAAGTGAATGTCGACTTTCTGACGACGGAGCTCGCATTCGAATCGGACGAGGACGCTGTCCAATTCATAATCGATCACAAAGGCGAGCATCTACTGGACAACCGCAAAGATCATATTGCTTTCCTCTCTGGCAAGGCCGGCCCTCTTTTCGAGAGCGTGAAGTCGGCTGCATTCCGGAAAGTCGACATCAAGGGCCAGATCTAACTAACTTTTTCGTCCCCTCTCCTGTTCTTTTCCCTTGGTCGTCTGTTTAACTCCTCTTCCCCACCCTACAAGTGCCACGGAGATGACGCATTATGGCGCGTTCAAGGTGGTCTCTTTTTTCTCTCCTCGCGTTACCCATCGGGGCTGCCCCTGCAGCCTGTTTTCCCTTTGGCGTCGGCACATGACTGTGATCTTACCGAATTGTTGCAGTCGAGTCCAGCTGCGGTCGAGCTCAGCTTCAGCCAACGCTTCAGCAGATGACTTGTCACGATCGACCGGATGGACGACACACATGCGCCGTAATGGCTCTTATCCCGAGGTTCGGCTATGATCTAACTATCTTTCTCTTTCCTCTCCAGACTTTCCGCGCCTTTATTCTTTTTTTTGGATTCGATTTTGCATATTAATCTCATCAACAGCAGCAGAACATGTACTCGGGAAGAGCAGTAAACCCCTAGCCACGGCTCGGACTTTCGGCGAATCAGCGGGTGTTGTTCCCTGGAGCAGGGCTTCGCAACATGGCAAAGTGCGCTTTTCCATTTACCGAGGCGACTCGCGGCTGTTGAAAGCCTTGCTACGACGGCCGCCGTTCGATGGCGGATAGTGGAGTGGCGCGAGTTTCCCTGGATACATACTCGGGCAGTCCCCCAACCCCCCCTCGGCCGGAGGGGAGGAGGAGGCTTTATTCTCGTATCAGCTTATCGTAATTCACGTATATAGTAGTCAAGAGAGTGTTTTCTAAAGATGCATCGTGCGTACGTACCCGCAGCAATGGCACCTTTCCGCTCCGGAGATTCCTCGAACAGACAGAGAGCGGCTGGTGTGGTCTCGGAGTGGAACCCCTTGTCGACAGCTCATGCGCCAGCTCTCAGCATACATATGTACATACGCAGCCGGGTGAAGGCCCCTGCATGGGCGTGAAATGGCCTCGTCACACAACCAAGTGGTGGAAGTGCGGAATTCGCTGGCTTAGATGGACGACGTGGCTGAGGGCGCCTTATGGGCCTCGTGACGGGTGAACGGACGGCATTGATTTTCAGTTGTTTACTCCGTTCATATGTACGTATGTATGTACATACATACAGGAGCTTGAAGCTAACGAGAGCGATCGAGGAGGCTGGCGTGCGAGTCATTAGTCGCCGATGATGGGCCAAGGCGGAGATCCGTGATGGCGTCATAGTTGTAAGGCCCCTGACGCGGAGTGAGGCGGAGCTGGGGTGGCGAGGCTGGGGGCCATGGATGGAGATGGATGGATGGACGGAACGCGACTGTGGGGTTCACGAAAGGCGAGGCTGGAAATGTGTGTGGCCGAGAGAGGTGCCTGGTAGTCTGTAGATAGGTAGGTAGGTAGGTCGGTAGGTAGGTAGGCAGCAGGTAGAGCGGCAAAAAGACTTGACTACTATCTACCTACTACCTACCTACCTAACTAGGCACCAGGATTCGGGAAAAGGGGCGGATTCCAGCTGAAGGCAGCGGCCCGCGTCGGCTGGCTGATGGACGGACATGTCTATGTCTCGACTGGGTTAGGAGTGCCACCTTGCCTCCCGCCGTCGTCCGCCGGAGGGTTGGGGTTGACGACTCGGGCTCCGATATCCGCCTGTTTCAGCGATCACGACTAATCGTTTTGCAACGATGCGAGTAGGTCGTAGAGACAGGGCCGGCGGTCAGTAAATCCGGAGGTCAATGAATCAATTCATGCGCATAGACGCGCCATCTTGCGAGGCGGCGCGGTTTCGAGACGGCACTAGATGAAGGGGGGAAGGCGGGTAGGTATATAATGGGAAGTTTGTTGTTCATGGATGTGCACCGTTTTAAAGTCGATCAGCACTTAGTCGTATCGAATATGTTGGTCTTGTTTTCTGTGTGTTTGCTGTCCTTGTGTGTTTTTTCTTCTCGTTGATGAGGATGCAGGGGTTTGGGGCTAAAGAGGCTTCTGAGTTCTTTTTGACAGCCGTCGGTTGATATGACAAAAGAGAAGAAGGCGATGATCCAGGACACAGTAGGGGGCGTCCACAAGATGCACACTGTACATATGTACATACCTACATACATGAATATGTAGCACATACATACAAATACCTACCTACTTATCTACCTAGGTAGGTATGACAGTCAATGGGTGCTGCGGAAGGCCTCTACATACATGTGTATGTCAAATGTCAATACATATGTACATACCTTGTATGCGTAGCCTTTCCGGCCCCTGGTTTTCCAGGTAGGTGGCGGCTTATCACGAGGTGACATCGTAGGTAGCACGCAGCCTCGTCATTTCATGTACCTATACGTATACACTATACATACATATGTACATACATACATATGCATGCAATTATGCGTGCTAAAATATCAGAAAGGCTTTCCCTTACCTACAGGCTACGGGCTACGGGCTCTCCGTACGGATATCCGTATCCGTCTTTTATTTCTTTTTGGCCCTAGGCTACATACAATGTGCCTCCAGGCAAGATCCCTGTAAGCTTTGCTCACCACTAACTACCTACTGCTATGTGCATGTATGTACGCACACACACCAAACAACACCAGGGCGGGGTTGTATCTGTAGCACTGTGTGTTTGCTGGGTGATGATGCTTCACTCAATCACAAGTCTGTAGCCCGCTACGGCATGCATTGCGCTACCGGGTAGGCAGGCGGCCACATGGTCATGGCCCAGCCTTGCCCATTGCCGAGTGACCGGCATGTACCATGTACCTCGACCCGGCAGACGGTCAAGCCAGGCGGTACGTACCGTGCCTCGCCCTGCCAGCAGCTCGTTTTTCCTCCCTCTCCTCACCCCTGTCTTCAGGCATTCTCCTCCTCCTCCTCCTCCTCCTCCTCCTCCCCCTCCGCCGCCGCCTCGTCCTCCTCCTCCTCCTCCTCTTCCTCTTCCTCGTCCTCGTCCTCGTCCGCCTCCCTTATTATCGTCAGCCGTCTCAGCCTCTCTCTCCCGCTTCTTCCCTCTCTCCTACTCTCACTCTCTCTCACTCTCTCACCCTCTCACCCTCTCGCCGCCACCCACTGCGCGTCTCTCGAATCCTTTTCGATCCCGCCCACCAAAACTGGTCGCCCGCTCCTCCGCCGTCGGCCGATGCCGCCGACGCTCTCGGCCCAGTATTGGCGAGACAGCTGAGCCACGAGACTCTGTGCGACGACGCTCTTCTTCCTCTTACGCAAGGGCCGACGCGAGTGACGCCGACTGCCCATCTCCACAAACACACGCAAGGCCTTTGTCTAGGTATCCGCCGAAGCCGCCGTCGACGGGCGACACCAACAAAGCCATCATCATCATCATCATCCTCCTTTCGGACGCCTTTTTCACCCCCAGTCCCTCCCTCGTGCATTACCCCGCCACACATCTTTGCCTCTCTCCGACTCTGTCATCGCGCGCCCACGAGACGAAGAACGGTCGCACAAGATGAAGGTTCGTCGCTTCCACCCCCCACCTCGTTTGATTCTCTCGTCATTCTTTCCCCTCCTTCTGCATCAGCCATTACCCGTGACGAGCGCACGCCTACCTGCATCGTCCTCTCCCCTTTCATCCGTCCTCTGTCTGCCCTTGATTTTCTCTTTCTTTTTCCCTTCTGTTTTCTTTATCCTGAACGTGTCCCACCCATGGCGGTACCCTACAACGTCCCCTCCACTTACCTCCGCTCTTTTTCTTTTCCCGCACAAAACTTTGGAAGCGAGCCCGGAACCCCCCCATTTGCTCCTGGAGTGCTAACGACATGGACATGATCAAGGCCCTCCGTCGGTCTATGAAGGGCGAAAAGCACAAACAAACCCCCTCCATAGGCTCCAAATCGGCCGTTGCCATCGTTCCGCCCAAAAAGGTTGGTTTTCGCATTCGTCGCCCGCCCCGTCCCAATCATTTCCCCATGGCTCGACACCTCCGCCCTCGTCGCATCTACGGCGGGTCGCCGCCCCTTCGACCCGCCATGCTACGGTGACTCGAGCGACGCAGAGCTGGGGTCCGCTCTCAAAGAGGCCGCTGCTGACGCCTCCATGTCTCGATAGGTTATACGAGCCAACGACGACTACCAGCCTGATGACGCCTTGTTGCAGAGCTTCGCCAAAGCCGGCGTCCAGGTTCTCAGCTTCTCCAAAGGCGACTTCTTTCACGTCATCGGCCGCGAAGACGATCCACATTGGTACGAAGCCTGCAACCCCGCCCTTCCCGATGCTCGCGGTCTCGTACCCGTCGCCTTCTTCCAGGTGCTGGGCCGTACCGAGCGCGACAGCGCCGACGGCGGCAGGCAGCCCATGGTGAAGAATCCCGACCACGACTCGGGTTACGGTGAAACCGCCATACAGCAATCCGCCGCGCCCCATCAGCGCAACTCCAAATCCTCCAAGACGGCGGGCACAGTCTACGCCAAAGTTCGCCATAGCTTCACCGCCCACCCGGCCCGTCCGGATGAGTTGTCGGCGGAAATGGACGAGAACCTCATCATCATCGCCCAGTCTAATCACGAATGGGTCGTCGCCAAGCCCATTATGCGACTGGGAGGTCCCGGCCTGATCCCGATAGACTTCATCTACGTCTTCGACGAAGTTCCGCTGGGCGCCAACACGCCCCCGCCCGTCGCCGACCCTCTCGAGGCCCTGAGAAAGGCTGGCGTGCCGAGCGTCGAAGAGTGGAAACGCATGGCTGCTCAGTATAAGAACAGCAGCATCACTCTCGGAAAGTTTGACGGCAGCAGGTCTCCTGGCGGTCAGCAGTCCCCTCTCGAGCAGGGCATGGGCCGACTCAGTCTCAAGCCCGGCGCCCGACCGAGCGACGCGAATGGTTCTTCCGTAAGTCGTCGGTGTACCGCCCTCTCCCCTATGCCTTCCAGACTGACGTGTCGGCGGCGCCAGCAGCCCGGCGAGTATCTCAACTCACCGGATGCGGGCCCATCGCCGGTATTGCAGGATGCCTACGGTTCCCGAGCGGCCTCTCAGCTGTCCGCGCCCGTCTGGGCGAGAATACCGCGGTACTGCTACGCCGATCAAAAGTACTGGTTCGTCATCGAGACAGAGCACGAGAGCGGTCGATGCTGGGAGTTGTCACGATATTACCAAGACTTCTACGACTTTCAGATCGCTCTCCTTGCCGACTTCCCCATCGAAGCCGGCAACACGCCTACGCAGAAGCGGACCCTCCCCTACATGCCTGGTCCGGTCAGCTACGTCACCGACGCCATCACCGAGGGACGCCTCTACAACCTGGACGCGTACGTCAAGAATCTACTCAACCAGCCGCCGCACATCTCGCGGTGCGACCTCGTCAAGCTCTTCTTCGCCCCTCGGGAGGGTGACTACGAGATTGATTCTCATGCGACCGGTGAAGAAGAGTACAGACTGTCGGAGGGCTCACACCAGTCGTCTGTCGAGTCGCGAAACAACGCCACGTCTCGACGGTCTACCCCCA
The DNA here is from genome assembly GCA_001633055.2 of Ophiocordyceps polyrhachis-furcata BCC 54312. NCBI lineage: Eukaryota > Fungi > Ascomycota > Sordariomycetes > Hypocreales > Ophiocordycipitaceae > Ophiocordyceps > Ophiocordyceps polyrhachis-furcata. The sequence goes on along the minus strand of LKCN02000001.1, from coordinate 3,824,083 downwards.
GCAACGGCAACGGTTATGGCTACTCGGGCCTGTCGGCAACGCCGAGGCAGGGCAACGGCTCGCTTCAGGGTACGTCATATTCCCCGTGTACTGGTGAAGAAGGAAAAAAAAAACTTGGGGCTCATGGCATCTAGGTTCGGGTCAATCGGTGTTGAAGATTAAGGTGCGCTTCAAGAACGAGGTGTTCGCCATGCGACTGCCCAAGGACGTGCAGTTCCAGGAGCTTTACGACAAGATCCGGGAACGGGTCAAGGCCGCGCCCGGCGAGCAGATACAGCTTTACTACCAAGACGAGCTGTCAGGGGAACTGCAGAACTTACTGAGCAACAGCCACCTTGACTACGCCCTACAGCGACAAGACAAGCTCACGGTCTATGTCGAAGTTGCCTGAAGAGACCGTTCTGTGGCGGCTGCCGATACGGAATAAGGGTCGCTCCAACGACGACACACGCAGCTTTTCATGTCTTGCCTCCCGCTTCTCCCGACTGGCTTTAATAATTTTCGCTATACCCCTTTTTTTTCTCCCTTCCGTTGGGGCCGATGGCCCGTCTCTCATGACAGTTGTATGTCTCGGCCCCGAAGATGTTTGCGCAAGAACAAGCGGCGGACTTTTTTTTTTTCTTTTCTTCCTCTTTTCTTTCTTTCTTTTTCTTCGCCTCGAGGACGTCGGCGGCAGGTTCACACATGACTATTCCTCTTCTTCCGTCGCCTCGCTCCAGAAGCAACAAAAAAAGGATGTCGATGAGCGACGAGATCACACGAGGAGTGGTTCGGATGGTGGTGTTTTTGGGTTGCCTCATGGACGTGACGTGACGACTGATGGTGGTGGATTTACGCCTCTTGGCGCATCTGGCCTCGATCTGAGACGCCGGATGTCTTTCATTCTTTCTCTTCCCCCCCCCGTTTCTTTCACTCATATATCGGTTTATCGACAACTTTCACGCGATGGCTTACATAGGGTGGCTCTGGCCGAGGAAATGGCGTTGATAGAAAAGCGACTTACGAGACTCTCTTCGATAACGAGGCATAGATATGACTTGCAGTTGCTACTTCACTTCCAAAGTCAGGCTCTGAATTGATGGTCTATCTGCGCCGACATGCTTCTATGTGTGTGTGTGTGATCTATATGGTCTATGACAATGCAGGGCGGGATGGAGAAGGAGAAGGAGAAGGAGAAGGGGAAGAAGAAGAAGAAGAGAGGGACGACGATTCGAGAGTCAACATGAGGCTTCGTCTAAGCTTCAGGTTAATGACGCCGCCGAGGCCGAAGGCCGGGACGATGCGACACATCCTGGCAGCAGCGCTGGCAAGCCAATTCTGGCAGACGGCACGCCAGCGGAGAGAAGGGGGTGTAGGTGCAGGACGGGCGTAAAGATCGAGGCCGAGGAGGTGCAGCGGGGTGGATATGAGTTGCACGGCGGCGGGTGCGAGGAACTGAGCGGCGGAGCGACCGGAGAACAAGTCGGCGAGGGCGGGAGGCATATGGGCATCGAGATAAGGGGCCAGCCGGGGCGGCAAGTTGAAGGAGGCGAAGATGGTGATGCAATCTCTGAGGGTGAAGAGGGCGTAACAAGGAAGAGGCACGGGAGCGGGTCCGGGCGAAGAAGAAGCGAAGAGCCGAACGAAAGCGCGATCCTTGACGAGGCAGAGGCCGACGTTTGCGACGGACGAAGCGAAGAACTTTGCCGGGCCGGAAGAGACGGACTCGGGCGGCAACTCTGGCCTGACGAAGGAGGAGTTGAAGGTGTCGACGCTGTTGGCCGTCAGGTAGGTGCCTCCGTAGACGAGGAAGATGAGGGCCGAAGGCTTGGAGAAGAGGAGGGTGTGCGGGCGGCGGCCGAGGCTGGAGAGGGAGGCTCGGATGGAGGCTGACAGCGAGGGGGAGCGGCCCGAGGCCTTTTCCATTATCGAGCGGTCGATGATGGCTATTGCGGGGGCGACGGTTGAGGCTGCTGCTGCGGCGCTGAGGGTGTCTGCTGCTGTGAGGTAGGGCCATGGGAGGTTGTTTTTTTTCCCGCCTGGTGGTGGTGGTGGCGGTGGTGGTGGTTCGTCGGGGGATTTCATTTTGTGCGACGGAGGGATTTTGCTTGGTGTTTGGACGGTTGAGAAGAAGGAGGGAGAGGAAGGATAAGGATAAGGATAAGGATAAGGGCAGGTTCGTGATGTTTCTCTCTTGGTCTTATCGAGCCTGAATTTTCTCTCTCTATCTCTCGTATCTTATCGAGGCGAAAAAAAAAAAAAAGCTAGACTGAAGAAGAAGTCTTTGCTGTAACTGTAAGACATGCCAGGGGGGGGTGATGGGTCGGACTCTGTCAACTAACCAACCATCCGTACCTACCGATTATGTACATACATAAGCAGGAAGAAAGGATTCCGAATAGGTAAGGGACGACGAGGGAGGTTTCTGGTGGGTGGGAATGAGGCTGTTTCGGCGCTGGTGTGACGAACCGGGTGTGAGAGAGCTTTGACTTGGGAGGAGCGCCTAGCCTAGGTAAGATGGGCAAGTCGGTATAAGTCCTAGGCCTTGTTGCTTATAAGAGGTGTTGTGTTGTGTTGTGTTGTGTTGTGCACGGCAGCGGCCCTTACTATAATATAAGGATCTCTCCGGAGGTGCCTCCACTTTTGAGTGCCAGAGCTGTCTGTGTGATAATCATAAGAGGAAGATGAAATCCCGTTGTCGGCTTGTACAACAAGTAAGCACGCACACCCATAACCGCCGAGTACTAGTCGTACACAGACCCCTTCCATCCCATCAATCCGAGCCGAAGCCTCCCTCCCTCCCTCCCTCCCTCCCTCCCTACCTACCGCAAAAAAAAAAAAAAAAAAAATCGTCTGCGTCATCGAACTCCAACCAGCTACGGGGGTCCTAAAGGATGTCATACGTACATGGCTCACATGGCGGCCTCATCCTCCTCCTCCTCCTCCACCACAGCCGCTCCCTTCGCCTCCTGTTCTTCCTCTTCGGCCGACGACAGCAGCTCGTACGGCTACGACTTTACGCCAGAGGACGAGCTGCAGCTTTTTCAGCTGGTGGCCGAGGCCAGCAGCGGGCATCATCCTCAACCTCCTCAACCTCCTCCTCCTCCTCCTCCTCCTCCTCGTCGTCATCATCACCATGTTGGCGGCCTCGAGAAGAAGCGTCTACCGGACGAAGTCGACTACCCTGACCGTGCGCCCTCTTCTTCCCCCTCCTTTCTCCCTTTCATATTTCCCCCCTCTCCCCACTGACGAGCCAAGATTCTAGTCGGTCGTGCCCTCTCCAAACTCCGGAAGCAACCAAACGACGACGAATCTTCAGCCACCACCACCACCACCACCGCCTCCCCTTCTCTCCTCCCCCCCCCCTCCGGCCCATCGACGACAATCTCCCCACTACAACGCTTCCGCTCTTTCCCCCGCAAGCCCCTCTCCGTCAGCGACCTGACCTCGGGCGCCTGGTGCGAGCTCCAATACTGGTACACCCTAAGCCGCCTCCCCGGAGGACGGAGATCGCGCACGCCGGCCATGAGGCAAGGTTCCAAGGTCCACCAGCAGCTCGAAGACGAGGTCCACGTCAGGGTCAAGGTCGAGGTCCTGAGCAGGGAGGACTCCTTCGCGCTCAAGCTGTGGAACTTCATACAAGGTCTCAGGACTTTGCGTCGTACCGGCCTCACGCGCGAGCTTGAGGTTTGGGGCATGGTGGATGGGAATCTCGTCAATGGCATCATCGATGGCTTGAGTCACGAGAATCCGAACCCGGATTTCGAAGAGGAGCTTTCTAGCCAGGCTTCTTCTTCCTCTCCTCCCTCTTCTTCCAACACCAAGTCTACCAACACCCTCCCCCTCACCGATTATTTCCCCCCGCTGAACAAGACCCCGTCCTCCGGTCCCAAGGTTTACCTCACCGACGTCAAGACGCGAGGCAGCACCGCGCCCGTATCCGGAGCCCAGCTTCGTCCGGCCAAGATTCAGCTCCTGCTCTACCATCGCTTTCTCTCCGCCATGGCCTCCGACGAGTTAGATTTCGACGCCGTCGTCGGTCGATACGGTTTGAACGCCCATCGGCTGCTGTCCGACACCTTCTTAGCCCAGATGGGAGGTCTCCACCAAGAAGTCTTTTACGATGCGCCCTCCAGTCCCGTCGAGGACGGGAGCGTATCACAACAGTCTTCTTCTTCTTCTTCTTCTTCTTCTTCTTCTTATTCTGACGAACCAATCCGATACCGTTCCCTCCGCGAAATCTGGTCCCTCCTCCGCCAAGAGACGAAGCTTACCTTCCCCCAAGGCCGCACCTCGCTAGGCCACATCCTACGCGTCCAGTACGTCCACCGCTCCGACGGACGCTGCCTCGACGCCCACGACTTCCCCGTCTCCAACCAGGCCCTCGACGCCTACCTGTCCCGCTACATGGCCTGGTGGCGCGGCGAGCGCAGGGCCAAGGGCGTAGACATCGAGGAGGCCTTCAAGTGTCGCTCCTGCGACTTCGCCTCCGATTGCGAGTGGAGGCTTGCCCTCGACGGCCAGCGCCTTGAGGCCGCCCAGAAGAAGCTGGGGTCGCGGGGACGGAAGAAGAAGAAGAAGGAGAACAAGGTTGCTGACGGTGGTGGCGATGGTGTTGTTGATGATTGACCTCTTTTTTTTTTGCATTCATGACGAGTCAGTGACATGTCTTTCTTTTATATGAGGCGTTATTGGCTTGGAGTTAAGCATCTGTCAAACTTCATATATGACATATGTACATACATACATACATACATCTTCAAGTTGGAATCAACACTTATTCAATTGCAATTACCAACAAGATGAACGGAGTGAACCTGAGTTTCTGCATGTGGGAAGGACTGCTGGCCCTGCCTCTCCCGTCCTCCTTAGCCTCGGACGAGACGGCCTTATTGTGTAATCTGAAAAGCCTGTCGAGAAAAAAGATGTTGAAGAACCCAAGCTACCGCGAAGAGGAATCAGCTTCCCATCGTCAAGGCAGCGGGAGTAGATTTCTCCCTCTGCAGCGACCTTTTTTTCTGGCGCCTGTTCTGGCGCATCACTTACACCAAAAGGTATCCTGAGGAGAGGAGAAACGAGAAAACAAGTCGTCTTCTCCCAACAGCATCCATGGCAGTGGGAGCAAGTTGAAAAATGGATGGGGAACCAAACCCGTTTCAACAATACACACCGCACCCATCCATCAAATATACGACCCAATCCAAGACTATACCACCGTGCCCTTGGTCTGCTTGAATTCCTTGAGGTGGACATCCCGCCAGACGGCAACGCCGACGAAAGAAAGGACAAGGACCGCAACGGCAGCGATGAGCATCGTCTTCTGCGTCTCGCCGTAGGCAAGACTGATGGCCTCGCGCGTGGGCGAGCCGACGGGGTAGGACAGCTGGACGTTGAGGTCGCCGTAGATGGACGTCAGGTTGGCCTGCGCATCTTGCGGGAGGTGCTGGGCGAGCTTCTGGGGAAAGATGGTGGTCCAGAGGGCGGAGGAGACGGTGCTGCCGATGGCGCCACCGATGGACGAGCACATGGACAGCACGGCCAGGACAACGGCGACGTGCTGGTGAGTGATGACGGCCATGACCGCCGTCTGTTCGCAGATGGTGATGGTGCCGCCGGCGAGGGAGATGAGGATCTGACACATGATGACCCACCCAATGTGGGTGTGAGGTTGGCGGAAGTGTATCATGAGGCCGACGCCGAGCATTGTGACGGGTACGCCGAAGCACAAGGACAGCCACTTGTAGCGGCCCGTTATACGGATGAGGAGGCCGGTGACGAGGCCCCAGAAGCAACTGCCCATCGTAAAGATCTTGCCGACGTAGGTTGCCTCTGTCAGGTTGAGCCCGTTGACGACCTGGAGAAAGGAGGAGAAGTAGTTGTCCCAGATGTAAAAGGCGACGAAGACGGTCGAGGCCGAAAGCATGGCGCCCAGGATGGTGCGGTCAACCAGGAGCCTATACGGTAGAAACTGTACGGGAGCCAGGAACTTTTCATACAGGGCAAACCCTATCAGGAGGACAACTCCGAAGACGAGCATGCAGATGATCAGGGGGGATCGCCACTTTGCCTCCTGGTATGAGTGGATGCTGAAGGGGAGGAGGAAGAGGGCGAGGCCGGCGGAGACGAGGATCAAGCCTATGATGTCAAACTGGATGAGATGATGACGAACAAGACGCATCCAAGGACGAGACTGGCCATCGCCCTCCTCGGCTTTGACCTTGGGTGGTGGCGTTGGCATGAGGCCCAATTTCCTGGCCTTTCTCAGGTTATAGGCGAAGAGGATGATGAGCGGCAGCGAGACCAAAGGGGTGATGATGGCAAAGATGCCAAAAGCCCAACGCCAACCGAAACCAGCAAGGGCAGACGTAGCGATCGGGCCACTGATCCAAGCGGTGATGATGAAGGGCGAATAAAGAAATGCAAACATGAGACCACGATTCTTCAAAGCCGACGTATCGGCGATGAAGACCGAAAGGCTGTATCCCATGCCGTTGAAACCAACCCAGTAAAACACCTGGGCGGCAGCGTAGGCCTGCACGTTGTTACATGCTGCCATCATGATGAGTCCGACGGTGAGGAGGAAAGTCGTCAGGGCGAAACCCTGCGGGCGACCCCATATGTCGAGAATCTTTGCGAGGGGAAGCTTGACCAGACCTCCCACTAGCTGGGATACTATCCCCGTCGTTGCCGTTAGAGAATGTTGTTGGAAGTCGCTTGTTATGTAAGGCGTGAGCCCGCCTGCCATTCCCTGTTGCGTTGCATCGACGAAGTAGATGAACCAAATTCTGTTTTCACAAGTCGTCAGCTGATGACGGCTCTGATCGAGAGAAGAACAACCGTACAAGATGTAGGCTACTATCAGGTGTGTCTTGGACCAGACTTTTGTCGTCGCCTCGGCTTCCTGCACACCCGTCTGGACATCAACGGAGACGGTATCGCCATCGGACCTATCGGTAGCAGTAGCAGTAGTAGCAGTGGCGTCGGCCTCTTCTTTGTTAGGAGACCAGTCCTTGTCCTTGGAAGGCTCGCGAGGAAAAAAGTGATGCATCGTCACCGGCTCGTTTTCCTCTCTTGTTCCCCGCCTCCTATCCCTCCCTCTCTTGTCGTCGTATATGTGTATGTGGTAGTCGAGGAATAATAGATGCTGTCAAGAAGGTAGCGGGAGAGAGAGAGAGGGAGAGGGAGAGAGAGAGAGGAGAGAGA
>LKCN02000001.1:3774138-3816558 GCA_001633055.2 Ophiocordyceps polyrhachis-furcata BCC 54312 | reverse complement strand
CCTCCCTCTCTTGTCGTCGTATATGTGTATGTGGTAGTCGAGGAATAATAGATGCTGTCAAGAAGGTAGCGGGAGAGAGAGAGAGGGAGAGGGAGAGAGAGAGAGGGAGAGAGAGGGAGAGAGAGGGAGAGAGAGAGAGAGAGAGAGAGAGAGAGCGCGCACTGCGGCTCACGACGTAGTAACCTCACTGTGTAGGGCTATTGCCAGTTAGGTACCTAGGTAGGTAGGCATATACTGTGCCTGTTCGTTCCTTCTGAAAGATATCTTTTGGTCCCCGAACTGAGGGAAGGAGAAGAATCTCACCCAGAGCGACGAGTGAAGAAGAAAGCAGTTGAAGACAAAAAAAAATTCGACAAGAATCAGGCCATCGGAAGAGGGGAAGAAGGAAAGAGAGGGGAAGGCGGAGGGGGAAGCCAGGAAGGAAGGAAGGAAGGAAGAAAGGAAGGGGAAAAAGCACCTGCTTTCACTTCGGAGTCGCGTCTATCTTTGTATTACGAGGAAACCCACGGGCTTCGGTGGCTACTGCCGGGTTAGGAAGAGAAAAAAAAAATCTTTCTTTAAACGGCGTCTATACCATCTCACTCGCCTCTTTCCTTGCTGCCTGGCTTCGGACCGTTGGCCGGGTTCCATTCCAATCCGTAAGCCGGATCCTTGTTTGCCATGGCTTATCTATGTATGTATTCATTCATACATACATTGCATGTACGTACATACACATTATGCATGTCATACATACTATTAATGTGTGTGTCCAAAGCCTCCTGGGCTCGTGATAAGTCGAGTGTTGAGAAAACAATTCAAGAGGCGGTAGTTGTGATGTTACTGAGGGGCCTTATCCCGCTCGGCAATCCTCCCTTCCGTGGACCGCACCGAGTTGTTTCCACCGACGGAAAGTGCCGTCTAAGGATCTTCTATGTATGTATGTATATACATATGCATACCACCTGCCTGACTCCTGCTTGGATGCGTCCCATTATGTAGGCCTTCTCTCTTCCTCTCAAGCTTGAAACAAATACATACATACATACATACATAAACACGAGACCATCTTTCCTTCTTCTTCTTATCAGATTATCTTATCAGATGCTTTTACCCCCGCTCCGACCCGTATATACGGATACAGTTATTTATCCTTTAATACTAGCGTCTATTATATTATCATACACAGTATACTATACATAGTATGTATGTATGCACACGGCCTCCCTAGCAGTTCTGCTCTGACACATTGTGACATTACACAATAGGGCGTCGTGCAACTCAGCTCGATAGCACTCGTGTGGCATGTAAGCCCAGCTGTGCGCCGTCGGCTGTAGGTCTGCTTCGTTTTTGCTTTCCTTTCACAGTAAAATATAGAAATGCATCAGCAGCTTCTCGCTACCTCGGCAAAATCACGCACAGTAGCCACAGGCTCGAAACACTGTAACTTAGACTGTGAGGGAGACAAGGTAGAAGATCATGATTACTTATCTTATCAGATCTTACACACACACACACACACACACACATACATACATACATACATACACACGTCATCTACTACTACCATCCTTACCATTATCAGATCTCTTCATGCACCTTCATACACCAAGTCTCCCATTCCACCACCTGACTCAAGCTGCCCCCATCGTCGGTGAATCTTCTCAATGAATTTTTTCAGCTTCCATCTCTCACAATCGTACCACTGCCGAGCCCGCTCGCAAGGCATTCCCGGTTAGCCGGCAGTCAACTTCCAACGTCTGATGCATCACGCCGTCTCGGTACCGCTCGCATCGCCGCGCCAACTCTCCATGCGATCCCGCGTCCACTATCCGACCGCCGTCCATGACAAAGATCCTGTCGGCCTTCATGATCGTCCGAAGTCGGTGCGCGATGCATATTACCGTCACGCCGGCTTGCACCATGCCCTTGAGCGACTTCTCCCACAGCGCCTCGCTCTCCGCGTCCATGGCGCTGCTGGGCTCGTCGAGGAGTAATAGCCGCGGTCTTCGTACCAGCGCCCGCGCGATGCACAGTCGTTGCTTCTGCCCCCCGGACAGTAGCTGTGATCCCGTCGGTCCGCAAGCCGTGTCGTAGCCCTGAGGAAGGCGGCTTATCGTCTCGTCTATGTTGGCCAGTCGAGCCGCCTCCTTCATCTCTGCTGTCGATACCGTCCTTGTGCCTCGGCCGCCGAGGCTGATATTGAAGCCGACGCTTCCCGAGAACAGAGTAGCATCTTGCGGAACCAATGCCACGTCGTCCCATATTGACAATGCTTCGTCGTCGTCAAAATCGTCATTGCCCTTGTCCTTGTCTTGCCTCGTTATGTCGCACCCGTCGAGCTTGATGATGCCCGTATCAGGCCTGTATATGCGCTGTATCAGTGACAAGATCGTCGACTTTCCCGCTCCGCTGGCTCCCACCAGCGCGACAAAAGCACCCGCCGCGATATCGAGGGAGACGTCGCGCAGAGCGTTTTGCTCAGGCCGGTTCGGATACGAGAACCACACGCCTTGAAGAGAGACCGACATTCCAACGTCTCTTCTCGTCGAGCCGAGCCACTGCCGTTGTCGTCTCCGACTCCCCCCCATCGCCCGTTTCTCAACATCCATGACCTTTTTCTCGTCCCTCAAGTTGTTCGGGGAGATGAGCCCAAATACCCGACGCCCAGCCACGGCGGCCTTGGAAATGTCCGGACTGAGACTAAACATTTGTCCGCTCAGCTGAGCAGCCGACAGTAAGGAGACCAAGGTGATGAAGAGAGACGTTTGCGTTATCTCCCGCTGCGCGATGAGCCGCCCTCCCCAGTAAAACGCCAGCGCCTTCACCAGGCTTCCGATACTAAAGGCAGCCGCCAGCCAGACCGTTCCAAACGTGATAGAACGAAGCGTAGCCTTGTACGGGCCCTCGAGAGCCCTGTCAAAACTATTGGTCACCTCGTCTTGTAGGGCAAATGCCGACACGGTCCGTATGTGGTTGACGGATTCGGTCGCCGTACTGACCGACTCGGCAAAGGCCTTGGCATGACGCTCGGCGAACTTCGCATAGAGACGAATTCGAAGGAATCCCGCGCAAAAGATAAGCGGAACACAAGCCGTAAGCACCACCGCAACCTTCCACGCCACCACGTGGGCGAGCACGATGCCGGCCACAAGTGTAACGAGCACAGAGACACAGGCGCCCAGGATCGTGCCGGTAAGCCCGCTCATAGCGGCGGCGTCCGCGCTCAGGAGTGACATCAGGTTGCCTGGAGTACGGCCGTCAGACTCGTGCCATCGGACTCGTCGCTCGAGCAGAGACTGCAGCGTCAGCGAGCGGAGCTGATGAATCAACTGCTCCGACACCCAGCCGAAGCATACGACCGAGACCGCGTGAGCAAAGAACTCCACCAGCGCCAGAATAAAGTAGAGGAGCCCATAGAGTGAGCCGCTTTGGCGCACTTGGGATGCTGTGCGACAGACGGATAGGTGCCCGACCCCATTGCCAAATATGACGGCGTCTCCCGCATGAGAGCCACCGATGATGACGGAACAGAGGAATCCGACCACGACAACCAGTAACTGCGGTCGTATCATCTCGACCACCAGTTTCAGCGTGACCCAGTAGCTCTTCTCCGCCTCGGCTCCGTCCGAAGGAGGACCGAGGTCTGACCTCACAGGGAGCTTGCCATCATTTGCCGCCGACAACGTCTCCGACGCAACGTCATCCCGCTTCTGAGAATCGTCCGACGGCCTTGTCATCGTCTTCTCCGAGTCTTCGTCGTCGCAATCCGAAAGCCCCGCCTCGTGTCCCGGAATGGCCTGAGACCGGACCATAGACGCGAATACGCCGCCGCCGTTCATCAATTCCTCGTAATTTCCTTGCTCAACAATCCGGCCGCCTGGTCCGGTGACGAAGATGCTGTGGGCATCCCGCACCGTACTCAGTCGATGGGCAATGCAGAGGATCGTGCGCTTCCCGGGTAGATTGGCGATGGTGTCTTGGATCTGAGCCTCGGTGGCCGAATCGAGCGCCGCAGTCGCTTCGTCCAATATCAGGATTGCTGGGTTCCGGATCAAGGCCCGAGCAAGGGCAATGCGCTGCCGCTGACCCCCGCTGAGACGGCTCCCAGCTGGACCAACGGACGTGGCCAGGCCGGACGGGAAGCTGTCAAGGAAACCGTCGCACCCAGCTTGCGTTGCTGCGGTCTGCACAAGCGAGAGAATGCGAGATAGCGTGCTTGACCGAGCCGCCAATCGATCCAGATCGCCACCGAGACGTACAGCCTCGGTCAGATCTGACAAGTCCCCGTTGATCAAAGACAGACGCACGCTCTGGTGTTCAGACCAGTAAGAGCCTACCAGCCCATGAGCAATGTTCTCCATAATCGACCGATCAAACAACATCGGGTTCTGCTCGACATATCCAACATGGCCTCGCAGAGAGTGTATGTTGACGTTGCGCACATCATGGCCATCAACCGTGACAGTGCCCTCCTGCGGATCGTAAAATCGCTGTACGAGCGAAGCAACCGTAGACTTGCCGCTGCCGGAGAGGCCCACTATGGCCGTCGTCTCCCCAGCATGGATGCTCATGTTGAAATTATCGAGTATCAAAGTGCCTGGACGCGACGGATATCGGAATGAAACGTTCTTCAGATCAACTCGACCCTCAATCGCTGGTATGAGTAGGCCTGGAGCATCAGGGGAAGCATCAATAGCGGGCTTTCTTTCAATCGTGGTAAGAATTTGGGCCGCTGCCTGAGATGCTGCCCCAAACATGTTGAGAAAGGGGGCCACTTGACTGAGGATGTAAGAGGCTGGTGGCATAGAGGAATGTGCCAGTAAGCTTGGGCGGATGAACGGAATAAGGGGTGAGAAGCTGTCGTACCGTCAATGAGGGTGACCATGACGGTGTAGACGGCTCCGGCCGTCACACTCGTGTCGCCCATTTCCTTGGCGTCGGCGATGTGCCTTGCGCCCTGTGAAAATGCCAGTGCGTTTGCCGAGTACGCGATGAAGTGAAGCAAGCCCATTTGGGTGGCAGCCGTGGCCAACTTGGCGATTGCCGGTCGCCTTGCGGCATCTAGATGATCTTGGAAGGTGGTCTGTATTCTCTTGCCAGCGTGCAAGGCCTTGACAAGCCTGATGTTGGCGAGAGACTCGGAGGCTAGAGCGTTGGCAGGCTCCAAGTTCTTCTCGACCGCATTCCTGTATTTACCTGAAAGATGGGTGCCGATGAAGGTCATGAAGAAAAAGGCCGGCACCAGGCTGATGAGCATGGCAGCCAGCTTGGCATCCTTGACGAAGCTGACAGAGTAGGCGGCGATGAAGTAGGAGACGGATTGGATGACGATGCCGACTTTCTCTGAGACGCCAGTCTGGATAGTGAGCAGGTCGGAGTCGAGACGGGCGGCCACGTCACCAGCGGAGAGAGACTCAAAGAAGGAAATGTCCTGCCGCAGAAGAATACGAAGATAATTGTATCGCAGACGGCGGACAAGACGCTCGCCGAAGAGACTCCAGGCGCCGGCAGAAACATAGATGGACACAAAGTTGGCGACTGCGACGCAGACAGTGAGAAGAACCTTGGTCGAGAGCGACTGGTAGTAGGACTCGGAGACAGGTCCTTCAGAGCACGAAGCTGTGTTGACCTGGTCGAGGAGCTCGCCGAAGACGATGAACATGACAGGAAAAGGTAAGCCGGCGAGTATAGAGCCAAAGGTGGCGACGAATAGTAGCACATAGTCAAGAGGCAACGGATCAGCCGCCGTCAAGAGGCGAAAGAAGCCGACGACGACAGCAAGACTCCTTTTTGATGTCCGGCCGGGAGAGGCCATGGCGGTCCAAGAGCGGACGAGTCTTCCGGCGGAGCTGAAAGGCGGATATGGAGGACAGATGTATATAGAGAGGACGGCTGGATGTGACAGGACGTGACTGGCCTTGAGATGGCGATGGCTTAAGCATATTTGTCTTTGGAGTCATGAGTCCTCTCTCCCAAAGAGATGACTTATACGGCTCCGTCAGTACATACTCCTAGGCGCATACGTACGGAGCGCCTGCCTCATCGGGGATCATCACCTCGTGAAGGAGGGCCCCCTGCACGGCCCGGGCAACGCCATCTCGTACAGGCTTCGCTGCCCCCTAAGAGCGAGAGTACTGATGGGTGATGACGTGGAGGATCCAGAACCCTGAACGTGGACTTCCTTTGCCGAGTTAAAAGCCCCCAATGTAATGCTTCGTATCGTGCTGGGTACCGGTCCATACATACATACATAGATGATCTTCGTCGGGGGGTGTCTCTATCTTGCCCGACCCGGCTACCGTAGGAATTCGAGAGACGATTGGTGGAGATCCGATGATCCGCACAATAAACAGTTTGGATAGCCTCTTTCGTTATGAGCAGCGGGCACTTTTGTAGATTAGATCGTAGCGTACGTATGTACATATGTATGTACGTATGTATGTATATGTAGATGGGCTCGAAAATATCGGAATAACGAAGCCAGCAGCAGCAAGGCTACCCCTATTTCCACTCAGTAGGTACCCAGTGGGTATCACTCAGTCTGGATGGAGGCAGGGAAAAGATCAGTTTAGTCAGGGCCACCACCAGCACCAGAAAGCTGTAAGCATGTAATGTATGTACATGGTTACGCTGATGCCAGTAATAGACAGTTCCCGCATAGCGAGCTGGGTGATGGTCAAACAAGAGCTGTTGCAATAGTCCGGGCCGCATGACGTTTGTTGGGTTGATGGAGTTTTCGCCGCCCTCTCCGGCGGTTTGATCGCTGGTCTCACGTGACGGTGAATAGAAGCAAGACCACAAGTGGGGCGCTGAGCGAGCAGCTTCGCTGGCTGCCCCTCGCCTCTCGGGTGCTCACGGAAGGAATTCCCAGCTTCCCGCCACTGCCGTCCTACTCCCTCATTACCTCATCTTTCTCAGCCTACTTCTCCCCATCTTTACCCCAACGTTTACCAGCCTTTTCTTCAAGCATCAACTCAGCATATTCAGGGGGAAGAGATCATGGCGGTACGTTCGCCTCTCTCCCTCTTGCCTGTCCTCCGGCTGCGTGAAAAGCCAGGCTGACCTGGGCCTCTTGCAGGGCCAAAAGCTCCCCGAGGTCGATCTCGCGACGCGAATGCAGGTGGACAACTCCATCATCGGCACCACCGACATCGACGAGTCTCTGTACAGTCGACAGCTCTATGTCTTGGGTCACGAGGCTATGAAGCGCATGGGCGCCTCCAACGTCCTTGTCGTCGGCCTCAAGGGCCTCGGTGTCGAGATCGCCAAAAACATCGCCCTGGCTGGCGTCAAGAGCCTTACGCTCTACGATCACGCACCCGTCCAGTTGGCCGATCTCTCCGCCCAGTTCTTTCTCACCCCAGCCGACGTCGGCAAGCCTAGGGACGAGGTGACGGTGCCCCGCGTGGCGGAGCTCAACGCCTACACGCCCGTAAAGCTTCACCAGACATCCGGGTAGGTCGTCTCGTACCCGCTGCGCGGCCGAGGCGTCATCAACTAATCGGCCCCGCCAGACTGGAGGAGGACCCTTCCCAGTTCGACAATTACCAGGCTGTCGTCTTGACCAACCAGCCCATCTCGTCCCAGAAAGCTATTGGAGACTACTGCCACTCCAAAGGCATTTACGTCGTCGTCGTCAACACCTATGGCCTCTTCGGCTCCATATTCTGCGATTTCGGTGATAAGTTCAGTGTAATCGACACGACTGGCGAGGCGCCGCTGAGCGGCATTATCGCCAGCATCGACGAGGATGGCACAGTGTCGGCTCTGGACGAGACCCGCCATGGCTTGGAGGATGGCGATTTCGTTACCTTCTCCGAGGTTGAGGGCATGGAAGGTCTGAACGGCTGCGAGCCTCGCAAAATCACCGTCAGAGGACCGTATACCTTTTCTATCGGTGACGTCTCCGGCCTCGGCACCTACAAACGTGGCGGCATCTATCAGCAGGTCAAGATGCCCGAGCTCATCAACTTCAACAACTTCACGACGTCCCTTAAGGAACCCGAGTTCGTCATTTCCGACTATGCCAAGTACGACCGACCACAGCAGCTTCATGTCGGCTTTCAAGCCCTGGAGGCCTTCCAGCTGGCCAAAGGACGGCTTCCGAAGCCCATGGACGAAGAGGACGCGGCCGTGGTGCTGGGTGCCGCCAAGAAGTTTGTCGAGCAGGAATCGATTGATATCGAACTGGACGAGAAGCTTCTGAAGGAGCTCAGTTTCCAGGCCACGGGCGACCTCTGTCCCATGGCAGCCTTCTTTGGCGGCACCGCGGCACAGGAGGTGCTCAAGGCCGTGTCGGGAAAGTTCAGACCCATCCGTCAGTGGATGTACTTTGATTCTCTTGAGTCGCTGCCCACGTCGACGCCGCGGACCGCCGAGCTGTGCGCGCCGCGGGGCAGCCGGTACGACGGCCAGATCGCCGTCTTCGGCGTTGAGTTCCAGGAGAAATTGGCAAACTTGACACAGTTCCTCGTCGGTGCGGGCGCCATAGGGTGCGAGATGCTCAAGAATTGGGCCATGATGGGTCTCGGCACCGGGCCAAAGGGCAAGATTTACGTGACGGACATGGACTCGATCGAGAAGAGCAATCTCAACCGACAGTTTCTGTTCCGGGCCGCCGATGTGGGCAGCATGAAGAGCGACTGTGCGGCGCGAGCAGTACAGCGAATGAATCCGCATCTCGAGGGCCACATCGAGACTATGAAGGACAGGGTCAGCCCCGACACGGAGAACATCTTTGGCGAGGCGTTCTGGCAGGGGCTGGATGGGGTGACGAACGCCCTGGACAACGTCGAGGCGAGGACGTACGTCGACAGGCGCTGTGTTTTCTTCCGCAAGCCGCTGCTCGAGAGTGGCACGCTCGGCACCAAAGGCAACACGCAGGTAGTAATCCCGCATCTGACCGAGTCATACTCGTCGTCGCAAGATCCGCCAGAAAAGGAGTTTCCCATGTGCACGATCCGGAGCTTCCCTAACCGCATCGAGCACACAATTGCCTGGTCAAAGGAGTACATGTTCGAGAAATTGTTTGTCAGGGCGCCGCAAACGGTAAATTTGTACCTCACGCAGCCCAAGTTCTTGGAGACGGCCATGAAGGCGGGCACCGGAAACCAGAAGGAGACGTTCGAGACGATTCGCAACTACCTGACGACGGAGCGGCCGCGAACATTTGAGGACTGTATCGCATGGGCGCGAATGCTGTTCGAGACGGAGTTCTCCAACAAGATCCAGCAGCTACTGTACAACTTTCCCGCGGACTCGGCGACGTCGACCGGCGCGCCGTTCTGGTCGGGGCCGAAGCGGGCGCCGGACCCGCTCAAGTTTGATGCTCACAACCCGACGCACTTTGGCTTCATTGTGGCGGCGGCGAATCTGCACGCCTATAACTTCAACATCAAGCCGGTTAGCACGGACCAGGCTTTTTATCTGAGGGAGCTGGACAATGTCATCGTGCCCGACTTTACGCCAGATGCCAACGTTCGCATTCAGGTGGATGACGGGCAGCCGGTGAGTAGCCTCCTGTCTGTTTTCTTGTCACCTTTTACTTATCAGATGAACGCAAAGGACCCCAATGCCGGCTCCGACGACGGCGACGAGTTGAATAAGATCGTGGCGGCCATTCCATCGGCTAAGACGCTGGCCGGCTTCCAGCTGCAACCGGTGGAATTCGAAAAGGATGACGACACCAACTACCACATCGACTTCATCACGGCGTGCAGTAACTTGCGGGCGGAAAACTACAAGATCGAGCCGTCAGATCGACACAAGACCAAGTTCATCGCAGGCAAAATCATCCCGGCCATTGCGACAACGACGGCACTCGCGACGGGTCTGGTGATCCTGGAGCTGTACAAGATAGTGGACGGCAAGAACGACTTGGAGCAGTACAAGAATGGCTTCTTCAACCTAGCGCTACCGTTCTTTGGTTTCAGCTCGCCCATCGAGAGCCCCAAGGTGCAATACCGAGGGCCGGAAGGCAAGGTGACTCTGGACAAGATTTGGGACCGGTTCGAGATGGATGATGTGACGCTGCAGGAGCTCCTAGACTACTTTAAGGCAAAGGGGTTGACAGTGGGGATGCTCAGTTCGGGCGTCAGCCTGCTGTACGCGAACTTCTTCCCGCCGTCGAAGCTGCGGAACCGCTACAGCATGAAGCTCAGCCTGCTTTTGGAGACGATCTCGAAGAAGGAGATTCCTGCACATCAGAGGGAGGTTATCTTTGAGATTGTAGCCGAAGACCTGGATGAGGCAGACGCCGAGGTGCCTTATATCAAGGTCAAGGTGCGTTGAGCGCGAGAAAGGAGATGGACGAAATCAGCGAAACAGAGAGAGGAAAAAAAAGAGTCACTATAGTCAGCGAAGGGAAGGAAGACGGAGGAGAGACAGGTTTGATGTTGTTGTTAGCTTCGAAGCGCACATACTAGACGAAGAAGGATGAATACAGTGTTTTGAGTATGAGTTCGAACTGTAGAGCTCGATGACGTGTTGGCTGCTACTTAGTGAATGCCACTGAATGGATGATGATGCTTTTCTGCATCGCAAGCAACGCGTTGAGACTACATACCTAAGGACGATGGTAAGAGAGAAAACCAGCGGCAAGACTTCATGATGGACTAAGAAGGAAGACAGACGACGAGCATCACAGACTGGGTGCGTCCGGGCGATCCGAGCGGCGAGTTCAAGCGACAGACGAGCGCGTTTCGCGATAGCATCTCGCGCAAGGAGGGGGCAGCGTTTCCTCCGGCTCGAGGACGGTACCATCTATACGTCAGCTATGCGTGTCCATGGGTAAGTGAAGATGACAAAAAGCTGTCAAGCCCTAGGAAGCTAAGGAACAAAAAACCAGGCGCACCGAACGCTCATCGGCCGACGACTCAAGGGTCTCGAATCCATCATCTCCTTTTCCGTAGTGCACTGGCATCTCGGCGACGGAGGCTGGCGGTTCGTCCGAGGCGACGATAAGGAGGCGGACATGCCGGGCGAAAACGTCGTTCCGGACCCGGTTCCTGGCCATGAGGGCTTCACTCGTTTGCGTGACGTCTATCGAGAGTCGGACGAGGGCTTTGAAGGGCGGTGCACGGTGCCGGTCCTTTATGATAAGCAGACGAGGAGGATAGTTAGCAATGAGAGCAGTGAGATTCTGCGCATGTTTGCTACCGAGGTGTGTATATGTGTGTGTGTCTGTCTGTTTTTGTTCACCTTTGCACGAAGGAAACTTACCCTTTACAGTTTGACGATCTCGTCGACGCCAAGTATCGGGCCGTCGTCCTCGTTCCGGATGATCTGAGGGCCAAGATTGATGAGACGAATGATTGGACGTATGATCTTATCAACAATGGCGTTTACAAGTCTGGCTTCGCTACCACTGCTGAGGCGTATGAGAAGAATGTCGTTGCGCTCTTTGAGGGGCTTGATCGGGCTGAGGCACAGCTTGTGTCGTCGCGTCAAGATGGGCCTTTTTACTTTGGCAAGGACCTTACCGAGGCTGATATCCGGCTGTGAGTGAAGACCCCTTTTTGTCCGTGAGATATCGATTGGCTAAAGACTGTGATGATGATGATGATGATGATGATGATGATGTATGCAGCTACGTTACGCTCGTGCGTTTCGACGTCGTCTACGTTCAGCACTTCAAATGCAACCTGCGTGATATCCGCTCGGGATACCCTGCTCTTCACCGATGGCTTCGTAACCTTTACTGGAAGCACGAGGCGTTCGGTCAGACGACTCAGTTTGAGCACATAAAGTGGCATTACACCCGGAGTCATACGCAGATCAACCCGCATTCCATCACGCCTCTTGGCCCAAAGCCGGATATGTTACCGCTTGAGGACGAAGTGCCGGCTGTGAAGGCTGCGGTGAAGAAGGAGGAGGAGGAGGAGGAGAAGAAAGGAAGGATGAAGAAATAAGGGGAGAAGATTAAGGGATGGCTGTGCCGTACACGAAGGGAAGGTTATATCTGTAGTTCTCCGTAGTCCGTATGTATGCAAAGATTCAGGCCAAAAACACGTGACGGCTACGTACATACATAATGTATGAGAGGAGCGTGTTGCGGAGAAAATGCTACAGGAGGTCTGGAAATCCGGCTCTCTGATTGGCTTGGAAAGACTCCACCTTTTCAGTCTGACCAATTGTCGAACGACGTTTTGTAGTGCGGATAGCGACGGGTACGGAGAGCAGATCACGTGTTGTTTTCTTTGCTTCGAGGCTTCACGTTACTCTTAGGGCAAGGCTTTGCGTTGGCTTCCGTAGGAGTCCAAGTATTTCAAGGTGAAGAGTCTGTCAACCGATGAATTAGAAATCCTTTTCTTTGCCAGTCAGGATGAGTGCGGCTCAAAATCTACAGAACAAGGACGCCTGTTCTTGTCCTTCAGGACCCGGACTCAGGACCTCGTGGCGGCTGACGGGAACTGCTCCGAGTGGCTGACGGGAGGGACGACAGACAGGCTTCACGTAGAAAGCGGGGAAGTCAGCCAGCCAGCAATGAAAGCTTCAGCAGCGAGGAAGCTGTCTCGAGACCCCGTCATCGGTCCCTTCCAGGCATGCATAGCCCAGACGACTACAGCGTGGGATGGATCTGCGCCATCTCAACCGAGTACGTAGCCGCCCAGGCGATGCTCGACGAAAGGCACGCGGGCCCGTCATCCGTGGCCAAGAACGACAACAACGACTACAGCCTCGGAAGAATCGGCCACCACAACGTCGTCATAGCCGTCCTCCCGGACGGCGAGTACGGGCTATCGTCAGCGGCTTCGGTAGCGCGAGATCTGCTGCATAGCTTTACGAGCGTGAGAGTCGGCCTCATGGTCGGCATAGGCGGAGGCGCTCCGAGCTCTAGACATGATATACGGCTGGGTGATGTCGTCGTCAGCTCCTCTGGTCGAGGACAGGGAGGCGTTTTCCAGTTTGACTTTGGAAAGGCTATTCAGGAGTGTGATTTTCGGGAGACGGGCTTCCTGAACAAACCGCCTCAGCTTCTTCGGACGGCGGTTAGCGGCCTTGCGGCGCAGTATGAAGCTGAAGAGCATCGGCTTCAAGAGGCTGTGAGTCAGGCCATCGAGAAGAAGCCGAGGTTACGGAAGAAATACAGCCGGCCGGCTGCGTCTACCGATCGGCTGTATAAGCCGGAAGTTCTTCACCCGCTGGACGATGATTCTAGTTGCGCAACGGCCTGTGGTGATGACCCGTCCAAACTTGTACAGAGGCAGCCGCGGACTGAGGAAGAGGATGACCCGATGATTCACTACGGCCTAATTGCCTCGTCGAATAGCCTTATAAAGGATGCTCTGATACGGGACTCTCTTGCTGCGAAGAAGGACGTCTTATGTTTCGAAATGGAGGCCGCGGGCTTGATGAATCATTTCCCCTGTCTTGTCGTCCGTGGCATCTGCGACTATGCTGATACTCACAAGAATCATGAGTGGCAGGGCTTCGCGGCGATGATGGCCGCCGCGTATGCCAAGGCGTTACTCTACCGCATCCCGCCGAACAAGATTGAGGCGGAGAACAAGATTAGCGAGGTGTTGAACGGTTGGTTTTGAATCCTTTATGTATCTATCGTAGCAAGAAGAAGTTTGATAACAGCCATCAGGACTTCAGCAAGACGTCGCTCATCTGGTTCGCAAGCAACGTGATGGAGAATGCATGAATATACTCAGGTGGCTTACACCAGTCGACTACGCCCCTCAGCAGAGCGATTTTTACGCAAGAAGACAGCCCGGGACTGGACAGTGGCTTCTTGACTCGGCTCAGTACCGCGAGTGGCTGGACGCCAAAGGAAAGACGCTGTATTGCCCGGGCATTCCGGGAGCGGGAAAGACGATTCTGACATCGGTTGTCGTCGATGACCTGAACAGACGGTTTGACGACACCGATGCTTGCATCTGTTTCCTGTATTTCGACATGCGGCGGTTAGACGAACAGGGCTTCGCCGACTTGATGGCCAGCCTGCTTAAGCAAGTGTCGGAGAACCGAGCGGCAATGTCGCAAGATATACGAGAGCTCTACGCCCGTCACAGCCTGAAGCGGACGCGACCGTCGACGGACGAACTTGGCCAGATGCTGCGATCTCTTCTAGCCAGCTTATCGAGGTCCAGGATCTTCATCGCCATCGACGCTCTGGATGAGTGTCAGGCTTTCAATGGCTGTCGATGTCGATTTCTCCAATTTGTTTTCCAGCTTCAGACTGTCTCGGGAGCGAATGTCTTTGCTACTTCGAGGCCCATACCGGAGATTGCGGACTATTTCAAGGAGGCCATCCTGTTGGAGATTGTTGCTAATGAGAAGGATATACGGCTATACCTTACTGGCAATATGTATCGACTTCCGGCCTTTGTTAGACGGGATCAGCAGTTGCAGGAGGATATTGAGAGGGAGACTGTGCCCATGATAAACGGAATGTGAGTTGTGTGTGTGTTGTCTTTTATTTGCACGAGAATGAAACCGATAGTCAGTCATGTGGCAGGTTTCTCCTTGCGCAGCTCTACCTCGATGCCCTCGTCGGCAAAAAGTCAGCCTACGCCGTACGAGTTGCCCTCCAAACTCTACCGACAGGCTCAAATGCCTATGACGACGCCTACCGGGCAGCGATACAGCGCATCCGAGATCAAGAAGCGAATCAGAGGACGCTTGCAACCGAGGTCCTGACGTGGATTATATGTGCAAAGCGGCGCTTGACTACCCTGGAACTTCAACATGCTCTTGCTACGGAAGTCGGCCATGACGATTTTCGACGAGATAACATCTCCGACGTCGAAGACATCGTGTCTGCCTGTGCTGGCCTGGTGACGGTCGATAAGGAGAGCGACGTCATTCGACTAGTTCACGTAACGGCACAGCAGTATTTTGACCGAGAGCGGAGCACCTGGTTCCCCGACGCAGAGCATCTGATATCTACGACCTGCGTTGCCTATCTGTCGTTTAGCATCTTCGAGAGCGGACCTTGTAAGACGCGTGATGAGTTTGAAAAACGACTGGAGACGTATCGACTCTACCGCTACGCTGCCATCTGGTGGGGGGTTCACTCCCTCGCCTCATCGAGCTTACCATACGGAGTCCTGGCCTTTTTACAATGTAAACCAAAGGTCCAAGGGTCGGGTCAAGCCAGGCTCGTGAGATTCCAGCCACACGTTGGCACGACGGGGCTACACATGGCCATCAACTTCGGGATGGAGGAAGCAGCGGACGTGCTCGTCGAGAGCGGACAAGATGTGGATTCCAAGGATCATGATGATCGGACGCCTCTTCATCTCGCTGCGGGGAGGGGATACGAAAAAGCCGTGGGCCTACTTCTGGAAAAGGGTGCCGACCACTCTCTGACTGAACGGAAGGGGTGGACGCCGCTGTTGTGCGCCTCGGGGAATGGCCATCTGCCTATTGTGCGGATGCTTCTCGACAAGGGCACGGAGGTGTCTTGCGCAGACTACGAGGGACGGACGTCGCTTCATCTCGCTGTCGAGAAGGGGCACGAGGCCGTTGCTTCGCTTCTCCTGGACAAGGGAGCTGAGGTTGAGCCGAAGAACAAGATGAACTACCCATCGCCGCTGTCGTACGCCGCCGATGGGGGCCATGAGGCTATTGTACAGCTTCTTCTCGACAAGGGTGCTGATGCAGGCGTAACCGACGGCGATGGCCGGACACCGCTCCATCTAGCTGCGCAGAGGGGACACGAGGCCGTGGTATCGCTCCTCCTCGAGCGAGGCGCCGATCTCGATGCAGCGAGGCAAAAATGTCACTCTACGCCGCTGTCGTTGGCCGCCAAATACGGTCACCCGGCTGTCGTGCGGCTTCTCCTCGAGAGGGGTGCTGGAGTCGACGTCAAAGACTGGATTCATGATCGGACTCCGCTATCATGGGCCGCCGGACAGGGGCACGAGCGTGTGATACGGCTCCTCCTGAAGAGAGGAGCTGATATCAACTCAGCGGATGAAGTCTATAAGCGGACGCCCTTGTCTTGGGCCGTCAAAGCAATCCTGGACGCAGAGGACGAATGGGAAATCGAAAGGGAATCGACGGATGAACTCGACCGTCGGACGTCGGCTTCTTCAGCTGTCAGGCTCGGGTATGAGCCTACTCTACGATTACTCCTCGATAACGGCGGCGAATACTCCGACTCCGACTCGACACAGGGGAGAGACTTGAAGAGGGTGCTGCTCTGGGCCGCGGGGAGGGAATACGAGTCTAGCATCCGGCTGCTTCTCGAAAGGGGCTGACGCGGAGGACTCGAGAGGAGGAATTACAACTACTTACTCTTCCGAGTTGAGTTGTTTGCATGCATGTATGTATGTATGTGATGTGTATATCATGTAGTACAAGGCTGATTACCTGCTCCTCTTCTTCTTCTTCTTCTTCTTCTTCTCGGACGGTGCCCGAGTGTAGAGCTTCTCGCCATTCTTCTCAAAGTCGGCGATGACGGACTGCCCCTTTTCATCAATCAGCCACTCGGCAAACGACTTGGCCATCTCTTGGTTGCCCTGGGCGCCGATCAAGAGATGGGCCGGGTTGAGGAGGACGTCGTCTTCGTCGTCGGTCCCCTTGCTGTAGACGACGACCTGATTCCTGACGGTTTCGTTGACGGAGAGGAGCGTGCCCTTGTCGGTGAGGGTGTAGGCGTCCATGTCCATGGCCATGGTGAGGGCTTGGATTGGGAAGGCCTCGAAACGTTGATACAGCGTCGAGTTGTCGTCGGTCCATGGGACCTTTGGGGACACGTCAAGTTAACGCTCACTGCGCAAGGACGGCGGGCAAGTTGCTTTTCTTTTACCTGGCCAATGCTGGCAAACAACAACGACTCCTTGATGTTGGTGGCCGACTTGTCATAGCGGCTCAGGAAGCGAACCGGCGGGTCTCCTCCGCTCTTCTCGGCCTCCATGTTGATCTTGGCGAAGGCCGCCAGGGCGTCGGGCGAGTCCTCGTCGACCTTTGCCGGGTTCGACTTGGGCCCGACCAGCAGGAAGTGGTCGTTGAAGGCGTAGTAGCTGGGCGACATGGCGATGCCCTCCTTGACGGCCATGTCCTCGGCCGCCTTGTTGTAGGTGATGCAGACGTCGACGTCGTTTGACTGGAGCAGCTTGATGCTCTGCGTCGTGTCGCTCTTGTACCACGCCACCTGGAGCGTCTGGCCCTTGGTCTTGGCTTGGTGCTCGATGTAGGCGTTTGAGAGGGCTGTTTTCTCTTTGTCTGATTAGCCAGTGGTTTTTGATCGATGCGGCACAACTCGCCTTCGATGAGCCCGCTTTGGCCGGCACCGCCGTTGCCGAGTCGAAGAGTCGACGACGAGTTCCCGGAGCCTCTCCCGCCGTACACGGCCTCCGGTTCGACCGCGACGGACGAGGTGGCCAGCAGCAGGAGGAGGAGAAGGAGGAGGGGGCTGATGAGGACGATCATGATTACGATGGATGATTAGTTGACGGCTCGGCCAGCGATGGATTATCATTATCATGACTGGTCTTTCCACCGCGTGTGCGGGCTTATATTATATGTATAAAGATGTGGTTTGACAGCTCCGTGACACGCCCCTGACACAGACCCGAGACTCGGTAGTTGCGTGGTAACGGAGAGAAGAAGGTGGCCTGCGTTTGCCTCCAGTTTCTGGCGTCACAGCATAAGGAACGCGTCGGAAGGACGTTGCCTGATGCTGAAACAGAAATGCCGCTCTCTAGAGCCATTTGCCGTTTGTCTTCCAACGAGTCAGAGGCTTATAATAATAGAGCTGTCTGTATATCTCCGACAACGACGGTGTCGTCTCATCATCGTGCTATGCAAAGCATCAAACTATAAAAGCAGAGAAGTTGTCAAGCAGCAGGGTATAAGCCTCGGTATATCCAACACGCTCGTGGCCCAAACACACAACCCGCATCCATCTAGAAGGCCATCTTCGGCTTCTGGGAGGGCGTGATACGAAAGCGTCAACCAAGACCATCTATCCTAGCAGCCATTCAGCCGCAGCAGCCCAGAGAGGTTCGTGAATCCTTCTCACCGCCCCATTGTATAGACTTCGCCTCATCTACAGCATCAAAAATCAGCCGCGTCTTCGGCATCGTATACCAGCCAAACACCCGCAAGGGAGGTCTTCGAGCTTGTGATGACATCTCAACGACTGGAAGAAGCTACCAGACACGCTTACACTCACCGACTTGCGGCACTCATACAGGCATCTGAAACGAAACCGCCCAGACAAGATTCTAGAACGTTTCAGCAGTATGGGCCGGTATGGTTCTATGCACAAAACATGGAGGAACTATCGACTCAAAGAACCTGCTTGGTAAGGAGAAGCTAATCAGGAGATTTTTATACAGAAGGCGTCTTCAGAGCTAAAATCGTGACAAGCGCATACATATCTATAGGCTATACGAAAGGTTCTTAACGCAGGGAACAGGTGAGTGAGGTCATCGAGAAGGGGGTCACGTGATGTGAGACCTGGGGGAATGTGCCGAGTTCGACTCCTATTCCTATCAAACCGTCCAATATCTCAGGGGGATGCCTATAGAAAGGAAGCATGTGACGGTGGTCAAGGGAGGGTAAAAAGCTAGAGTCTCCTGTCGTCACAGTCACCCTCCTCCCAGCATGTGTGTGAATGACATGCAGGGAACCTCGTACTGGAATCGCTGCCAAAGCATCGCCATCTGGACAGATGAGTCTGGAATGTGCTGTAAGAAGCAGCATTGTGACTGCTAGCGAGGCGGAACGACTGACGAGATGCCTATCTATATAAAGGCTCTTCACCATGTCGGCCAGAGAAAGAAGAAGCTCGTCAGCATCAGCAACACTTTCATCTCTTCTCATCCATCGAAGCTTAACGACAACTACAAAAGAAACAAAAGACACCGCCCCCATCCTCACCATGAAGCAAAGCCTCATCTACACCCTCTTCGTCGCCACGGCCACGGCCGCTCCGTCTAGGCCCGTCGCCCCTCGCGGCATTGCCCAGGAGGGCCTCGCCCAAGGCGGCTTCGGCGGAGCCATCGGAGGCAACGGCGGTGTCGGGGGAACTTCTGGAGGCCGTCCAGGCGGCGGGCAAGGCGGCGGAGGTGGCCTCGGGGGAGCTGTTGGAGGTAACGGCGGTGTCACCGGCTTCAAGCGTGGCGTTTCCGGACCCTGGGACGACTTTGGTCGTATCGGTGGCAAAATCGGTGCTAGGGGCGTCGCTGAAGAGACCTCTACCGAGGGCGGCATCGGTCGTGTCGGGGGCAACGTCGGTCCTCGGGGCGTCGCCGATGATGCCTCTACCGAGAGGCGCATCATCGGCCCTTTCGGGGGCAGGGTCGGAGCTCGGGGCATCGCCGAAGAGGCCTCTACCGAGGGCGGCATCGGTCGTGTCGGTGGCAACGTCGGTCCTCGGGGCATCGCCGATGATGCCTCTACCGAGAGGCGCATCATCGGCCCTTTCGGGGGCAGGGTCGGAGCTCGGGGCATCGCCGAAGAGGCCTCTACCGACGGCGGCATCGGTCGTGTCGGGGACAGAGTCAGACCTTGGGGCATCGGTCGTGTCGGCGGCAACGTCGGACCTCGGGGCATCGCTGAGGAGGCCTCCACCCAGGGCGGCTTCGGCGGCGGCCTCGGCGGAGGTGCCGGAGGAAATTACGGCATCGGCGGCGTCAAGCGCGGAATGGCCGACGATGGCGATGGCGAAGAGAACAAGGAGGAGACGGCCGACTGGGACGAGAACGGCTCTCCGGGAAACGACGTCTTCCGTCGTCAGGATAATGAGGCAGACGAGGGATTCTAACGGTGATGTGGTTTAGAGAATAGAGTAGACAGAATAGTTGTTAGACTTGCCATAATCCTCACTCGTTGACAGCATCCGATGCCTCGAGAGAGTCCGTTCTCTACCCGTCTTGACGCCCCCGTCGGCGTGGCGAAGCCGGGCAGCTGAAGCCGATGTTGGAACTTGCAGCTCAACTCCCTTCCGTCCAAGCCAAAGTTCAGGCTGGCGGATCTCAATAGGCTTCCTTCCCGGTACATACATACATACGTATGTACGTACGTACGTACATACATGTCAAGGACGAGGCGGAGGATGACATCGTTGCCTAGTCAGACAAGACGAGAGCAAATGACCATCTCCCATCTCCGTCCGTCTCCCATATACACATACCAACCCCTACCTATCCATACGTCTACTACTCGCATGCATGCAAGTACTTGCTCTCCCAGCCCGGGAAAAAAGGGCTCTCCTTCAACGTCTCGGGAGCCCAATGCTCGTCCATCAAGCCCTGCTCGACCTGAAAGCGCTCATACGCCTCCAAGGCAGGCTTCACCACATGTTGAACGTGCCACGTGCCCTTGTACTTCATCATCTCCCGATCCCCGTCGTCGAGTATCTTGAGAAGCAAGGAAGGGACGTAAGGCTCGTCCCGAAACTCGGCCACGGGAGTAAACAGAGCCTTGAAGTTGAAGACTAAAGCACCCGAGACCGGCAGTCGACGCAGCGTCTGCCAGTCGACCCGCAGGTAAACGTCTTCGGCAGCGAGACAAGGGTCCTGCGTCTCTCGCCGGCCGAATTCAGCATCGGTCGACGGAAGGAAGAGCGGCTGGCCTATCTCGAGACCCCACGAGGCCCTCTGGATGGGATTCGAAGTGGCCAGCTTTGAAAAGAAGCTGCCCAGTCATAGTGAGTAGACTTTCCCTTGGTTTTGATCGTCATATTCGTACCGATCTACGCTGAAAGCAATCTTCTCCTTGTAATGCGGCACAGGCTCGTGGATTTCAGCCAGACTCAAGCCCATCTTCTGGTTGAGATGCCATCCGACTGCGGAGCAAATGATGCCGGCTCGAAACGAGTACCGTCCCGTCCTTTCATCCGGTAAGACGATGGCGAAATCCTCAGGGACGTTGGAGAGGAGAACTCGAAGCGGCTCAACCACCTCGCCGAGATGCTGCTCCCTCCCCAGCAGCCGATTGACAAACGTCGGGCCCCTCAACTCAAACTGCTGCGGATACCGAGCGCAGAGGAACTGGATGACCATTTCCATCAGCTCCTTCTGCGCCAGTTCCGAGCCCGGTAAGGCGTCTACTATGTGCCGTCCGTGTTTGGCGTAGAGAGCCTCGCGCTGCAGGATGCGGTCGCGATAGCTGCTCTCCAGCTCGAGCCAGTAGTCCGGGTCAAGCTTCTGGAGGGCTTCACCATGCTCGTTTCTCGTCTCCGACAGATGCAAATCACAACGTGTTTCTTACCCATGGTCTGATGATAGGGCCAGCGGAAAGGCCTGTACGGTCTCGGCACTGCTTTCTCTATCGCAAAGTCGGCGACGGGCGAGGGCAAGCGAACGCCAGAGAGGCTGGCGTAGTCGGGAAAGTCGCCGACTTGACCGACGGTGAAACGGCTGAAGAGCATGGTCGAAGAAGGGTCAGGGGCGAGGCGATGGTCTGCCTCGACGTTAGCCTTTGTTCGGGGGGCCTGATGATGAGAAGACTGACGCTTAGAGGCATTTCGACGCTGGTGAAGAGCGAACCCACACAGGCCGAGGGCTATGGCTAGTACATGTAGATAGAACCAAGCCATTTGTCTAGGTAGGTAGATAGGTAGGCAGGCAGGTGAGTGAAGACGCAACCTCTGTCCGTCTCTTATTCGCTTACATATATATGTATGTATGTATGTATGTATGTACATACATCCCCAGTAGTGTGATATTCGAACGAATAAGGCTGCTGACATGTGTCACCTGAGGAAGATGCTCTAGCTGGATCCAGAATATCGTGAACCATGAGCGTATTCGATCGGTTCTTGTAAGACCATCATTTTCGTATTTACCATCATCGTCCGGCGGAGACGTGGCGTTGGACCGGCCACACAACTCCGTCGTCGAACAAAATCTCGACAGGAAAATTCCCATTACTGATCTATCCATCGTATTGGACGGGAGGGATGGAAGCACGAAGCTGGCTCTGGCTCGGAGGGCAGAGATATTCGCATCAGATCCGTGAGCTCTCGTTTTTCAGCTCCACGACATGCAGGGTCGTAGGTAGGCGTCTGTGTCCTGTCCCGTGCAATTCGCAATCAGGCTACCTGGGGCACGGTAATTAACCTGTGATGGTCGCATAACAGACAATCGCCGAGATGTTCGGACTGCTGGTCTGCGACAGCCTTGATGATCCAGAGAGGCATTTTTGATTCGATTTGCACAGGATGCAGTGGAGGGAGAGGACAAGAATCAATAGGTAGATAAGGTGGCTGACTCAACCGACCCTCTACAGTACGTAATCAATCGTGGCTGAAGCTTGCTTGACAAGCAACCCCTCTTCCAGTCAAGGCGATGGAAATGTGACACTGGATTACGACGGAGAAAAGTAAGAGCAATATAGCCTCCTTCTCCGGTTATCAGATGCGTCGAGGACGGCTGGGCAGAAGGTGGTGGGTTTGCCACATACATATGTACATATGTATGTACATATATGTATGTATGTATGTACATATATGTACATATGTATGTGTGTATATGTAAGAATCTAGGCTTGGCTATGGGTCGAGGCCTCAGGCGGCGCCGTCACGTGCTACCCATTTAACACTACCCATCTAGCTATCCAGGCTATACATTCGGCACAATTCCCTCCCCTTTTTTGGCCTCATCAAACACTCCTATAGGCTCAGGCCTTGGTGCCAATTCTCCCTCTTTGATGACGCTGCCTATTTATTCCTTCTCCATCCGTCTTACGTCTGTCTGTGTCCGTAGCTGTAGCTGTTTACATACGTCATACATACATTCATACATACATATGTATGTACATATATGATATATCCAACCCCCTTCTGGTAGCAAGAGACTGAGACTGTCTGCCAATCATCTCACCACGGAAGCCTCGGTCCCAACGGGGCAAATCGTGCAGCCCGGAGCAGCCGGCCTTCTTGCAAGGATGCCCCAACCTTACATATCAGCAGACGGCAAACACACATCCCGCCAAGACCCGTTCGTGGAACCTCGGCCGGGATCCAAATCTTCAGCTACGGCCATCATCAGGCTACCCGCTAACGCATGATGCTGTAGAGCAATAGAGAAAACGTATATTGTCTGTAGGTTGTATATGTATGTATACAGAACAGCAACCCAAAACCCAACTTCGTATCGTATACTCACTCAACTTCACTTGCTCTTTGCCAAGTTCTTCTCAATAAGCTGACCCAGAGCTCCATCCACGCGGCCAAAGTACTCTGCAAGAACACAAACACACCACCCATCATCAGCATGAATCAAAAGAGAAGAGGGGAGGGAAAACAAAAGACTGACCAACAACCTGCTTCTTCATCTTGTCGGGAATCCCCTGAAGCGTAGGCATGATGTTATGCAAAAACTGCTCCTGGCCCTTGGGCTCACCGCAGATGATCTTCCACAGCTCACGCGGCTGAACAAAGTCCTTGTCCGTCAAAGACGTCTCAAACGACCCGACGTGACCGGAGTAGAGCTCATGCGTCGGCATGGCCACCCTCTTGCTCTGCGCCACCGGCCTCAGCTCCGACTGGACGTAGTCCGGATCGGCCCCGTAGTTTCCGTTCATCGTGCCGGGCCCGTCGCGCACGTAGGGGGCGTACACCTTGTTGATCGGCCGGTTGGGCGGCAGCTGGAAGTAGTTGGGGCCGACGCGGTAGCGGTGGGCGTCAGGGTAGCTGAACATTCTCGCCTGCAGCACTAAACAGAAAGAGCCGTCAACTCTTTGCTTTGACTTGTTTTGGTTTTTTTTTTCGAAACGAACCTGGGTCGGCAGAGGGACCGATGCCGGGAACCATGTTGGAGGGCGAGAAGCAGGCCTGCTCGATGTCCTGGAAATAGTTGCCGGGCTATATCGATATTAGCCGAAAGAAAAAAAGGGGGAAAAGAAAGGAAAAAAAAAAAAAACACAAATCTTTCACTGACATTCTTGTTGAGCGTCATCCGGCCGACAAGACGCAGCGGATACTTGTCATGCGGCCAGGTGACGGTATCGTCAAAGATGTCCACCGGAGACTTGGCAACCTCGTCCGGCTTCATCACCTGCACGTAGACGGACCAGCTGGGGAAGTCGCCCTTCTCGATGGCGTTGAACAGGTCCTTGACGTGGTAGTCCGGCTCGGAGCCAGCCAGATAGACGGCCCTGTCGGCGTCCATGGTCTCGATGCCGCTATCAGGCTTAAAGTGCCACTTGACGTAGACGTAGCTTCCGTCCTGTTTTCACCGTCAGTCCGGCGAACCCCAACCAGACCGGTATAGGTAGGTAGAGAGAGAGAAAGACTCACAGCCTTGTTCAGCGTATAGGTATGAACGCTGAAGCCATTGATATGCCTCAACGAAGCCGGAATACCCCTCTGACCAAAAAGATGCATCAAAGCGTGTATCCCCTCCGGGTTATTCAGATGAAAGTCCCAAAACATGGCGTTATCCGGAACGTTCGTCTGCGGATGCCTCTTATGGCTCCTGTTCATCGACGGGAACTTGATGGGGTCGCGGATGAAGAAGACGGGCAGGTCGTTGAAGACAAAGTCCTGGATGCCCTCCTCGGTGTAGAACTTGGTCGCCCAGCCGCGCACGTCGCGGACCGTGTCGGCCGAGCCCTTCTCGCCTCCGACGGTGGAGATTCGCGTCAGGAGCTTGGTCTTCTTGCCGACTCCGGTAAGCCATTTTGCGTCCGTGAGGTCGGACACGTCTTTGAGGAGTTCGAATTCGCCCCAGGCGCCTGCGGCTTTGGCGTGGACGCTCCTGTCATCACCATCCTCGTCAGCTTCTTCGTCTTGATCTTGATGATAATAAAATAGAGATGGAAAGAGAGAGCTTCCTACCGCTCAGGGATACGCTCCCGCGCAAAATGAGCAAGCACCTCCACAGTCTGCACATCGCTCAAGACCACGAGCCCGCCGTTGCTGTTCCCATACCGAACCTGCTGCGAAGAGCCAGGGTTAGGGCTGGGCTGGCCTAGTCAGGAGAAGAGGTCAGCAAGCAAAGCCCTTTGCCATCAAGAACCCAGTCTCACCGTTGGCCAGAGTGCACATGGGATTCTTGGAGTCGGACTTCCATCATCATGTTAGTTAACCATCAATATGGATAAATCAAACAACACCCACCATGATTCTCAAGATCGACTTCTTTATAATCTGATGTAAAAGGTCAGTCGTTATCAAACCAACTAATATCTCGCTTCCCCGGCCCTTCCTCTCCCCCCAGATGGCAGGCCCCGAGCCTCGATTTTATGCACCGGCTGAAAGAAACTCAATACCGGGTTTCCCTTTCGCCTCCCCCCATTTCAACCCCCCCGCCATTACGTTGCATTCGGCAACGATGTCATCCCTCCTCCACCTCCCTCCCTCCTCTGTCTTCCCCCATCCCCCCGTCCAATCCGGTTTCAGCCATTGATCACCATAGAGTTGCAGCCCAATCCGCTTTTTCCCACACACCCCCCCCCCCCCCCCTTTTTTTTTTGGCTCGTCCTTCTTCCTCTTCTCCTCCTCCCTCCCGCTATAACCATGAGAGGGCGCATCAAAGGATTGTGCGTACATACATTCATATGCGTTTGTGTCTGTTTTTCCTTCCCCCCTACCTATGCCGACTCACCGAGCTAAGACCGTCTCTCCTCTTCCTTGCATCCCCTAATGCCCTCGATAGCCCAGATGAGGGGAGTGTTCGTTGCCGCCTATCGTACCTAGGAAGGGAGAGCCCTGTCTTCGAACGGCTCGGCCGGACGTTTCGCGGTGATACGGGATACCGATGCTTTCCCTGAGAATGTCCTTTCACACCTTTCTTCTTCCAAGTAAACCAGTCAAGCATAGTCAGTTCATCCCTTTAAAGCCCTCCTATGCGAGACATCTTCCATCATCTCTATAGCAACCATTGAATAAGCAAAGAAAGAGTCAGTAACATACATACAGAGGCTCCTTGTCTTCCCCCCTTTCTTGACTCTCTCCTCGTAATCGTCGACCCGGACCCGCTAGATCATACATACCTCTTGCGCACGAGGATGCATGAGAAACGAGGCGTAACTTGGCAGACGCGCATGTTTCCTGGTCTCCCCTCCCCCATCCAACCTTACCCCCCCCCCCCCCCCCCAACCCTGGGACTGTCAGTAAAAGTCTGTAACTATCGCCCCTCCCTCTGATACACAACCATTGTTGCCCTTCTGATTGGGTCCGACATGAGGAAGAACCCGCTCTGACTCTCGTCCGTGTGCGGCAAACCCAAGCTATAAGGAGGCGTATTCCCTCTCAGGCAGCCACCGTTTCTTGTCCTCCGTCCCCCCCCCCCCCTTCCCCCAGTTTTATTTGGCCCTCTCTCTGGCTGTGCCTATCCAGTCGTCGCTCCTTTCACCTCTCGGAGAGAAGTTGTAATTAGCCGAGTAATTCGACGTTCCCTATCCTCTTCTTCGGAACAATGAAGACCTCCAACCGTCCCGATGAGTGGAAGATCGAGCAGGGCATGTCCGGGGCCGTCCTCCCGGTCCTGGACATGACCGGGTCCAAGACCAAGGCTCTGGATCCGCAGATATTTGGACCCCTCACCAAGAATGAGGAAGCCATCGAGGCTGTTGGCGACCGCGATGTCCTCTTCGCTGCCGAACGCAAAGGCTGGACCGGGTGAGTGGCATCTTTGTGTGAACAAGGATCAATTCCCTCCGACCTGAGCATCAGACTGACCTTCATGCCCCCAGCTTTGTCGAGTGGGAAAACTATCCCGAGAAGAAGGCGGCGGCCCACGAGCTCCTGACGGCCCAGACCTGGCCTCCCAACCCGGAGTTCCAGCTCGGTCCCATCCCGGGCACGAACCCAGTGCTCCCCGGCACCCACTGGAAGATGTGGCATCACGCCATCGGAGGCGAGCTCACAAAGGTCCCCGAAGACTCGTGGGCCACCGTCCTCAAGGAGAAGCATCCGGACATGCTCCACCTTCTGCAGTTCCCCTACAACGGCGAGCCGCCCAAGCGACTCGTCACCGCCAAGGAGGTGACGCCCAACTCGTTGCACTTCGTCCGTAACCACGGCGGCATCCCCATCATCGACAAGGAAGACTATAGCTTCAATGTCGACGGTCTCGTCAACGACCCCAAGTCCTTCACCCTCGACGACCTCATGGACGAGTCCCGCTTCCCGCGCATGGAGAAAACGGTGACGATTCAGTGCTCGGGCACGCGTCGTATCGAGCAGATCCGCCTGTATCCCGGTCAGGGTGACGAGATCCCGCAGGCGCCCTGGGCCGAGGGTGCCATCGGCAACGCGCGCTATGTCGGCATCAGCCTCAAAAAGGTCATCAAGGCCTGCGGTGGGCTGGTCGACGGTGGGAAGCACCTCGAGTTCTACGGAGCCGACACCTATTTCAAGGACGACAAGACCATGAACTACCTCGTCAGTGTGCCATGGTCCAAGGTCAAGGCCAACGAGGTGATGCTGGCTTGGGAGATGAACGGCGAGGTCCTGCCGCGCATCCACGGTTACCCCCTGCGCATCGTCGTCTTCGGCTACATCGGTGCCCGCAGCGTCAAGTGGCTGTATCGCATCAAGGCCATCAAGAGCCCGTCGCCGGCACCGGTCCAGAGCATGGAGTACCTCTACTTCCCGCAACAGGTCGGCAAGCACAACTTCAAGTTGACCGACGGCATCCAGATCCAAGAGATGCCCGTCAGCTCGGCCATCATGTCTCCCTGGACGAAGCAGGTCGTCATCCACAACGGCAAGATCCGTTGCAAGGGCTGGGCCTACTCCGGCGGCGGCCGCTGGCCCGAGCGTGTTGAGCTGTCGGCCGACGGCGGCTTCAACTGGTACACGATCCCCGTCGAGAACCTGTCCAAGAAGCGGAAGTGGGCTTGGCGCACCTGGGAGTACGAGCTCCCATGCGACGTCGAGGGATGGGTCGAGATCGTCTGTCGCTGCTGGGACAATGCGCTCAATACGCAGCCGCCAGACGTCCGCACTGCCTGGAACTGGGGTCTCCACGTCACCAGCTCGTGCCACCGCATTACCGTCTATAGCGTGAACATGACCAGGGCCAAGACACAGGCTCGAATGAAGGAGTTCGACGACAAGGGAATCCCCTTCGGACCCATCACCGTCCCGCTGGCCTTCCCGTCACAGTCGTGGGACGATTATGAAAAGTTCTGGCGCGAGCACGACCCGCGTGACGCCGAGGACGAGTTGCCATAACTTGAACTACCTATACCTCCTAGTCAGCTGAGTTTCTCCTTTGTCGTTGGCCGGTTTTTATGGGTGGGTGGAAGGCAAGAGACTGCAATCAACACAAGGCAACTAGTGCCTCTGTCTGTCAAACATAGGAAAACAAGTTTAACTTGGTCCAGTCCACAACGCCCCGTAAACATCATCACTCCGCGGCTTCATGTGCCGACACAGACATGGTATCCCTTCCATAACTCTTGACACTCCCAGCCGACCTGTGGATTCCAACTATGGAAGCTGGAGGCGGAGATGTCGTATCTCCGGATGACAGAGTCGCAGACGTCGCCTTGCACCACGTAATGCCATTTCTTACACCAGCAAACGGATCCAGGCTGCGTAGGCTCAGGCTGATTAGGCGAGCACGGGGGCGAGCTCTGAGGCCCTGAAGGGGGGCCGGGACGAGAAACGGCCGGATGGTCAGTACCACAAAACGTTTCTCAGCGACAAGGCCCAGATTACCAACCAACGCAGTAGTAGTAGCCGGCCAGGAGATGGTCACAGTCTGTGCCGACAGCCGGATTCCAGCCCAGGAAGTCCGCAAAAGTAAACTCCATGCCATGTTTCTCGACGACGCCATCACAGGTATCACCCGCGACAGCTTTGTAGTAAGCGCTGCAGTTGGTAACCATGCCGTCCTGGATAGGTGAAGGCATCGGCAAGCTCTGTGGCGATGATGCCTGAGCCGGAGGCGTCGGTGCCGCCTTCGAGGCCGGGGGCTCCTGTGGCGATGGCTCTCTTGGCGGTGGCTCTTGTGGCGGTGGTGCCGGGGTCGAAATGTTGCGAAATCCCTGTGTCATAGGCATGGTTCCTTGCTTTGACGACCCCGACACGCCGACGCAATAGTAGTAGCCAAGCCAGAGGTTCAGGCACTCAGGTCCTACGGGGGGGTTCCAACGAATAAAATCCTGCGTGGAGAAGTGGCCATAGGAATCGGCAATGCTGTTACACGTGTCGCCCTGGCAGACCTTGTAGAAGTCGACACAGTCGCTGGTGATGCCGTCGACCGTCGGCTTACCTGAATGCCGCTTGAAGTAAGATTGATCACGTCTCGCACGAGAATTCGTTGCCGCTGCCAGGGCAGTCCAGAAGAGAACGAGAGAGAATAGTTTAGAGGCCATTGCGAGATGCGGCTCGGCTCAGCGTTGAGCTCCTCATTTCAGCAGGGCGAGAGCAGACGAGGCCCATATAGGCAGGCAGGCAGCAGGTCGGAGGGCCGTCCAAACATATCACATAAATCTCTGTCTCGACAGGCCAGGCGCCTGCAAACATTGACTCAAAGACATTTCATCCTCTGTGACTTCCGAGCCGGTCTCGATCCTGGCTTGAGGAGGCCATCTCGCATCCTGAAGCAGATGTCGGTTCAATGGTTGTCGAGTATGAGGCATCCGAGTGTTCGCAACAAGGCTTTCAACTGTCAGCCGTCATGAAACAGCAAAGCAAGACGATCAACGAGCATCTTCGTCTGCCACGTCGTGTTCCCGTCTGCCAGGCATGCAAGTCGAAAGGGCTAGCAGCCGGCTTCCCGGCTCGGACGAAGATTCGACTTCGGGTTCACTCGGGTTAAGCATGATTGACTTGTGACGAGAATTAAGCCGTTACTGTGAGTGAATCGTCGTCGTCACTCCGTCTATCATCGGCTCAGACAGTGGCGAGGAAAAGTGATGCATAAAGCATAGGTGGGCACTTGGGTAGGATCGTAGGATGATCGCGTGGCATCATGGCATGTGATGAAACACCGTGCCATTAACCCACGGACACTGCCAGAATCTCCGCCACCGTCGGCCCCGGACTCTACTGACCCTACAGTGCAAGATCTTGGCTCATGTACGGATAGAGACGACATACCTCAAGTTGCCTTTACTCCCACCACCCTCGCCCGGGCCCTCCATCATCATCATCGTTCCACCCTCCTCGCCCAGCCGCCAGCAATGGCGCTACCAACCCGCTCCCGCGTCTTGCTCCCCTCCCTCGGGCTCTACCCCCCCGACACCCCCCCCGACCTGTTCGACTCAGCCGCCGCCCACTTCTCCTCCGTCCCATGGTGCGCCTCACACATGCGACCAGGCAGTCCGGACGGTCCCGACCCCGTCTTATTCGTCCCGCAGGGCTTCAATCCCGCCTCCGACAGCGAGGACCAATTCATCGGCTCGACGCTAGGGAAAAACCCTCGCGCCTTGCGTCATATGCTCTGCCTCTTCCGCCCCGATGACGCCGGCCACCTGCGCGATCCTGCTCGTCCAGTCTACCGCGTATCCGCCCTTTTTTCCCTCGGTGAAGATGGCCTTTCGGGCTACCCAGGTGTCTTGCACGGCGGCATCGTCTGCTCGCTGTTAGATGAGACGCAGGGGATCGTCCATGAGCTAAACGCTGCCCTGGACAAGGCGACTACCACCAGCACCCACCTTACTGCCGCCCTTACGGTGAACTTCCTCCGCCCCGTCCCGGCACGAGGCGAACTCTGCGTCACAGCCTGGGTTGAGAGCGTTCAAGGTCGCAAAATCTTGATGGGGGCCGAATTGACCGGTGCCGATGGCTCCGTCTTTGCCACTTCCCGAAGCACCTGGGTCGCCCTCCGGGAGAAGCTGTAGATGCACGCCTTTTCACAAACAAAAAAAAGGAGTAGAATGCCATGAATTGCACACAAAGGAGGTTTCTAGGTCGATTCAAAAGAAACAAACAAAACGGATATCATGAGCCAACCAATCCAAGAAGCCCTCAATGGCGTCCTCATCGTGCCCCGACGCCCTCATTATGCCCCGACGCCCCCATGGTCGCCCCCCTTGCTGCTCTCGCCCTTCTTCCTGTCGCGATGCACGAGATCCATAATCTTGGAAGGGTCTTCCATGGCCGCATAAGCCCTCTCCTTCTTACTCTGGTTGCCCTCCTGCTCCCACACGCCGTCGCGCCGATCGAGAGCGCTCTCGACAGAACTGAGGCTGCTCTGGCTCGAATTCATAACCAGGTTCATAACGCGTCCTTCCTTCTTCTTGACGCCGCGCTGAGCATCCTTGAGCTTCTGCAACTCTTTTTCCTCGCAGTGCATCGTCACGATACCCAAACCAGGAAGATTGATTTCCAGGAAACTCTGGAGTTCCGCGAGGATCGACTTGTCCGGCCGATACGTCCCCGAGTCGTTGTCTATTATGAGCTGATAGTGGGACGGATTTCGTGGCGGCGGGTCTTCGGGAGGGCCGCCGGGTATGGCTTCCTCTGGATGTGTCTTCTGACCGGGTTTCGGGTCGTCGGAGGCGTCAGGGCGCTGCAGCCGGCGGATGAAAAACTCGCCCGAGCAGGCAATGTACTTTGCCACGTTGGAGTGCATCGTGTGTTTGCTCAGTAGGTCGATGCCAAACTCCTTACCCGTCTCGGTAAAACGTAGCAAGCCGTCCAGGGTAAGGACATAGGTGAAGATCCTGCCACCTTGATCGAAGTGGACTAGCCGTAAGAATTGCAGCGAGGCTTGCTCCGAGCGTGGCTCGAAGGTTCCGTACTCGGTCGTCTGGTCGAAGTTGTAGATGCGGCTGTGCTGCTTGTGCAGGGCGGCGTTGAGGACCTTGCCACGGAGACCGGTGGACAGAAACATGGAGCTAATAAAGGGCCTAAACTCGACATAGCGATGGTAAAGTTGCCAAGGAACGGGGCCCTGAAGCTGCATCTCATTCGCTTGGAAGCTGACACGTTGGTGGTCAGTGTCCTTGTCGTCGTGCGGATGGGCGCTACGACGGAGAGAGAAAGAAAGCCCTTACTCGTATTTCTCACTCTGCTTCTTCTTTCCTTTTGACGACGAAGGCGGCGGCTGCTGGTCGTCTTCGTCGGCGTTGACCTTTGTGCCAATGAGGCGACCTATCATGGGACTGAAGTGCTTCACCCAAGTAGTCGGCCCAACCGTGTACATTTGCGCATGCGGCGGCTGGGAGGTACCGAGGACCTCGACGCTGATAGTCAGGCACGGCGCCATATGTCGGCCCGACCGAAGCAGATTGGTGATGGCCTTGAGGACGAAGGCGCGCTTGCTCATCATGCGCTTCTTAGCGCCGAACTCTCGACCGGGCGCCGGCCAGCCGGGCCACGAGGCCGATAAGCCGGGCACCTTGACGGTGACGTTTCCGAGGCGATCATCCTTGTCGGCCGAGTCCTCGTCGTAGAGGCGACACTTGAGGGTGAAGCCCGAGGGCGGCACGTTGGCGACGATCCATTCATCGTTCCATTCGGGCTCCGTAGTCCGGCACACGGTCGGCGTGCGGTGCGTCAGGTCCGGCTCCTCCTTGTGCCGCTTCGGGTTGCTGGCCTTGAGCGTGGCCGTCAAGTACGGGTCGGACGATGCGGTGCTGAGATCGCCCGGCGCGAGGTTGGTAGCGCGAATGAAGCAGAAGCGAAGGGTGAAACCGGGGGGTGCGTCTGGCAGTGGAGTCTTGTCTATGCCGCCAGGAGGGCGCTTGCTCGACGAGGCGGACGACGAGGCTGAGGGTGACAGCTGCTGCTCGGCTCCAGAGGGCGCCTCCCGGGGGGGTCCCTCGGCCATTGAGGACTTGAGGCTGTAGCACGGTTGGCTGCAGATCCCAACGGCGCCACTGCGCGATTTAACAGTATGTACATAGACTATCCGATCCGTATAGCCTATAGGGGGGCTGGTCGAGAGAGAGGCTTATGTAATAGCGATGTCTCGGCCGAGAGGAATCGGATGACGTCGATGACGATGCTCTGGTCGGTGTTCAAATTCCCATCCTCACGTGTGTGTTGGTATGATATATATGCATACATACATACATACATACCTACATACATACATACATACATGCATGCATCTCAGTCGTCGCCCTCGCCGCGCAGATACATGCGCTCGAAGCCTATGACCTTCCATTCGCCCGTCAACGTATCCAGCGAATAGTTGCTATGCCGCACCGCGCCGTTCCGCACCGCGCCGGACTCGACGTTGCCGCCCGCCACGGGCCGCTCAATGTGATTTTCGCCCGCCTTGACGGTGAAGTTGGCCAGCGGCAACTCCCATGAATTGCGCGTCGCCACCGACGGCGTGCCTTTGTTTGCAAATCTTGTCAGCGGCTTTTCGAAAGTCGATGCCGGGCTCAGCTTACCATAGAACTGGGCCTTTGCCTGCTCCGGCGTGACGGTCAGGATGAAGTATCCACGATAATAACCCTCCTGCCACTGCATCTCGTCGTTGCGTTTTATCATACCCCTCGCTCTCTGTCCTACTCTCGGTTCGATGGGCCCGTGATGCCCCGTCGAGCTGACGGCCGTGCCGGCGAACTCGACGCCGATGGCGCCCTTGCCCGTGTCACGATCGTAGCCGACGGTGCCGAGCCAGGCGAGATCAGATACCTGTGCCGGAGGGGTCAGCAGCCGGCCGAGAGATTCGGATGTACCGTCCCAGCCACTTGCATACCCAGTTCTCATGGCTGTCGCCAGCCAGGAAGATGGTGTTGTTTATGTTGTTGCCGTACAGGTGCTGCAGCGTACGGTTCCGGTTGGCCACATAGCCCTAAATCGTTGCTCCGTCTCAGCTCCATCCCCGGCCGGAGAAGAAAGCACACTTACGTTCCAATCGTCATTGGCCAAGGCGCCCGTCTTGTCGAGGACGCGGGAGAAGACAATCTGATTGCCGATAATGCGCCATCGTGCGCCCCGTGACTGAGACTCGCTCAATGAGCGGTAGAACCATCGCTCCTGGCGCGATCCCATCAGCGTACGACTGGGATCGTTACGGATCCTGTCGATGTAATGGTCGTTCCAGTCTGTTACCGCACACATTATTAGCCTCGGCATCGTCAACGGAGCCCTACTTGCAGTCACACCCACCGAGAGTGGTGATGCTCCGGTCATAATTGCGCGTGTCGAGAATGACGAGGTCCATCAATTTACCCATCTGGAACGACCGCCAGACGCGGAGTCCGTCGTCCGGGTCGGCTTGCCTGGCGAGAAAGACAGGGTTAGTGATGGCTGCTCGTGAAGCTCGCTCTCGATTCCCAGCCCATACCGGATAGGCATCCATTCAAAGTATGCCCTCACAGCGTTGACCTTGCGGCTGTCCACCGTCACCTGCCGGCCGGTCTGCAGGAACGAGTCCTCGGTATTGTTGAGGCCGCTGAAGCCGTCGCGGTAACCATTGTTGGCAAACTCTTGGGGCCGTATCAGCATCTCTCTTGTCCGCCCCACGGCTGCCAACGTACCGTGATCATCCCACGTCGGTATCCAGGCAAACTTCTGCGACAGCAGCCTCAGATCTGCGTCGGTGCGATACTGACCATGACGCGACCTGTAATCGTGGAGGGTGAACAGATAGGACTGAGGTCGGGTTGCTCGCTCGCCGCCGTCGGGATACTCATATATGTAGTCGCCCAGGTGGATGACGAAGTCATGCTTATCCTTGCGAGCCGCGTTGCCATACGCATTGAAGTAGCCGACGGCTGGTGCCTGGTCAGCCAAGCCTGATAAGGGGGACTAAGAAGGCCATACGATAATTGCTGCAGGAGAAGACGGCGAAGCTGAGCTGCGAAACGTCATCGTCCGGCCCCGGAGCGGTCTTGGTCCGGCCGACAACACTGTGCTTGTTGGAATCGCAGATGGTGAACTGATAATGATACTCGGTAAGCGGCCTCAGGCCTCGCGCCTCAACCTTGACGGTGTAGTCGATATCCGACGTCGTCCACGCCAAGCCCTTGGCCGCGATGATACTGACGTTGGCCTCGGGCATATTCACATATTGAAAGACCTTCCACGAGACGCAGACGGGATTTGTGTCCGCCTTGATAAAGGCAGCCGTCTCATGGCTGTAGAGCTGTTCCGTTCCGCGCACAGGCTTATCGCTTTCATCCGACGACCACGAAGGCGCCGCGCGCGTCCAGAGGATGACGCTCTCTGGCCAAGGATCTCCCGAGGCGACGCCGTGCGTGAAGTGCAGGTCTTTGGCCGGTATGGGTGAAGATCGTTTCCACGCTCGGCGCGAGACGGTGTCGACGTCGATGCCCAGCACGTCGTGACGTGATGATGGGCTGCCGTAGTTGATGTTTCCGCCGAAGCTGGCTGTCGCCGTCGTCGCCAGCAGGGCGGCTCCCAGGAGCCGGAGACGCATAGCTGGTTTCACAGTTCGTGATGATCGCGTCGCGCTCTGGCGTTTGCCCGGTCAGCTTCAACGGCCTTCCCCTTGGTGCCCGTCGCCTTGTCGCTCTTCCAATCGCTTCTCACCTTCAACTCTCGGCCTCCCTTCTCTTCCTCGCTCTCTTGCGTTTCCCCCCTCCGCTTAGACACGAATGCGAGAATCAAGCGCCACTGGCTTGGCCACGTGGTCCGGCATTGGACAGCTCACGGAGCAGATTTGGAGGCGCTCTTGTGCGTGTAAGCCATGGCGATACGAGCGCTGTCAAGATGGCATCAAGCCGTCTTCAATGGCAAAGATATGGCTCCTCTCCATGTCAAACGTTCCCGCCGTTCCATCGGCAACAAAAGCCTTGTTGTCTCTTGCTCTGCGGGAGAACGGGAGCATGGTATTCAGGCTTAAAGACAAATAGGTGGCCCAAGCACATTGATAGTATTATTCCCCCAGCAACCTTAACCGTTCGATATACTCCGCGTGGTTTGCCCTGAGGGAGCTTATCCCGA
Organism: Ophiocordyceps polyrhachis-furcata BCC 54312; assembly: GCA_001633055.2. Lineage (NCBI taxonomy): Eukaryota > Fungi > Ascomycota > Sordariomycetes > Hypocreales > Ophiocordycipitaceae > Ophiocordyceps > Ophiocordyceps polyrhachis-furcata. The sequence continues at coordinate 3,780,839 of LKCN02000001.1, read as the reverse complement.
TCCTGCCTAGACCACGCGAGTTTTGTTCGTCTCCGGCCCTCTCCGTAGTAACCGACATTTCACACGTGCGGCGGATAAGATGCTATGCGAGACGGATCAGGCTTCGTGCCCGAAGCGGCCGTTCATCAAAACGAGAATGGCTTTATCGGGAGAACGGAGGAGATTTTACTCATCATGAAGAGTGATGGCAAAGCTGAAGCGACGTCCTGTGTCTTGGAGAAGCACAACAATAAGACGAGGTCAATAAGAGTAGAGCATAATCACAGCTAAAGCCAAGAGAAAACAATCGTTGTCAACCCGATGTTAGTCTCGCGATCGACGGTATGCTAGCACATCTAGGTCCCGTTAAGCTTCATTCCCCCATCGACCACGTCAACAATGCCCTCGGACCGGCGGACGCTACTTGATGAATCCCTCGTCTTCCGAGCCAAGTCACCGTTTCGGATCCCGCGGCCTCGACCTCCGGAGCCCATCCCGGTGCCTGAGAGTAAGCCGCCTTCTTCCCGTCTCAGTTCAGAAGTGGAACAGGAGTAGATCATGGAGAGAGTGTTGCCATATGACTGATCATTCCGTCATTATTCTAGGCCCTCGTGTCACTGGTGCAAGCCATGCGCCATCATTTCCTAGACATACCGTCACCAGCAACACCGAATATCTGTATCATGATGCGCAACCGGCAAGAAAGAAGCCGAGAGACTAAGAATCCCACAGTCGACAGGCAATCCCGGTCTAGACTATCATAATGAAACAACTGTATAACAGAGCCGAATAAAAAGAAGCCTGTCTTGACGTGCAAGCCTCAGAGGCTTTGGAGGCAGACAGCCTCACAGGATTCGTCGAAGCGACGGCGTCTCTAATCGAATTGTCCCCCTAGATTCCCTCCCCAAGCAGAGGTCCCTTCTTAAAGGGCGCAATTTCCTGGAATTCGAGCCGCGGAGGCAGCTCTTTCGGACACCAGTAGACGATTCCATGGCGTAGCCAGTGGCCGTAGGTACCGGGAACGTCGTCGGCGCTTTGGTGCTTCCGCCACAAGGACCCCAGCGTGTCGCCCATAACCCTCAGAATCAAGCCGTGCGCCAGCTTGAAGCCAAAACTCCTCCGCAGACACGCTTCGACGATCTGGCGCGCCAACTTCTGGTCGTCACTTTCCTGTTGGCCCGCGGGTGGAAGAGTCAATGACATGAGCTCAAACTGCCTGGGGCCGTTCCACGCTGTCATCTCGTTGATGAGCTGCGAGCCGGGCTTGTAGTCTATGGCAAAGACGTGTTCGGCCACGTACTTGGGCCCGTGCCAGCCGTCGTCCTCGTCCACCAGGCCCATGACGAGGCTCATGGCCTGGCCTTGGACGATGTAGTCGCCCAGCATGCGGCTGATCTCGTCCGGACCGTACGTCTTTCCTCCCTCGACAAAGGACATTCCGCTAGCATCCATCAGCGGCACACCCTTGAGCAGCGGGCTGGCATGTAGTCCCTCGGTGTTAGTCCGGTCAGCCCACAAGGCGAGCAGAAGGCGATGGCTTCGGGCGAAGAGGGGATTATCCCGGCCAGAAGCGAGAAAGTAGTTGGTCAGGTTGCGATCATTCGCGCCGCCGGCGTTGTACGATAGCACCTCGAATGGCGAGCTGCGGTCGCCGACGGTCTCGTTCCAGAGGCGATCCAAGTCGCCGATCTGCATCAGGCCAACATCAGCGTAGACTCCGCCGTAGCGGAGCAGCAACGGCCACCGGACGAGGTCTGACGTGTGTTGAGCAGCATAGGTGCCGTCGATAGTACCATCAGTAAAGGCCCGGGGGAATGTCTGAGGGTCCTCGACGTCGAGAAACTCTGCCACATTGAGCGGCGAGCCGGGCTTGCGATTGACAACGCGCACGACCCAGCCCTGCCGAGCGAAGCGGCGATGCCAGGCTCGGACTGTCCGCTGCGTGTAAGGGTGCATCTGGGCAAAGCCGTCATGCCAGAAGAACCATATGTTTTTTTCATCGCGCACCAGCTGCGGTGTGGTAAGAGTGGTGTCGATATCGGCGTCTGGCCGGAGATCCAGCCGCTCAGGGGCGACGGCGCACACGCCTTCGGGCAGCGGATATGTCATGGTGCTCATGACGATGGCGGATGATAGATATCAGACGCACAAACACTGAAGGACGAACAACTTATATCTGAAGTGGAAGCCCGCCATGAGTCACCAACAGTCCGCCTCGGGGACTTATCCGTACGTACAGTCAGACTTATTGGTAGTTGACGGTGAGAGTCATCAAGCATGGCTGAAGGCTTCGGATAACGAGCCTCGCCGCCGAGAGCAAGACAGTGATGCCGACGTCGAATCAAACATGGGACGTCGACGAAGGAGGCACTTTCAGACGACACGGAAGATTCTTGTTCAGTCATGCACGAATGTAGGCAGGGAGACCGTCATAGGGATCGTAGTCCGGCATCCCAACTCGGTGGTCAAAGCAGGAGTCACAAGGTGAGTCAGCAGTAGCCGCATGGCACCGCCGCGACCCACGAAGCTAAAGCAACCTAGAAGCCATTTCTTCAGCTTCTTCATCGGTCTTGTGCGATGCGGCGCGCAAGAGAAAGAAGAGGTGACGGAGCGGGCGATGACGACACCGACGACGACAACGACGACGACGACGACGACATTCCCCTTCATCACAAAAACCGTTTGGGGCTGGCCTGAAGCGCAGGCGGGTCGAGTTTGTGCCGGCCACGAGGACAGAGGGCGAGGGCGAGGGCGAGGCTGCGGAGACTCAGGCGACGGCTCCCTCGGCCGCAGATCTGTATGCCAGCATCGTGCTGAGCAGTCGTGAGCCGGAGCCGCCGCCGTCGACGAGCGGCGCAACGTGCGACGTGTGCTCCCTGACCATCACCACGTCGCCTCGACAGCACGCACTGTCGGCAGCTCACCAGGTCAGCCTAGCGCACTCGCATCCGCCGTCATCACTGGACCGGTCGCGCATGGGTCTGCGGACGCTACAATCGCAGGGCTGGGACCCGGATGCGCGACGCGGCCTCGGTCTGTACGGCGAGGGCGTGCCGTTCCCGCTCAAGGCGGAGGCCAAGCATGACACAAGGGGCATTGGTGCCGCGGCGCAGATCCCGGTCGACAAGTCCAGTAAACCGGCGGCACCTGTGACAAAACAGCAGCGAGCGAAGTCGGCGGCGGAGGAGCGACAGAGGGCCGCTTGGCTGCAGGCAGAGCTGTATAGCCGCGTCGATGTCGAGCGCTATCTGCGTGGCGATGACGGGCACGTGTAGCGGAAGGAAGATGACAAGCCCCCCCTGTACGGGAGCCGTGCCACCCCTAAATTACCCCACTAATACGCTAAAACAATGACGCCGTCTCAGGCCGGCATCGCCCCGCCGAAGCCAACAACTCCGACTTCCACTCAAGACCCCGACATTTGCTCTTCCCATCAACACCAACCACCGCCGACATCGCCATCATTCATCTGCCCATCGCTTCTCCTCCGCCACGTCGCACCGCACCTTGGTCGCTGAATCGCCCTTGATCGCTTGGCTTTGCTTTCGACCATCAGTGCCGCCGCCCTTCTTGTCACAGCCCGAGGCGGCTTCTAGCCAGCCTCGTGCCCCATCATGGGCCTGTCCGTCATCCAGGAACAAAACCTAGGTTCGTCGAGCGCCAATTACCTCCGCTTGTCATGCCTCCCGCTGACCTTGAGCTACAAGTCATTCTCCAGGAGATCGCCAACATCACCCAGGGCGACGTACGTCTCCCCCCTTCCCTCCCGCTGCCCTTAGAGCCCAGCTGCTGACCGGCTCAGTGGAAATGCTTGATTGTCGACAATACGTCGAAGAAAATCATCGATAACGTCGTCAAGGAAGATGATATCCTCAATAACAACATCGCCAGTTTGTACCCCCCCCCTCCCCGCGTCGCCTGGCTTCACGCTGACTTCTCCTCCCCAGCCATCGAGCGCATCGAGGACCGTCGCGAGATGAACCCTGACATGGACGCCGTCTACTTTCTCTCTCCCGAACCACAAGTCGTCGACTGCCTCCTCGCCGACTTCGAGAGCCGTCGGTATCGCCGCGCCTTTCTCCTCTGGACAAACCTCCTAGATCCGAACCTCCGCCGGCGCATTGAAGAGTTTCCTGGCATCAGACAGCTGCGCGCGAGCTCCACCACGCTCTTTGTGGACTTTTACCCTCGCGAATCCCACCTCGTCACCTTCAGAGATCCCTGGAGCTTCCCTGTCCTCTTTCACCCCGCCTGTAATCCCATGGTCGCCAAGCACATGCAGGTTCTGGCCCAACGTGTAAGTCCCGGCATGCACACTTCAGCCTCGCTTGGCCGCCGCTGATCCCCCGAGCCGTCCAGATTTCCGGCGTCTGCATAACGCTGGGAGAGTACCCCAAAGTCCGCTACTACCAGCCCAGCAACGCCTTTCACGAAGCCAGCGTGCTGTGCTCGCATCTGGCCCGCTTCGTCCAGGACGAGCTCGACGGATACGCACAGTGGGACCCCAACTTCCCTCCCCCTTCGAGCAGACCCCAGGGAAACCTCATCATCACCGACCGGTCCATGGACCTCATGGCGCCCCTCATACACGAATTCACCTACCAGGCCATGGCTCACGATCTGCTCCCCATAAAAGAAGCCGACAAGACCACTTTTCATACCGTCATCAACCAAGGTACCCGCGAAGAGCAGGAGAAGGACGTGGAGCTGTCCGACAAGGACAAGATCTGGGTCGACAACAGACACCGCCACATGAAAGACACGATAGACAAGCTCATGGGCGACTTTCAGAAATTCCTGCAGCAAAACCCGCACTTCACCGACGAAAGCACCGACACAACTAACATCAGCGCCATCCGCGACATGCTGGCCGGCCTGCCCCAGTTTCAGGAGATGAAGGAAGCCTACTCGCTGCACTTGACCATGGCGCAAGAATGCATGAACATGTTCCAGAACCACAAGCTCCTCGACATTGCGTCCATCGAGCAAACCATGGCTACCGGCCTGGACGAGGATCAGCGGAAGCCCAGAAACGTGCTCGAGTCGACGGTGCAGCTGTTGGACGACGAAGCCATCACGTCCATCGATCGCCTGCGGCTCATCATCATCTACGTCCTCTACCGCGGCGGTGTCATCATGGAGGACGTCCAGAAGCTACTCGCCCATGCAGGTCTTCCCGCCCAGGACGGCGAGGTCGTCACCAACATGGAGCTGCTGGGCGGCAAAACGTCTCACGTCTTGAAGGAGACGCGCCCGCCGCCGCCGCCGCCACTGTTTCCCAAGGACCCCAAGGCGCCGCCGCCGAGCGAGGAGTACAGCTTGTCACGCTTCGAACCCGTCCTCAAGTCGATGCTGGACGCCCTCTCCAAAGGCACCCTAGACCAGACCATCTTTCCTTACATGAAGCCGCCAATGGACCCCAACGAGGACCTCGCCGCGGCTCAAGGCGGCTCCCTCCGCGCCGGACGGCCAAACTGGGCCGCCGCTGGCCGTCGGCCCGCCGAGAACCGACCGCGCGTCATCGTCTTCATGGCCGGAGGCGCCACCTTCAGCGAAAGCCGGGTATGCTACGAGACCGGCCGCGACCGCGGCAGGGACGTGATCCTCGTCACCTCACACATGTTGACGCCAGGGCTTTTCATCCGCCAGGTCGGCGACCTGAGCCGCGACAGACGACAGCTCGACCTCCCCATGGACCGGCCCAAGGCCCGAGCCCCAGCGCACCTATACGAGCGCCCGTCCCGACAGCAGCAGCAGCAGCAGCAGCAGCCGCCACCGTCGCCCATGTACGGCGCGCCCATGTCGTCCCGACCAGGAGGTCCGGGCCTTCCCGGCCCCGACCCGAGGCAGAAGCGCCCCTCCACAGCCGGCCTACCCAGCCGTCCCGTCCCCAGCCAGCTGCAGGGCGGCGGCGGCGGCCTGCCACAGGGGTACTCTTCACAGGGCCTGCCTTCACCATCGAGGCCGGTCCCTACGCAGGCCATGTCCAGCATGAGCCTCGAACCGTCTGCCTCGTCCGCGCCCGCGTCCGCGTCCGCGTCCCCCGAAGGTAAGGCGCAGAAGGAGAAGAAGCGGCGAAACTTTCTCGGCATAAAGAAGTAGGGCTCTCTTCATCCTAGACCATCGCCGCTGCTGCGGGCCAAAGCCGGGGTTCCCTTGCCGTGGCAGGGCCGAGGTCTCAAGCGTGAGGCATGAACGCGCTCGCACCTTTCTCTCCTCCCGTTGGATAGTACAACCCCCCCCCCCCCCCCTATTTTTTTTTTTTCCCCTCTTCCTTTCTTCCTTTTCCTCTTCCCCCATTCCTTTGTTTCGGGTGAAAAAGGGGCGGGAGAAGAGAGCATGGCGCAATGGTGAGAATCCATCTATACTGTCATCGAATGGGAAGATTTCCACGAGGTGGGAGGGGTTTTTCCAGTCGTGCCGTTTGTATCTATAACCTATCTTCTCTCCGGAAAGAGAAAAAAGACTATGGCATCGGGAGCCAAAGGGGGGAAAATGGAGGAGAGAAAGGGGAGAAGCAAAAGAGATGGGAAAGAGGACTTGGTCTCAACATCTTGGCCTATCCTCACGGCGGGGGGTGGCATCCGATTCCCCTGAAATAGTCCGAGAAACACGGGCAAAGCAACGTCGACTAAGTGATATGAATTGAAATGGTTATGAAGGGGAAAAAAACGGTCCCGGCTTTTTCCCCCCTATCTAGAGGCAATTTTCGCGGCGTACTA
>LKCN02000001.1:3730530-3754997 GCA_001633055.2 Ophiocordyceps polyrhachis-furcata BCC 54312 | reverse complement strand
CCCCCCCCCCCGCCTTCAGCGAAGCTCGACGTCAAGCCTGACAATGCCGCGAACATCCTCGACCAAGTCCACGCTGACGGTGCCGCTCATCCTGTCACCTCTCCGGGGGCCCGTTGGTGCGAAGTAGCTTCCCGGCGACGACCCCGGCGGGTCCGCCTCCAATGGGCTATTGCCTGCCGCACCGTCGAAAGCCGGGGCGCCTCCCAGCCACTCGCAGTCGTCGGCCATGACGACGTCTCCATCACCGTCGACGCGCCGGACGCTCCCGTCCCGCAGCACCGCCGTCCGGACATAAGGCTCCGCGTTGCCTGTCTCGACGGCCCACGTCTTGGCCCAGCCGTCGGCGCTAAAGGCCCAGATCACCATGTCGGGCGACGACTTTAGTGCGAGCTGGGTGAGGCGACGACACGTCGCCACGGGCTGGCCTATGATGTCGATCGGGTAGTCGCTTCTGCTCTCTCCAAACAAATTCATAGGCTGAAAATGGGGTTGCCACGTCGACAAGGCAGAACGTGGCCGTCCGCTTGAGGCCCTTGTCTGGTCGGCCGTCGCCGGTGCCGTGGTAGACATGTCATGAAAAACGTCTGGCGGCAGCGAGTAGAAGACGACCATCTGGTCGTCGGGCTGCTCCGCGGCCGTCGATGCCGCATATGCAGCCACGACGCGGACTCCGTGTCGAAGGTCGGCCCCGGCAGCGTACAGGACCGGCGCCGGCGAGATGGCCCCCAAGGGCGGTCGAAACCACACCTTACGCAGCAAACGCGTCAACGAACCGACCGGCGCGTCCGTCCCGAGACAAAGGTGGCCGGTGCGAGGGTCGGTGAAGAGGATGTGGTATCCGTCGCTGAGCGGCACTGCTCGGTAGTGATCAGTGGAAAGGAACCGTTGTCGAGGGTATGCCTCTCCGGGGGGCGACCGTGTTTCGGTGGTGCCGACCAACGATACGACGGCCGTGCTGGCGGTGCCGAAGAGACTAGTGCTCAGGCCGTGAAGGATGTCGCCTATAGATGAGCCTGAGAAGTCTCCCAGCGCCGCCGCAGAGCTAATGAGCCGGAGCCTCTTGGCCGTGTCCAGGCCTCGTCTTGGAGGCAAGAAATGAAGAAAGTCGCATGGAGAGGAGAGGGGAAACCACCTGCTAAGATCCTGGCCCGCCAGCGCATCGACCCAATGAAGCTCGATGCCGGCGCCACAGCCAAATGCTACACAGTTGCGTTGCGGACAGATGGCCACGGACCGCGGAGGATCGTCCGGGTGACAGATGTTACGGTAAATGGACCTCTGGTTGGCCTCAAGACGAGGCGAGCAACACGGTGAACGCTCGTGACAGACACAAAGCTTCGAGGGGGGCACAGCCGAGCTCTCGGCTGCTGGCGTGGCCGGCACCTTGGTCCCCCCTTTTGATATGGCACACCATGCCCATGCGTCCGTCCATGAGGAAGGCGACGGCATAGCGACCGGCAGACGTGTCCATGCTGCAGGCAATGATGCGTCGGGGGCAAACCACGGTGGTAACGGGACGCAGGAAACCCAGCGGCATGCCCTGGCGACGGCGTAAGGGGCGGGCCCATGACGAGCGTCCTGGCGGGCAAACATGGTTAAGCTCGTAGAGGTAGGCGACCTGACCGTGCGTTGCGAGTAGATAGCGGCCGCAGAGGCTCACGGTGAATGCGACGGCGCTGGAGCTGGGCCGGTGCACCATGTCGCCAAAGTCGGAGAGGCCCCTCTCGACGAAGGCACGGCCATTGGGGTCGGCGAGATTACACTCGCGAGAAATCCACTTGCTCATGACATGCTCGCTGCTCTGCGTCGGCGGTCCGGCCATGCTGATATTGATGGGCGACAGGATACGCAGGATGCTGCTCTACCATCCGCCCTTCCTGAGCATCTCGATGAGGAGCAAGTGGTGAAGGCTGGCGATGAACCAAGCCCGGCAGGTATGGCGGGCAGAGTTGAAGTCAATGGGAGACAAGAAGAAGAATATATGCTGCAACAACTCAGTCGGTAGCCGCATCGAGCTTGGTCGACCTGTCCGGTCGCCATCGTCTCTCATCTTGGCTCCCCAAGGAGGCTCGACGTCACCGGAGACGGGTGCCACGACGGCCAGCGATCTGTTCGTGAGGGCGGGCCGCTGCGAAGGGCGCCGCTTGGCGCGGGTGCCGGCGACACCGCGCGAGACGAGGATTTGCGAAGACGTTTTGGCGGCTTCAGGAGGGTATCATAGAGGGGGGGGGGGGGGGGGGGTTTGGATTTGGAATAGGATGCAGGAGGGGGGCGGGCGGAGAAAAGAGAGACAGAGAGTGACAGTGAATCGAGTGATGAAGAAGAAGAAGATCAATCCCGACGGTAAAGGGTGTGAGAGGCGAGGCCACGGATAGGATTGCGGGATGATGCTTAGGTTAGTAGGTAGGATGAGGTTTGGCCAAATCGTTTTTGCCCTGTCGATGAAGCGGGAGTCATCATCATCATGAAGAGCCGCGCCTGCCCTGTCCTTAGAAGTGCTCTTTCCCTCTAGGTGCGCCGACCTCCCTAGTGAGGTAGAGCCTTAGAGGCACCTGCCTCAATAGAACGAGTTAGGAACAGGCAGGTAGGCAGATTCGCCACTGTAAATCGCTGCTGCCTGTCAATACAAATCATACAGCCTGAGGTATTGAGGTATCTTCATCAACGTCTACTACAACGAGCCACGAGGGCATGCATTCGTCCAGTCCAAGCCGTCAAATCATATATCATGTGCCTCGTTCCCAATTCATAATTATGTACCTGCTACCTTCTCTCTGCCCGGTTGCTATCGGCCCATACGTTGTCGTCTCCGATGCCAAGCGATCGGTCCGCGTCGGGCAAGATCAACGTCTGCCGAGGTCGATCCGCTTCAGCCGCCGGCCGGTCTCCAGGCGATTCCGGCTGGGGCGGATCCTTGTCGATCCACGGTTCCGGGAGCCTGCATTCAATGTCAGTCGGCCCGGGGGCACGATGGGGAAAGGGACGCGTTGGGCGGCTTACGGTGTGACGAGGCTCGGGTTCACAAAGATCAGATCCTTCTCCCTGTATTCGTCCAGAGTGCTCCGTCTCCTCACTAACCCTCGTAGCGGTTGCGACTCGTCGTCGGCCCCGGATCCATCTTCAGTCGACTGGCCACAACCAATGGCTCTCAGCGCAATGTATTTGGTCAGCGGCTCAAATCGCCGCTTGAAATAGTAGCTGTACCAAATTGTGAACGGTATCAGCGGTAGGACCGCCACTGACTGTACAAACGCCGACAACGAAGCAATCTGCCCAATCATGACAACCTCGAACACGACGAGTCCGATGATGATGCGGAGGCATATTATGCGCCACGCGCCGCCCGTCGCGTGCTGGGGCTGATCCATGGCATACAGCACCATGTACTTGAACGTGAGGTGTCCGAGAATGAAGTAGACGGTGCCGAAGACGAGGATGGCGAACCCCCACATCAACACGCTGTAGATGACACACAGGTTGAACACGAGCAGCGCCGTCGGCAGGTAGAACCCATACTGAAACACGGGCGGCTTCTGGAGCTCGGCAAAGTCCCGAGGCGTTGACGACATGAAGCGGTAGATGGGATAGAGGAAGACACTGCCGACCTCGAGGATGCGAAACGGCATCAGCCCGACTCCCTGGAGCATGATGAAGTTGATGTAAAAGATTGACAGATCCTCCACGTCGGCCGCGATAGCTGCCGGAATCTTGCTCGTGTCCTTGAGAAGCTGCTGCAAGACGCTCCAAAAGTCGAAACCGGTGCGCGAGACGGCGAAGACGAAGAATGTATTGAAGAAGGTGAAGAAAAAGTTTTTGGATATCACCGACAGCTCGACGTCGCCCTGCGACATCATGCCCTGGTGATTGGAAAGCCAGTCGTAAAGGTACGGCACTGCCACGTTGAGCAGCGACACAACGAGCGTCGGCAGGCCGTTTTGGAAGAGTGAGTAAATGATGGGATGGTGCGTCAACCATTTGGAAAACGACGGCAGCACCGTTTTGATGGTGCAGACGCTGAGCCACGACGCGAGGATGGCCGTGGGGAAGATCCAGAGCAGCGTCAAGACGGTGATGAACAGGGTTATGCCCCACGACTTGAGCCTCCGAATGCCGCGCGGAGAGTACGTGTTTTTCCATACTAGGTCCGACGGCGACGGGGATAGCTTGGTCAGGAAACAACCGGGTCGGGGGTCTATCCTGGCCTGGACCACCATCTGACACGACGCGACCGTGTCCATGGTCACCAGGGCCATGTCGGTAGCTTCATAGTCCTCGTTGCGGGCCTCGGCCACCCTCTCGTCTAGCCGACGAAGCCTCTCCTCGTAATAGTCCATTGCGTCGACCCTCCGCCTCCGCAAAGAAAGCGGTCCGTACCAGATGTTGATCCAGGGCCGCTCGCCTTCAATGACATGCGGCTGGTTCGGGTTGCTGGCGAGGAGGCGGCTGCTACTGTCAGGCTCTTGGGCGTCATTGGCGAGACTCGCGCTGTGCGTCTGCGTGGAGTCGCTGTGCTGCTTGGTGACGTTTTGCTGCTGCTTCAAGTATTTGGCCCAGGCGGCCTCCAGCTGACGCAGGATTTTATCGCGATATGCCACCAAGGCATCAAGTTTCCTCCAGTTTCGACACAGCGTAACAGAGTCGACGAGGCCAATGCCGAGACCTTCGATCATCTCCTTCAGCTTCTCTTCGGATCGATACTCGAGCGGAATTCCCGTCAGGCGGAATGTGCGATCGGTTATTGTAGATTGCGATCCAAGATATTTTTGTCTCAGCCCAATGATGCGGAAAGTCTCCCGGTTAATGAAGTACAGAGTCAGGCCGACGAAGAAGTAGGTGAAGACAACATATGCCCATAAGTAGGTGCGGACGCGGCTTTTGTCTTCACCAGATCCGGGGAGCGCGTCGAGTGCGAATGATTGGCCGTAGAGAGGACGTCGAATAGGGCCGTAGAGGTCATGGTAAGCGGTCGAGGAAGAGCCATTGCCATGGCCGTCGCCGATTCCGAGCTGAAAGTCGCGGTAATGGGAGTTGATGGGCCAGAGTACGACGACGGCGAAGAAGGCCATGGTCATAAAGAGTCGAATGGCCATTTTGAAGAAAGCCAAGAACTGTAGGTCACTGTCAGTCATGAAGGCGCATCCGACGATAGCAAGACGTACGACAAAGGCATCGAGCCCGGCCGAGGCCAATACTTGTTCGTCCGTGACTCTCAGCAGATGAGGAATCCAACCGAAGGACGAGTTGGAGAGAGTCGGAGGAGCCGTGTCGGCATCGAGGCGGCGCTTGCGTGCAGAGTAGAGAGCAGGCCATCGAGGGCGCAGGATCTTCACCTTGGCTGTCAGCGTCGCGCGGAAGCTCGAAACAGGCTCCAAGACTGACGCAAAAGGCGATGAGTGCAGAGATGCCGAGGATCAGCGAGAGGATAAGCTGGACCTCGAGGTCCTTTTGGTTCTTGGATGGCGGCTTGACGTAATCCTCGGGGTTGCACGTCTCGTTCTTATTCGCCTGTAGCATTATGCCTCATTGCTGGCGGTTTTCCGGCGGAGTCGCGGACTGAAGATCGGTAAGTAGGCGATGAGAATAGAAGGGCGAGTTGTTGGTAGATGCTAGAATAGGAGTTGTGTTGTTGTTGACTCGGTGAGGATTCCTATCAGAAAGGAAGGACGATGTCGAGAACACGTGCCACACTTGATAAGGCGGGCCCGCAGCATAGTAATTACGTACATATGTACATATGTATGTAATCCTGAAAGGCGGCCGGAGCGGCTTTTCTTTCTCCCTGAGAACCACGCTTATGTCGCGCGACGTTGTCCCTCGAGGCAGAGACGAACCGAAGCAACGAATCGATCTACCGAAGCGGACCGACTATATGGAATCGCTTGAGCCATCGTCAACGAAGGAGATACTGAGGTCCATCGAGAATCATGGTTTTTACTTGGAAGAAGATGAGATGATGGGGCAGAGTATCGAGGAGATGGAAAATAATGGTACGCCCTTCGCATCAGCTGGAGGTTTGCGATTTTGCAAGGACACCGTCCTCGACAATTTGGTCAGCAAAGACCCCTTCTACACAGTGACGTCGTCTCACTTCAGCAGTCTATACGGTCCGTTCTCGACTCTTTCTTCGATTGGTTTGCCCTAGGGCTTTACAGGTCCATCGGCGCTGCCCCCGGCGACTACACTTTCAGGAAGAGCGATCCAGGGGCCGATGGAGAGTCTCTTTTGGTCCAACTGTGGAGAAAAGGATCCAAGGTGTCCTTTTGGGGTGGTTCACACCGTCATCACTTAACCTCCGTGAGGGGGGACAATAATCTGTGGCGTGTCCCTCGCGTCATCCTCGTCCGTCTCGGCCTCAAGCCTACAGATGTTACTTTTGAGCAAGGCGGCTTGTAAGTTTACAATCCTTGGTACCGAAAGCGTCGATTCATGCGAGAGCAGCGCCATTGTGGATCCTCGAATCGTCTTCACAGTCACGGAAGGTAATGCGACCGTGTTTGCATTCGGGACGAGGGAGGTGGTTACCACGGCGTGGAGGCGGATGGAACTGCCCAAATCACAGGATATCGAAGAAACAGTTGCCCTTATGCAAAGCGCAAAGTTCGGGCTGAACGTGGCATATATTGAAACCGCCATACCACGAAGGCAGCACCTTGTAACTGTTTCCCTCCCGTCGGGCGGCGACACGAGCTTCCACACAAAGATGGCTCCTTGTTCAGAATGCAATGACGAGGGCTTGGTTGGCACATCCATCTGCCCCAAGTGCAACGGACACGGCGGACCAAAAACGAAATGCGCAATCCTTAATACAGCACATCTTAGCGGTGCATTTGGGTAATATCTCTCTTCCTCCCTATAAAATCGCCACACATACATAAGTAGTACTATGCACTTCAACTGATACGCTCCTCCAAGGAATGCTCAGCGAGGCGTTACAAGTCTCCCAATTCTCACGAGAGCAGGTCGCATATATATCTCTATGAACCAATAAAACGTATCTACGCCATAGTTCCATCTAACTATTGCGTCCGTACTTAGTTGCAGATACGGAGGCAGCCTTCAAAAGTAATGAGGCGGTGAAAACAATGTACATACATGCATATAAAGACAGCAAAGAACCGTACAGCAGAGTACTCCGTACATATATATGTATGTATGTACATATAGAAACAATGGGTAGGCCGGCCGGCAATATCAAAGAGGGAAAAGGGCACCAAATGTATGGCGAGCCGAAAAGAGGGGGGGGGGGGGGGGTCTGCCAGAATTATAGCCCTCTCCGTACCAAACGTGCCTTCCGTGTTAATTAAACGGTGTCAGAGGGGGGTACATAAATCTAAGCCAAATATGGATATCCGTACGTGTCGCGAAACTGCGCTCTTAGCCAAGAATGGAAAGACTTATCCAGTCCAAGTCCAACGGTCCGTGAGAATCAGCACAGCGAAGAAGGAAAACGGCACCAAATTTAATAATGCATGACGAGCACGGAAGAGAAAAGGGGGGGGGAGGAGGGTCGGGCCGAATTTATCCGTGCCCAACCTGCCTTCCCGCCATGGTGGAAGGCATATCACGGCCGTTTCCCTGGACGACGACATTCAATAGACAACTACCACCACAGCACGCATGTACATTGGCACTCTGTTCCATACTATTCGCTATCATCATGCTAATACTACGCTTCGGCAGCAATGGAGATATACGAAAAAGGCGAGGTCTTTATCGACACAGACGACGACGTCGTTTTTGATCACTCCAAGATTATCCTAAGAGCAGCCAACAGCGAATACTTTTACGCTAAAACCCACCAGCGTATATTCAGTTCCCCCAAGATCGACGTCGAGAAGCTAGATACGAAAAGGATTCCTACGAAACATATCTGCCCTTTAGTTCATTCCGACTTTACTCGAGCTCCTGACCCTTTACCTTGTACCTCGTACCTTAAACGACCTAGGCTTCTATATTACGAAAGTAATAACTCTGATATCGCCCGTCACGTTCTGACTGAGGTGGAGGCATGTGAGGTCCTCCGAATACACCCACATCCTAACATTGTGCAATACCTGGGCTGTATTGTCAGGGACGGTAGGATAACAGGGCTTGGGTTTGCCAAGTACTCTTCCACTCTCTCGCAGATATTAGAAGATGGGACACCTTTCAGTATAGCTCATTGTCTACATGGGATTGAAGCAGGTATTCGCCATATGCATAACTTGGGGCTTGTGCATAATGACCTTAATCCGTCAAATATTATGATGGATGGAGATAATCCTGTCATTATAGACTTCGATTCATGCAAGCGAGAAGGAGCTAAACTAGGATCCAAGGTAGGCACTGATGGATGGACACTGGATAACGAGGACTACGCAAGGCGAGAGAACGATCTCTATAGCCTATCAAAGATACGACAAGCGGTCCTAAAGAATGCCGATGAAAAGGTTTAAATTCTCAGGCCTAGATACAGCAATCGAACTCCTCCGTCGATTGGCTCTTCCTCAATGCGGACTGATACGTTGAGAGTGTAGGCTGTCAATTGACCTTGCTCCCGCTTTCACTGCTGTGGTGGCATGTAACTCTTGGACCATTTGCAACTCGTCTGTCCACAGTCCGACATTTTCGTCTTGTAAGGCGATCCATCATTGCGGTACTTTGTGACCCATTGGCACGCATTGATGAGCGGCTCAGTCTCGCAGCTAGCCATTGCTCTGATAGGACTCAACAATTCTGGCCTCCGACAAGTCATCAAGTAGGTGCACTGGGACGTACGTGTTGGAACTTGGTTTAAGCTTCTTTGAAATGCTCTTTAGCAGTGTTTGATTTGGTGGACTATTTGAGATGGCTTTTGGTGCTTTATACGCTTTTCCAAGAGTCAGGGAGACGGCCTACATGGCACTTACAGCATCAGGCGCTCGTAACGTGGAGAGGCGTCAAGGGTTGCTACTCTCACTTTGTGTGTATGGAATATCGCGTGAATCTTGATCTGCTCATGGCCGAGAACGTTTTTGTGCCGTTGGCACGTTGACGTGAACCTTCCGCACTCGGTCGAGGACACACTGTTGTGACACCTATCCTCACCTCAGCCCCATACGCCCGAATATCAAACACGCCAGGTACGCAGGGAAAGGGCACACAAACGTACTCACTATAGTAAGTAGTTCGCAGACCCCTAGAATCCTACGACGGTTCATAGTATGTACATCTAATTCAAACCGCAGTGGACAGCAGCACCACCGCCGTGCTGGTGTGAACCAGATAGCAGCTCAGGCACTCAAAAGTGGAAGCACCTCCGAGAGATGCACTGCACAACAGCTGGTAAACTGGGACTACTGCGGATGTGCAGTAAGTACCCTCGACGGGGTAGGACTGGCCGACAAATAACTGCTCTGAATTCACGGCGCATCCGGGAGAGAATTAACTGGGAACAACGACCTAGAGCTATGCTCTGCTTTAACCTCGTCACACACGAAGCGTCTCCGACGTATTCATCATAGAAATGGATTCTGGTAAGGTCTGTATTGAACTGATTAATGCCCTTTTAAATTCACGGTGCACGAAATAAACAGGGAGAGTGCTATGTCACTATCTGTAGCCTTTTTTTTTGTTTGTCGATGTCGAGGAGATTAGGTAGCGTAACCGGTCGGTGCGCCCAACCTAGACGGCCGGGGGGTTGCAAAGGAGAGCAGCGAGTCCGCCCTGCAGGGAGATTAGCTTCAGCCATCAAGCCGAAGGAAAAGGGGGGCTCACAATCGGGAGGGCGCAGCATCGGGCCTCCTTGCCCTTTTCCGAGCAGTAGGCCTTGAATGCCTTGGGGTTGGCAAGCTCCTTCGAAGCTGCGGACGAGTTAGCCGGCGTGGGGAGAGGGGGGGATAAGGCGTCCAACGTACGGGCTTCGCAGCTGACATCCGCAAGGCCGCTGACGTCGATGCTGCAGCATTGAGCCTGGACGCTACCGAGGCCGAGGAGACCACTACCGGAGTTGCAGAGGGGGGCGCGTGCGCCGTCGTCTTTGTTTTCTTTGTCCTTGTTGTCGTTGCTGCTGGTATCGTCCTTGTCCTTGCTTCCGCTGTTGCTGTTTCCACTATTGTTGTTGCCGTTGTTGTTGCTGCTGCTGCTGCCGCTGTTGCTGTTGCCGTTGCCGTTGTTGCCGCTGTTGCCGCTGTTGCCGCTTCCGCTGTTGCTGTAGCCGTTGCTGTTACTGCTGCCGCTGTTGCTGTAGCCGTTGTTGTTGTTGTTGTTGTTGTTGTTGCCACTATAGCCGTTGCCGCTGTTCATACCGCTGCCGCTGTTGCCGTATCCGTTGCCATTGTTTCCGTTGTTGCCATTATTGCCGTAACCATTGCCGGATCCGCCGCCGTTGTAGTTATCGACGTTATAGTTGTTGCCCTTGTTTCCAAACCCGCCATTTTCACCATCATTGCCATTTCTGCCGTGACGGCCATTTCCGTAGTTGCCGTTGCCATATCCGCCATTGCCGCCATCACCTCCGTTGCCGCCATTGCCTCCGTTGCCTCCGTTGCCGCCATTGCCTCCGTTGCCGCCATTACCACCATTGCCGCCGTTGCCGCCGTTGCCACCAATGCCGCCACTTCCACCGTGGAAATGGTCGCCCCCGCCGTTGGGCAATGCGTAATCGCCGTTGTGAGAAGACTGGTCATGGTGGTTATCTTCTTGAGTGGAAAGCGAGTTATCGGAAGGGACGCTGTAGCCTCCGTTATGAGGAGCAGCCAAGGCAGTGGTAGCCAGGAGAAGGCAGGTGGGGGCGAAGAACTTCATTTTGGATGAGGAATCAGGGGTATTAAGGGGGAATTATCAAAAAGGTGGTGGTTGATTAAGGAACTGAGAAGAGGATGGTTTGTTTGTACTGGATGGGTGATGGCAAGATGACAGAACGAAGATGACTCTTATATAGCACGTTGGAAGTTCGCCCTAGAGCACGGAGGACGAAGATCCAAGCCGTGCATGCTTGGTGGAAAGCGGCGGATGAGACAATTGTCTATATTGATAAAGGATGTCTAAAGATGCTCGATAAAGACAGACCATCGTCGGACTAGAGGTGAGCATTCTCGAGAGAGAGGTATCTCCTGCCGTCGCCCTCTTCGACGCGCACAGCTGAAGTGACAACTGATGTCTTACTGTGGATTTGTTATTGATGTCGTTGTTCGCCGTAGAGGAGGCTTCTCACCTGGAACTTGTAGTTCAGCAAGATGGACGCAGGGCGAGCCACGGCCTGGTGTCTGATGAGCCGAAGCTGCTTCCCTTGGATCTGCTAGGTTACTTCGACTCACTCCCTTGCCGAGGGCGGGCAGGAGGTCATTTGCCCGGAATGTTGGGACGGCCTACTTGCCGGTAGTTGGAGATGGCATTAGCATAGCAGCAATAGCGTGTCACGAGATTGACATATGGAGAAGCGAACTACTGCGAGCTTACGCCTCCTTTGCCAGGTGTATTCGCCTACGAACATTAGACGAGAAGAATGTGCGATGACGAGAGGGGGCGACCGGAAGCTGTGATGAGCTTGCCAGCACAGAGCCCTGCAGATGGTGTGTGTGACTCGCATCTCGAATCTGTCTTATCTATCATGTGAGAGACGGCCATACTAAAAACCGTCATCGCTGTAGACGATCGATCTCTGGGTGACTCTTGGACTTTGAAACGGCGAAGACTGCCGATCGGTATACATGTAACGTGCCGCCCTTGGGCACAAGGGAGCGCATAGGCCCTGGCGACTCCCCCTCCGGGCCTCTACCCGTGGTACGTTGACAGACCGCGCTGCGTGAGAAGCGAGATATCGGCACACAAGAGCAAATTCTTGGGTAGATCCTTTGAGGCTTTCGCCGTCCGCCGTCAAGGGATGGCTTCGCCCCCCTTACACCCGTCACTCAAGCACCCAAACGGCGAAGAGCTTCGTGATGAATGGCAATGTCACGGAATACTTTGTCGTAGTTGGTTGTCGTAGACGTCATTCGTCAGATTTTGGTCGCATAATGCTTGTCAACCGGGCATGAATGGGCAAGATAGTCAGTCTCCAGTGACGGCCAGAAATGGGGGCATTGTCTGATAGAGCACTAACAGGCCGTGCTGTAGGGTAGGTTCGAACCCTTTTTGCATTGAAGCCAAAAGTAGAGAGACAGGGGGCGTGAACATGTTGCCTGCAACTACGATATATATAGCCATAGGTCGACGTCTTCTTCTCTTCCAAGGCGGCATTAATCTGTCGTCCATCTTATCTAGGATGTTCTTACGCGTATACACACTAATCGGGGCGCCCTCTTCACAGTTCAACAACAAGCCAACCTCATGCCTATATGTGCATACATCATGGCGTTACACCGTCTACAAAGGCATCAAATAAGCTTTCTAAGCTACCATGAGTAAAGAGCATGCTGCGTACCAGCATTAGTATGCGTATCACAAGGGACGGTAAAGCAGAGTTAGACTGTTTCACCGAGTTGCCTCGGATTCTCTAGCGCTTTAAGCGGTAGAGAAGAGAACGATGATCGGACTACCACCTTCTGTAAATGCACTCGGCAAATGCAACTCGATAGTGATGTGTTTAGTTTGTATGCATGTACAACCCGAGAGGCTTTCCCCCTATACCAGGCAGCAAGTTACATGGTCCTCTGACCTTTCCCCCCCCCCCCCCTATTGTGTCCCATCCCTTCAATCCGTTTTAGTCCAGCACTTGGTAGACCCCTTTCACCTTATAGACCGTTGTCCAGACATAGTCAATCGCACACGTGACCCAATGCCTTGAGTAAAGGCGCATGTGTGGTCTCCGACTTGAGGGCTGTGCAATACCAATGCATTGTAACCCGCCCCCCCTGCAGATCAGTTCTAAGCGTAAAAGAGGCTTCGAAGGATCCGGTTCCTCACCCAGACGATGCTTTGACGTTACGTTCTGAGCCGAGAGTAGAATCGTACATGTCCTGAAACCGTTCTATAGATGCTCCTGTAACTCACCCAAAACCTGCTGAAAAGTCCGAGAGAGGGCATATGTGGACCAGACGGCTCCCCCACCCCCCTTTGCTCTCGGGAGGCTCCTCGCCCGGGTCTTTGTCTCGAATAAGACTCTCTGTCATGGTTTGCTAGCATTATACTGCGGAGGAGAACTGGAGTACAGTCAACTCCCAGGAGGGATATTAAACAAGAGAGATGCGCTCCAACCGAGGTCAACTTACGTATATACATACAGTCCCGATCTCGTCCTGCCTTCCACACCAAAAGACTTCGGCTTCAATCCGATTGACATTCGTTCTCCTCGATTTAAGTTATATATATATACATATATATATACATATATTTACATATATTTACATCTATTTTACAATGCGTTCCTACTTTCTTTTGAGCGTCCTGCTCCACGTGGCGCTGGCAGCCCAGTCCGGGGATAACAACTCGACGTCGGGACGCAAATCAGAAGGCGGCAACTCCAGAGGCGGGACCGGTAACTCCAGGGGTGGAGAGGCCAACTCCGGAAGGAGAGGGGGCAACTCCGGAGCCCGGCCCGGAACCAACAACGGAACCGGATCGACACAACCGTTTGGCAAAGTCATCACGACTTGCACGACGGCCAACTCTTACGCTCTCACCTTCGACGACGGACCTTTCAACTTCACGATGAAGCTCCTTGACAGGCTGAAGGAGGCCAATATGAAGGCGACCTTCTTCGTCAACGGTGACAACTTCAGCAAGCTGTCAGAGAGAGGGCCGGAGGTGAAGCGGATAATTAATGAAGGGCACCAGCTTGGCTCCCACACGTTCGTCTCAACTCGCAGGGATTTTTTTTTTTTGCTGACAATGAAGCTAGATTTCGGCACCCCGATCTGTCGCAGATCAGCGAAGACGAAGTCCGGTCGGAAATGACGCTCAACGACGCCGAGATCAAGAAGATCATCGGCAAGACGCCGACGTACATGCGGCCGCCGTTCTTCAGCGCTAACGACCAGGTTATGAAAGTGCTAGCAGACATGCAGTACCACATTATCAACGCCGACATCGACACCAAGGACTTTGAGAACACGACGCCCGAAAGCAACGATCAGTCGTTCGAGATATACAAGCAGATGTTCTCCCAGGGCGGGACCATCTCTCTCATGCACGACGTCCACAACACCACCGTCAACCAGCTGATTCCCAACGTCATTCCTTTCCTGCAGCAGAGCGGGAGGAAATGTAAGTTCCCTTGAACACCAAGACGGGGGGGGGGGGGGGGATTTGTGCTGACGCCTGGGATGAAGCACTGACGGTCGGAGAGTGTCTCGGAGACCCGCAAGAAAACTGGTATCGAGCTGATACGATTAACGGAAAGGTTATCGAGGGCCCTACCCGCAGGTCCTTGGGCAACAAGGTCTGCGGCTGTGGAGCGCACTGAGCGCTTCAGGGGGGTGCGGACGGACTTTTGGTTATTGTACATACATGCTTCTGCTTGAGCTCACATTGTTCATGTTTCAGGATAGTACGTGCGCTTTGTGTATGTACATGCGGTCATTATATATGCCTCGTCTGCCTCTGTATGCGGACTATATACATAACATAATAATAGATATTCCATCTCAAGAAAAGCACGATTGAGAAGAGTATATATATGATGATGGCTTAGGATGCTGATTAAATGACTCTACGAGATGAAAGGTTCATGTTTCCAAGGGATCATGCCAAGGGTCAAGTATAATATGGCATGGCAAGAAAAGGGGGAAACGTGTCAGGACGGTATATCAACCCCCTTCCGAGCTGAGGTAGAAAACCAAGATGAAGAGTGTGACGGGATAAAGAAGATATATTGCATATGGGATGAAAAAATAACAGCCAACGTTCCTCCAAAACACCACCCAAAAGAGTCCTGTTTCCCTTCTTTATCAACATGAAATAGGCATATACGGATGTCTCATCGCCTCGGCTTACCCTACGCCGCCCCCTTGTTGCCGTTCGCTGCCTGGGTTCCATTGGCGGCGGCGCCCTGCTGGCTCTGTAGGTTCTTGTTGCCGTTGGCGCCCTGTTGTCCTTGCTGGGCTTGTTGCTGTCCTTGTTGAGCCCGCTGGGCCTGCTGGGCCTGCTTAGCCCGCTGAGCCCGCTGGCCTTTTTTCTCTCCGTTTCCATTAGCACCTTTTTGTGCCGCGTTGGCACACTGCCGTGCCCGCTGTGCCCGCTGTGCCCGCTGTCCTTGCTGTCCTTGCTGAGCCTGCTGAGCCTGCTGAGCCCGCTGGCCTTTTTTCTCTCCATTTCCATTAGCACCTTTTTGTGCCGCGTTGGCACACTGCCGGGCCCGCTGAGCCCGCTGGGCCTGCGGAGCCTTGTTGGCGTTCCCTCCCTGGTTTCGGATGGCATTAATTCCTCCCCGGGTACCGTTCTGGCTCCCAGACGCCCCCCTGGCGTTGCCGAGTTGGTTACCACCCAGCAAACGGCCTCTGTTCTGACCTCTGTTCTGTCCGAGGCCGAGGCCTTGGAGGAGGCCCCGGATGCCGCCCTGGTTTGCCTGCTGACCCGCGTTGTTGGCACCTTGGCGGTTGCCTCTGTTGGCAGAGCCTTGGAGAAGACCGCCGTTCTGGCCTGCAATGCCATTCTGGCCTCTGTTGATGGCCTGGCCTCCGATGCCGTTCTGGCCTCCGTTGATGGCCTGGCCTCCGATGCCGTTCTGGCCTCCGTTGATGGCCTGGCCTCCGATGCCGTTCCGGCCTCCGTTGATGGCCTGGCCTCCGATGCCGTTCTGGCCTCCGTTGATGGCCTGTCCTCCGATGCCGTTCCGGCCTCCGTTGATGGCCTGTCCTCCGATGCCGTTCCGGCCACCGCTTATAGCCTGGCTTCCATTTAAGGCTTGTCCCCCGATAACGTTTTGGTTTCCGCCCAGGACAAGTCCTCCGACGCCGTTCTGGTTTCCATTTACGGCCTGCCCTGCGCCATTATTGTTCCCCTGGTTGCCGTTGTTGTTACCATTGGCGCCACCAGGAGCCGGTGCGGCCAAGGAAAATGTGGCAACTGATATTGCTTGTTAGTGACAGACAGTCTAGAATGTTGGCGTCATGAACTCACAAGCCAAGGCTGAGAGAGCGATGCGGACCATTGTCAAGGTGAGTGAGTGATTTTAAAGTCGATCGTTGCTGGCTTGTGAAGATGGCCCAAAGAGTGGAAAAAGAGGATGAGAGAGAGGTGAAGAGTGAACAGCAGACTGATGAGCCGAGAGAGTGAGGATTAGAGAGAAGTGAAGAGTGAAGAGCAGACTGATGAGCCGAGAGAGAGAGAGAGAGAGAAAGACAGAGAAGAGATGTTTCTTATAATGCCTCGTACAACCAAGTTTCCATCCCAGGGGTTCATCTCGAACATTCACAAACAGTGATGGCGAAACGTCTTTTTTGTTCGCTTGGACGATGCAAGGGGATGAGACGGTCGTCCAGGTCTCGTCTACTATACACCATGTCTGTGCGGGAATACAACGACTGAAGTTGAGTGCTATAGTAAAAGAGGTGGGTTTCCAATAGCTCCGGCGGCAGATCGGCCCCGGCCGAAAGATGCTTCATCGAAACACGTTGCGTGCTGGCGCTATGCTGTTTGCGTTTTGTTTGTTTGGATACGCCAAGAGCTGAAACAACTTATATCCTGTATTTTTTTTTTTCCTAGTCCCAGTCGTTGGTGTTTTCTGATGGTGTTGGAACTTGTAGGATTAGGCAGCAACGCTTCTCCTAATTCTGAATGGATTCTACCATGGGATGCCACACGGACTCATTGCTCGCCCAAACAAACCCCTGGTTGTCGGACGAGGGTTATAGCAAGACGACGAGAGGCAGGGGCAGCGTTGCCAAGAAGGGACCGAGATGGGGTAGAGAAACAAAGAATCCAAAGCCGTGCTCTCTGTCTCTGTCTCTGTGTCTGTCTGTGTCTGTCTGTCTGTCTGTCTGTCTGTCTCTCTCTCTCTCTCTCTATATATATATATATACATATACATATATACATATATATATATATGCCCATCTTAGTTAGTTCGAAACACTGGACCGGACTCAAGCCCAAGTCTTAGTAGAGGCCAAAACGTCGAGACTGTAAAGATGCCTGCCTGCCTTGCTCTGACCGAGTACGGCATTGGAAGTGTTGCCGGGGAAAGAGAGAACTCGGTGGATGGGAAACGATCTTCGGCGGAAGCATCAAGCATACTTTTGAAAGTTTGGGCTCGAGCGGAATTTCCCGAGAGGGCTGTGAAACGCTATTGAGCCAAGAAAAGGCTTGTTATTTACCTATGTAGGTGCCGATATATACATATGTATCTATGTGTAGACTGGTGACAGAGGGCGTTGAAA
This sequence comes from Ophiocordyceps polyrhachis-furcata BCC 54312, assembly GCA_001633055.2. Taxonomy (NCBI): domain Eukaryota; kingdom Fungi; phylum Ascomycota; class Sordariomycetes; order Hypocreales; family Ophiocordycipitaceae; genus Ophiocordyceps; species Ophiocordyceps polyrhachis-furcata. The sequence goes on along the minus strand of LKCN02000001.1, from coordinate 3,737,721 downwards.
CCTTACCCATATGTTCGTAAGGGCAACAGAAAAGGTGTACATGAGTAAAGCAGGGCTTGACTCGTCAAGAGCTGCAATGAATGCCTCATTTATATGCGTCTATGACTAAACTATGAGTCTTTTTTTTTTCTTGCCTAGACTAGACGGTGAGGCCTTCTATAGCTGGGGCTGTCCAGTCCAAGGTTCGGATTGTGAGACTCAAAAGGTCCTGTTCATCGTGTGCCTGATGATGCATGTAAGAAGCCATGTGCTCGATGATGAAGATGGAAGTTGGGACCATCCCCCCCTATTCCGTTAATGCCCACCTACCACTCTTGTACCCTAAGCTGACCACATTCTTTCCTCCTTTGCTATAAGTCGACGGGTTCTTAACATATCTGTGCGGGCCCGGGCCGAAAAGCTTGGTAAGGCTGCTGGCCTGAGAGCAACTGATTAAAGCTCTTCATGGTCGTCCAGGTGGCAAGTCAAAGGCAAAGGGGGGACGTGTTTTCACCAAACACAGATCGAGGAGCGTAAACTCAGCGAGGCCTTCCCCCTTTGCCAAGTCTCTGTGATGAGCTCGCGTTCGCAGAGGGCTGCGGAGTTAGTAGTAGTTACTGGCGATGATGCGTGTGTGAAGAGAGAGGAGAGACGCTTGCACATTTTCCCGTCCTCTCGGCCAGTTCTTTCTCTCCTTTTGCACAGCTAACTTGATACATACTGCACAGCTAACTTGATAGATACTTAATAAGCGAGATATATATATATATATATGTATGTATATACATATATATATATATAAATACATATGTATATCATATCTGCTCAAGGTTCCCTACTAAAAAACCCACACAGCCATCACGGAGACGACACATATGTGACTGGCTATAAAACGATTTTAGCTTTGGAAAACAGAGGCAACTTGCCCGGAGCAGCTCTCGGTTGCGCCCAAGAGCGGCCTTACTAAAACTTGGGATAATAGCTATCACCATGCCCATGTCTTCGGGGCAATAGCAATCGAAAAAGACGCAGCAAAAGTCAAGACGATTTATAAAGAGGCAAGGCCTAGAAGCTGCCATTTTATGTCACCATCTTCAAACTCAGTATTGACTTCGGGAATCTTCGGGAGCGATGGGAAGAGAGCAATATATAGAACGCCCGATCGAGACTATTCTTGTTCCGCATTCGACAGCTTGCTTCGAAAAAGATGCAACTCAGGCTTGTCCCGATAGCCGTCGTCTTTTCCATCGGCCTGGATGGCGTCGCCGCCGCACCGTGGCAACTGGACCGACGGTCAGTCGATAGCCAGAGATATACGAATACAGAGGCCGTATGGACGTCAACGAGAGAAGACGTGATGGACGAAGGAGGCTCCAAGACGCAAACCATGGTCCGCAAGAAGAAAAACGGCCGGATAACTATATGGCGCATCTTGAGAACCATACCTCCAGGCCAAGGACGTGACGATGGTGGCCCGGCACCCTGGTCGCTGCCTCCTTGGAAGAAGCCCAAGGATCCCGAATTCGGGGACATGATAGCGCCTCACGGCGAAGGAAGCGTCGGGATGAAGACTTCTACCGTCTTGAAGTCGTGGAACCTGGAACAGCAAGCCCCAGGGGAAGAAGACACGTCCGACAAGGCCGACTTTGACATCCAGGGAGCAGACCTGATCAGCCCCCATGGCGAAGGATACTTCGGCATGGAGACCTATAGTCTTTCCAAGTCGGTCAGTCTAGACGACAGTGGCTCGAGCACGACGCCGCTCATCCGGGAAGAGAAACTCAAGGGTCCCAAGTTTGGTATCCAAGGGGGAGACATGGTCAGCCCCCACGGCGAAGGGAGCGTCGGCATGCAGTACAGTAGCCTTCGGAAGCCGCATACACATGATGTTTCCCCTGGAGGTCGTAGTCTTCGATTGACGTCTGCTCCTCAGCCCAGAGCCATGACCAGGACTATCGTCCTTGCTCACCCGCGGGTCATGTTCAAGATGGTCCCTGCCTCGAAGTCATGACCTACTAACGAGTTGGGAAATCAAATATATCCAGCCCGGATAGATAGACCCGACCGACCATCACCTTCCGTGATAAAGAACGGTCGACGAGTCTCTGGATATGTAAAGAACAGCCACCAAAGGCCCGGCAAAAGAAGTATGCACGCAGGTATGAAAAGATGCTATGATTAGAGCCTCAAAGTATGTACATACATATATTGGTCGAATGATACGGTCGTGTCATAGAGCAAGTATGAATCCTCGATTACGAAGGACGCCTCCGTCACAGAGGTAACATGACCCCATGTTGTGGCTATATAAAAACGCCCTGATATTGCATCGGAGAGGCTTGAAGAATCCCACGTTGGTGTTGTGCCGGTTCACGGTGCACTTCAACTGGTAATAATGCGATGCAGGAAATGCAACAACATCTTCGTAATGCTCCTTTGCTGAGGGACAATTATAAGACGTTGCCGTCCTCACCTTCACGCACAGAAGAAGCCTCGTCTCATACACATACCCCTTCCTCCATCCGACCAAAAAAAAAAATGCTGGCCATGCTAGTGCTCACGGCTCTAAGGCTCTCATGTCCCGTCGTAGCGCTCCCTCAAGGGGTTACGGATTCGGCCTATATATGGCGAGCATGTGCGTCCGCTTTTCCCCTGCTCTCTGATTCAAGCTAATCAAAAGGGACAGTCGTCGGCTCGGCCGAGACGGAGGGTGGGCCTGTGGTTTGCAGTCGGTCGGCGGCATTCACTTGTCCTCGCGGATACGTCTGCATCCCTGACGCTTACTGCAGCCATTGTGATGGGAGATGCGTCAACAGGGAGTGAAGAGAAACCGAGTGAGACAATCTAGGGGTGAGAGGCTTGTCCGTTAGCGGCCGTTCTATTCTCGTGGCTCCCGTTCCCGGCAGGCATCTGTAACATGGCTCGTTTCGGAATTTAAGCTTGAGTTGACAGTCCCGCGAGCTAGTTCGTATAATGTTGATGTCCTGTCTGCATGATACACGTCTTCTCGACGTTGAGGATAGTCTTCCGCAAAAAATACCACCGAGTCAGGCTCATCTATAACCAGAAGCAAGCCATGTCACACAAGAGACAACATCATCCCCGACTCAGTTCTTCGTTTCAGGATGGGGGTGGTGTCGAGCAATTTCGGCACATCACATCACCAGAGAAAGGAAGACGATTCGGACTTTTCACCGTCCGGGTATGAACTATCGTGTATCATCGTCCACTCTGTTACCGATGGCCCCTTACGAGACGTCATCTCATTCAATCCTCGACATGGGAGAACGGCCTTTGCTTGGCTTCGGCTGAGATATTTAAACCGTTCGTTCTTCGAACAGTCCAAGGAAATCAGTTCAGTCCATCTCACTCATCCAGCTCATCAGCAAGAAACAACCCATCAAGCGGGCATCTATTTACCCCCTTTTGACTCTTTTACTCTCATTACCCCCCCCTAATCTTAAAACAACGTCAACATGGTTCGCGTCGTCACCGCCGCCGTACTGGCTTGTGAGTCGATGACGCTCCTCATCTGTTTGCCCGAGAACTAACACGTCAAAAAAAGTTGCCGCTACTGCCTACACTGCAGCAGTCGATACTACGAGTGTTGGACCCGTCGGCACCGGCGACCTCTACGCCAGGAATCTAGTGGTGCTGGAGAAGAGGAGGAAAGAGAAGGGAGGGCCCGCCGCCGACGCCCCCCTTCCCGCCGCCGCCGCCCCGAACCCGGTGGGCGCCAACCCGGCCGCCCCCTCCGCCCCGCCTCCCGGAACGCCGGCCACGGGCAACGACGCGACGTCCCAGATCCAGCAGCTGGTCAAGCAGCTGGAAGACTCCAAGTCGGCGGACCAAAAGGCCAAAGACCAGCAGATCGGCCAGAGTCTCAGCGAGGAGAAGCAGATGCTGACGCCGGAGCAAAAGACGGCCGGTGACGCCATCGACAAGCAGATCCAGCAGATGGCCACCCTGACGGGCGATGACGCCCAGAAGCTCAGCGACCAAATCCGATCCAAGATCGAGGACTTTGAGAAGAAGCTCACGGACGAGCAGAAGAATAAGGCGCAGCAGACGGATCAGTTGATTGCGGATGCCAAGAACGGCCTCACGGACGATCAGAAGAACCTCATTTCTCAGATCGACAACTTGCAGAACCAGCTCACGGCCCAGGGTCAACAGCCTCAGCCCCAGGCGGCGCAACCTCAGGATCCTGCTGCGCAACCTCAGGACCCGGCCCAGGCTCAACCTCAGGATCCTGCCCAGGCCCAACCTCAGGATCCTGCCCAGGCCCAACCCGAAGAAGATGCACCGCAGTGAGCATGGCAACGGGGGAGTTTTTTTTTTTTTTTTTGCCATGATAGATTTAGGAAAACCAAATCCTCAATGGCCTTTTATTTTCATTGCTCTTTGCTCGTAGTCGTTTCGTATCAGCAGGCAAAAATGAAAAAAGGGGCAAGCCTCCCTCCCCTACCTCTTTCTCCTCTCTCTCCCATCCAAAGGCACACACAACCAACTCCAACATCAGGCCGCAGGAAAAGACGACCGTCTTCCAGATCAGGCCGAGATGCGGCAAGACGCTTTTCCCGCACGTCATGTGCCCTTTTTCAGCCTCCCTTTCCATTGCACGGCATCGACTTTTACCCACCCTTCCACCGCAGATTCTGCCAGTCAGTGGTTTATTTCTTCGTATCACGCCCCCCCGTGACACCCTCTTCGGACGCTCTCAGTATCCCGTTTGTTTCCCTTCCCTTCCTCCCAAGGGGCAATGTAGAAAAACAGAGTGGCTGATGATGGGAAACGAACGACAAAAAGGGGGGGAGAGAAACATACTCATCTATAGTACTAACACTTCCACATAGCATACACATGCACATACCCTCCAAGACTGCGGGCCAAGACCACCACCGCCCAACTCTCTGTAAAAGGGTTCCCGTCCGGTCAGCAAGAAGAGCCCCGTCCGCAAATAGAGAGTATTGGCCCTGGCTGCGTCTTTGAGACTGGGGAAGACAGCCTTCTTCAAGTTGACGCATAATGCTCGCTCCCATTGGCTACTTGAGGCTGTTACTGAGACTCTGTATCACAAACGGGGGGGGGCCTGGATGAATCATTTAGAGAGAAGATAAGGAGAAAAGATGTCTCACTTTACCTTACCTTACCTTTCTCATCCCCTTTCTTCCTTTCTTTCCTTTTGCTGCTGTTCAAAGTCGACAACCGATCCTCTGAAGAAAAAAAAAAAGGGGGTAAGGGAGTTGGTTGGGTCCGTCTGATTCTTTCAAGGTTCAACAAGCCTTTGGGGGTTTCTTATGAGCACGTGGCGCATGGCGACGACGGCTTGTCATGCATGGACGACCGCAGTTGGACTCGGCAAGCGCCCGCACAACGTCAGATTCGTCCGTTTTTTTATTATTCCTTGAAGGAAGCCAACGGCGGGTTGACACACGATGCATCGAGTTCAAGTTAAGCTGATACGTACGTATACACGAGCCACGTATGTATGGAAGAGGAAGAAGAAGAAGCGGGGGGGGGGGAGGCTGCTTGGAGCCCTGTTTCAATGTGAGCCGCATGGTGTAAGATGAGGAAGTAGGAATAAGCAGGCGACGGTAAAAATCCCGCATTTCTCCCTCACCTTCTTTTCTTCTGCACCTATAATTTGGACGCGGTTGGGACCGTTTTCCCCTTCTTTCCAACATGACATACTTTGACAACATCATCGACGTGCGTTGGACTGACCGACGATCATCTCCGCACCAGTCATCTATGCACACATGTTCTCTCGATGGAGAGGTGAATGCCCCGGCTTTCGGGTGCCTTGGCGCAATACTTGATCCGACAGGAGCATCATGATTGGTAAATGAACGATGGAGGAAGACGGCGCGAGCGAAGAAGATTGATGTGATACCACGCTGGAAAAGAAAGGAAGGAAGAAGACAGCAAATGCGATATCGCCAAGTAAAGCCGTGGAAACCCGAGGCCGAGGCAGAACAGACCGCTGGAAACACTTTCGGTTGTAGAATGACGCAAGACGTACATACGCACAGAGTAAAGGGAACCCCAATGGCATGCGTATCCAGTCGAGCAGTCGCCAATCGGGCTCGAATGGCTTGTGTTGGCTCTGGACTGGGCTGAGAGAGAAAGAGATCAGATCGTCAGTGACACAACATCCGGCAAAAGAAGGGTGAGAGAAGGGACAGATTGGAGAGGCCATTTGATGGAAAGGGGGTGTTGAAGGGGGTGCTTCAAGGACCGATATGGTTCTCTAGCGCCTGCAGTCCTTCCAACGCTTCAGGCTCATGCAAGTGTCAGGCTCCCCTCCCCCTTTTTTTTTTTTTTCATCGACGTGAGGTCCGAATGACATCAGCTGAAGCAAGAAGCTGTCACTTGACCAACATGTTTTCTTCTCGAGCCAGGCTGGAAGATGGACCGACCAACTGACACCATCTAGCGGGCGAGTATCAGATTGGCGAGGAGCGGAAGCGGTGACGGAACATCAGGCGAATGAACAACAACAGCAACAACAACAACAACAACAACAACAACAACAAGAACGGACGAGAAAGAACCAGCTCCGGCTCTTGAGCTAATTACCACCTCGGGCTGCATCAAGGCCTAAAGTAGTCAGCCGTGACGCGAACCAACAGAACGAAACCCCCCCCCCCCTTGGGCGCCATCTCACGCAAGGCCGACGCATACCGAGCAGAAAAAAGAGGCTCAAGCCAAAGGGGCCAGGGTACATGAGGTTGCATAAAGGATGGCCGTCGAGATGTGTCCCACGGTGGCGCCGTTAGATGCAGAGAAAGAAAGAAAACAAAAATCGACGGCATATCCGTTCGAGGCCAGAGTAGGGGTGTAAGAACAAAGCGTCCGGCGTGACTGCAAAGAGCCGACAAGATGACACACACACACACACACACACTTGATGCCGAGCAGTTTCTCAGTCCAGGAGAGATGCTCTCCGATGTGTTGGTGTGACGAGAGCAGGAGCAGGAGGACGTCTGCGATGTCAGGAAGAAAGGGTATAAATGAACAGGGCTTGACCTCGACCGGGAAACTGTTGTCGATGGCAAGACAGACGAAGCGACATCAAGAAGATAATAGGTTGGAAGATCAAAGCAAAAGAGCAGAAGAAAAGCAAAATGGCGGCGAAAGGTATCTCTCCTCTCTCTCTCTCTCTCTCTCTCTCTCTAAGCGAGATGCTAAGTCAACTTTTTTTTTTTT
>LKCN02000001.1:3713878-3728528 GCA_001633055.2 Ophiocordyceps polyrhachis-furcata BCC 54312 | reverse complement strand
TGGGCCTTGTGTAGCCACGTGACTCTGAGAAGGCCTTCTTTTCTGACACACCCCCGCAGGTTTCCTGACGTAGTTAGGGAGCCTGAAAAGAGAAGAAAGAAGGACTTCAGAGTATTTATTACTCTTTTTCCGTTGTATTTGCTGCTAATATTAGTATTTATACGTTTGTTACTTATTATTGCGCTGTATTTGCTGCTGATATTAGTATTTATACGTTTGTTTATTATAGTGTATTTTTGCTGTTAATATTAGTATTTGTATAATGTTACGCTGTATTTATTGCTGAGATTAGTATTATTAGGTCCTGCGCTGTATTTATTGCTGTATGCCGAGGTATTCTGTCTTTTCGTCTGTCAGCGTATAGTCCCCACTTTTTCTTACTATTGTTCCTGAATAGCTCCTCGACACTTCTTTCGCGGAATCGCTATTTTTCTCGTGAAGTTCGAATATTTCGTTGCTGAATTCTTTACTATTGTTCCTCTGTGCCTGTTAGTACGTATCTTTCGTGCCTGAAATCCAAGGCACCCCCGTAGTATATAAGGGTCGAATGCCCCCTTCGTTGGCAGGCTCTTTTCTTCTTTTCTTCTTCTTCCGTAGGATCGCTGCGAATGTGAGTTTTTCTTCCCTCTATTTAGTCCGCAACGTTCTTTGCTGATGAGTGTGTATAGTCAGTATTCTGCGACGACGACGACGATGACCGACCAGACGACCGAGAATAATGCCGCGGAGGGAGAGGTGGAGGCCCGCGCCGGCGCCCGTGGGGAATGGGCTGGAGAGGCCGTTGTCCCTGACACGGTCTGTCCCGCCCATATCTTCTCGGGTGTTGACGCGGGGCAAGAGGTGGAGGTGTTGGAGGTAGAGAGCCCCGCGGAGGAGGCTGCGGACGGCCAGGGCGAGGCCGAGGAAGCAGGGGAGGATGGTGGTGAGAACCTCGGGGGGGCCCACGTAAGTCCCTCCAATTCCTGCGGCCTGTGTTTTGATTCCTGACTCTTTGCAGCGGGTGAAGGCCCTCGTGGTGCCTGGGGAGGTACGGGACGCTCCTTGCGTTCTGTGCCTCACTGGGGGCCTCGAGTGCCGGATCCAGGCTGGGTCCACCCGAGCGTTTTCGTGCGCCGAGTGCGCAACGAAGGGGCGGAGGTGTGATGAGGCACCTCTTGTGCTGCGCCAGATTGCGGCGGACTAGAGGGCCGCCCAGTCTGGCCAGCGCAGGAAGGATGCGGAGCACCTCCGCCGCCTGATGAAGTCTGTGACGACGACGATGCGTCATATCGGCCTCCTTGAGGCCGCAAAATACCTTCCCGCGTAAGCATGATTTGTTGCGGAGTTCCTATTGCGTTATCTGATTCTTTTTAGTGGCACTACTTATCAGGCCCTGTCGGGCGCGGAGCTTGTCGCCGACGACGATGACGACACGACTGCTGCTGGCGCCGCTGCCGCCACAATTCTTGCTGCCGCTGGCGCCGCTGCCGCCAGTATTCCCGCTGCCGCTGCCGCCAACGATGACGATGATGAAGATGACGATGATGACTCCGACGAAGAGGAGTCGGATGACGACGACGATGACGAGGCCGACGACGATAACGACCACGATGCTCCGGGCCTTTCGGCCGTTGTTCGTGTCTTCCGTGGCTGGGAAGGACGGCTGGCCGCCGTCGAGGCCCGCGTCGATGCTGAGGCCGCCGCCTTTCGTGCGGAGTTGGCCGCTGCCGCGGCGAAGAAGAAGATGAAGAATAAGAGGAAGAAGACGACGAAGACGAAGACGCCGACGACCGCGACGCCTACTACCCCGACGAAAAATAGGCGGGGGGCGGCGGCTGCGACGACTGTGACGCCGACAACGCCGACGAAGACGCCTCGTAAGAGGGCGGCTTCCGCCGCAGCGGGCTCGGCCCAGAAGAAGGCTAAGAAGGCCAATTAATATATTTTGTTTCGTCTCCGCCTATTTGTCCGCGTTAGTTTATTCGTAGGGAGATTGTTTCCCCGTGTTTTTCTTCGCCCTTCGTCTCCATGATTATTTTCTTCGCCCTTCGTCTCCATGATTGATTGTTTTTTATTAGGGGTTTTCTCCCCTTGATTTTGTGCGGGCTTTCTTCTTCGCCCTTCGTCTCCATGATTGTTTTTTATAGGGGTTTTCTCCCCTTGATTTTGTGCGGGCTTTCTTCTTCGCCCTTCGTCTCCATGATTGTTTTTTTTTATAGGGGTTTTCTCCCCTTGATTTTGTGCGGGCTAGCAAGGCCTCGTCACAATGATTTGAGTATTTTGTGCGGGCTAGCTAGGCCTCGTCACAATAGTTTGTTTAAGTTTGCTATTTTTATTCGTTAGTATATTTTCTTGTTATGTTATACTTATCTTTTCCAGCGTGATTCCTTCGGAAACCATTATTGTTTCTCGGGTAGCGTATTGCTAGAAAGCTGCGGCTTTTAACTGTCAGGATCTCAGGTGAGATTCTGTCGGAATCGGAAGGTCACGTGGAAGGAAATGTGCGGAGAAGAGAGGTGTGTGTGATCTGTGTGTTCCTTGTGTGTTCCTTGTGTATTCCCCCTCTCCTTTCCTGCTGAGAAGAGCTCTTTATATACATGAGATCCGAAGAGATTTCCTCTGAGAATATCAGATGGCTGGTCTTCTGCCAAGACGATTATTCTGAGGTTGGCGAGGCAGCGCAAATTGCTGCGGAGCCTGTGGGCCTTGTGTAGCCACGTGACTCTGAGAAGGCCTTCTTTTCTGACACAATTTGGCAAGGTCCCCCCCCCCCAGGGCGGCATGGCAGGGCAGGGTAGGGCAGGGCAGTGCAGAGGGTGTGTGCGGGTGGTGGTTGTGCGCTATCTGCAGCGAAGCGGGCCCATACACGGAAGCATTCAGATACCGGCGCGGTTAACAGATGATCGACTTATTACGCGGCGGGATCTGATAGTGCAATAAGTAGATCGTTTAAATACATACACATGAAGATATGTATGTACACACGGGATAGAGAGCATTGATGTACTAGTAGCAGGTGGGCTGGTAGTAGTAGCTAGTACATATGTATGTACACTTTTGACAAGTGTTATTAGTAAGAATTAAATGAAAATAAATAAAAAACAGCTCTTTCTCTCTCTCTCTCGTATAGCCTATAGGGGAGGAGGAGGGGTATGGGTGTGCTAATAGCATGTATGTGAATGAATGGCCATTGGCCACACACACACACACACACACAACCCAACCCGCCTCTCATTTTCCACCTCATTCCTCCTGCTCGCGTCACGACCACGCTCGTTCCGGCTCATGGCCTGTTGACTAGCATCTTTCTCTCTCTCGCTTTCCTTCCTTACGAACATATGTACAAACTACAAACCATCCTTCCGTCCTACTAGATACTACTAGATCGGTACCTACCACCCACCAACCACCTCCAGTCGACTCTTCTAACGTCTCGCTCAAACCACATCGTCCATCCAGCCTCCTCCCTCCCATCTGCTCCCAGCCCGACGAAGAGAGTAGAGAGAGAGAGAGAGCATCACTGCTGTGCGCTCCGACCGCGGCGTCGTCACCATGGGTGCGTCATTTCCCTCTCTCTCTCAACCTCTCTCTCAACCTCTCTTACCCCCCCCCCCCCCCCGCCATCTAAGCCCAAAACTAACAATTGAGATTGCTGTCAAAACAGCCCAGTTACCAATCACCACCATCCCCCCCTTCTCCGACGTCGCCAAACTCCCCGACTGCGCAAAGAGTTGCGGCCCCCTCTACGACGCAAATGGCGCCTGTGTACCGCCAGCCGCACCCCAAGCCGACCCCGCCGCCTATACCGCCTGCTTCTGCGGCCATGCCAAGGTGGCCCCCTTCTCGACAGGTACCGCCGGAGTCTGCGATTCCGCCTGCACCGCCAACCAGGCCGGCCTTCACTCTATAGCCAGCTGGTTCCAGGGCATCTGCAAGGAGTCCGCTCCTCCGGCCAACAACAACAACAACAACAACAACAACAACAACCCAAACGGCGGCAACGTCCGTCAGGCCCGCCCCGACGACGGCTCCTCAAACGCGCCCGCCGCCCCCGCCAACACCGGAGGCGGTGACTGGCTCTCCCATCACTGGCAATGGGTCATCATGCTCGTCGTCCTCGTCGTCGGCATCGCCGCCATCTGGATAGGCGCCTGCGTCTGGCGCCGTCGATACCTCCGCAACAAGGACAAACTGCTGCTCAGCCAGAAGCCGCCCAACGCCGGCTCAACCCCGTCCTGGGGTCCCGCCATCGCCGGCTCCGAATCCGCAACGCCAATGACCTTTATCGCCGACTCGGAGAGGTCCTTTGCCGAGAAGCCCAAGAGCAAGGACAAGGTCAAATGGACCGTCTCTCAACGCACTTGATTTCCGCCATACACGACTTGCCACTACCTACCTACCCAACACATTTACGGAGCCGACATGGACGTCAAAATCTATTCAGCTATCCCGTTCCTCTTCCCGCCCCAGACTTCGATACCAATCAATCCTCCTCCCTCTCCCCATTTGCTCGTTCGGCGCAGGCGGATCTTCCTTCATTCTCAGCGAACCAACCCTCACAACTAAATCCCCACAAAAACAAAGAAAAAAAGAACAGCAAATAACGCTTCGAGAGCCACCGGGAGTGGGCCCTTGTTTCTCGTCCGTCAAGGGGCTCCATTTATTTCCCCTTTTGGCCTTTCTTCGCTTCTACCGGACCTCGTCCCCTTTTTTCCTGTCTCCGTCAACGGGAGAAACAAAACAACGGGAGCGAAAAAGGCCACCCTTCCCCGGGAATGCTGATCGCTGTCCGTGCTCCCCCCCCCCCCTCCCCCCTCTCCGGCCCAGGGGACTGGATTTTCTTCAAGCGAGAAGAGCAAAAAAAAAAAAGAAAACCAACGGGGAAAAAAAAAGGGGGAACGTGCTTTCCCCCCTCCTCCTTGTGTTTTTCTCCCCATCTTCTCTGTTGTTATATCTTCGTTTCGATTCTTATGTGTACATATATATCGCACGAATTCCCTGCCCCAAATCACCACCTCTTTATTTTCTCTTCTTCCAACCATTCTTGGACTTTCGGTTAGCTTCTTATCACCGTGTCTAGGTTTCTCCCACCTGAAGGGTCAGGGTACATTTTTCTTCAACAAAAAAACAACAACTTCCAGTTCCCCCCTTTGAAGACAGATGTCGTCTTTTTTTTTTCCCCTTGTCTCATGTGTAACATGCCCAACTTGGACGTGTCCCGCTTCTTCTACCTACCTCACCCCTCATGTTTTCATCTTGGAACTTGGAAGGGCTTCTTCCCCCCCCGTCCATTTTTTGATTTCTTCTGCTTCTTTGATTCCGTTGTTGTGCTGGTTGGCTTCGAGGGGCGGACGAGCTTCTATCTCCTATAGGTATGCAAGGGGGGAGGATGACGGGAGGGTGGGCAAGGAATGAAGAAAAAGCCGTTGACGGAGACCTTGCGTCATGCTGTCGCGTCCTCTCCTTCTCGTTGAATGTCTTCAGCTGCAGTTCTATTCGAGTCTTATGCAGCGTTCTAGAGGGGTTCTATGGGCTCTCTGGCTTCAAGTTCCGCATCTGCCCGACTGCCTTCTGTCGTCTCTCCCAGCCCCTTGATGTCTCACTCTGTCATCATCCTTCTCTTCCCGTCGTCCAGCCTGCTCGTTTCCTTTTTCCCCCTTTTACACTGCTCAGTTTCCCTTCACCTTCCTCTGCTCGTCGAGCGCATCCATGTACAGGTCGATGAGACAACCAGCCGACCAAGCCTGCGTCGGGCTCTGTCCGCTTTCAGTTCAGCAACGTATCCCAAGCGAACGTCAAAAGGGGAGAAGAGAAGGGAGAAGACCGACCGAATCAGGACACAGCTCCCCGTCACGCTGCGTCAACTCCGTCAGGCCGGCCCATGGACTGTCCCGCATCATCCGCTTGCACCCCCGCAACCTCCGCGTCACCTGCTGAAAGGCCTCCGTCCGCCCTTCGGCCGTTCCCCTCCTCGCCAGATCAAACTTGAGCAGGGCCCGCAAGAAGAAACCGGTGGGCCAGAGCCACTCCGGGCCCTGGTGGTAGTTGCGCCCCTTGCTGGTCGCAAAGTCTGCGCTGTCTTCGCTGTTGCGGTAGTACGGCCGGTAGTTTAGGTCGGCCGGGTCGAGCGTCGCCATGCCGGCCGGCCCGTGGAGCACCGAGTCGGCCAGGCACAGCGCCCGCATCGCATGCTCCGCGTCGAAGAGCGCCGGCGCCACCGCCATGGCCACCGTGAAGTTGGGCCGTAGCTGGTAGTCCTCGTACTCCTTGCCGGACCGGTACAGGTCCTTGTACATGCCCCGACGGTTCACCACCTCGGGTCGGATCTGGTACGCCCCGTCTTCGCTCGCCGACATCGGCACCCAGTAGCAGCGCTCAAAGTTGGCCTTGACTCGCGCCGCCCAGTCCGAGAAGGAGACGGGGCGGCCGTCGGCCGTCGTCACGCCCGAGTGGCCATACGCGCCCTCTTCATGCAGCCGGGAGAGCCAGGCGAGGGCACTGTAGAGGAGGCCCGTCATCTCCACAGCCGCGCCGTCCCGAGGCGTTCCGGGCACACCCTTGGATCCGGCCTTCTCGCTCTCCCCCATCTTGTCCATCCAAGTGCCGCAGTTGTTCTGGTTGCCGCCAAAGACGATGCCCGTGTCCCAGTCGACCCACACATGCTGATTGAAGCCCTCGTCCTTCATCTGCATGTCAATCTGCGGCCCCGCGTTCGCCTCGCGGAACCGTATACCGGTCGCGTGGCGCTGTAGGGCCTCTTGGATCACGTCCGCGATCGAGCTCTCCTTCGAGTAGGCTCGTGCGTCATCCTTCGGAAACCAGCTGTCGTCGTACGGCAGAAATCTTCGCCTCACCTTCTCCCTGAGAAGCGCCGTTCCGTCCGGCGCGAGACGCACGTAGTCCTGGATTGTCTGCAAGAAGAACCAGACGGCGTCCCGGGCGTTGTAGCGCGGGTTGTCGCCGCTGCTCAAAAGGTTGGGTATCATGCCGTGCTTCAGAACGCTGGCAAAGGCGAGTATGTGCTCCTTGGCCTCTTGGAAGCGGCCAGTGCCGAGATACAGCCCGCGGATACAGATGAAGACGTCGCGCCCCCAGCACCTGGCCCACGACACGGCGAAGTGAGGCAACCCGGCAGCGACGCAAGGGACAGACTTATCCGGCCAGAGGGATGCCGACTTGACGTACCCGGTCTGCTGCACGCTGACCATGGCGAGACTCTGCAGGAACCACTGACCTCCCCTGATGTTGCCGTCCATGAGCTCCATGGACCTCTGCCAGCTGGCCCGGTGGGCTGTGCGCAGCACGAGGCTGAAATAGCGCGGCAGGAGGAAACTGGGAACGGTACGGACGGCGTCGAAGCGTTCCTTGAGCCACGAGGCAGGCCCGGCCAGCCGTTCGTTGCCGGGCGTCTTGCTCATGCGCTCTAGTCGGCCGACGATGTAGTCCATCGCCCATTGGCCATCACGGAGGTTCTGGCAAAGCGGATGGGCTAGGTTGTTGTTGCGGATCACGTCCCGGAGCACGCTCCACCAGCCCTGTAGGCCGGCATAGACGAGCTTCCCGTGACCAGGGACGTCGTACGTGCCGTCTCGTCCCTCGCTCGCGTCCATCTCCTCCGCCTCGCACCGATACATGAGGAAGTTGAGGTCGACCAGCCCCAGCTCGGCCCATGCCGCCTCGGCGCCTGACGTCACGTACGTGTCCAGGCCGGCCGAGTGCTCGGCGGCGGGGATCCACGTTTCGAACAGGGCGATGCTGCCGGGCGGGAACCTCTCACGAACTGTGATGATGGTGTCGTCGCCCGGCGTCTCCATCCGGATGCCCGCCAAGTCGACAACGCGGCTGGGCAGGCCGCGTAGAAACTTGGTGTCGGACAGCGTCGTCTTCGTCGTCTCTTCGCTGGCATCCACCTCGAGCATCCAGCTGCCGAGGTGGCGAGCCCGAGTGCCCGTCAGGTGAACGGGACCGAGGTCGCCGTTGCCGTTACCGTAGCCCGGAAAGGCCGTGTGGGCGATGAGGAAATAGCCCTTGCGAGACTCCGGGTGCACCCGATGGACGGTGATGTACTGGTCGTCGTGGTGAATGTGCGTCTCGTCGTAGCCGTCCTTTCCCATCAGCGTATGGATCTGATTCAGGATCTTCCTGACGCCGCTGATGCCACGCTGCTGCTGCTGGTTGCGTCCGTCTGGGGCATACAGCCGCGTCTCGCCCACCAGGTCGAGCAGGCGCGGGTAGATGTCGTCGTAGCCCATGACGCTCCCCGTGGCGCTGGCGCACATGCTTGCGAGGGCCGCGTTAGGCAGCGTGTCCCGGGCATCTCGCTTCTGCGCCGGTGTCTCGTTGTCGTGCGTGCAGTCCATCAACAGGGCCTGAATGGGAGTCGGCCTAACGCGGCGGACGATCTCGCGGGATCGGTGACCGTCAGCCCCCCCCGACGCCTCGGCAGAGCGGGCAACGCCGTCGGCGTCGAAGCTGCCGATCGGACGGCCACCATGTTTGTGCACCAGCCTGCTCAACTCAGCCGTGCTCCATGCCTGCATGGCCTCGCGGATCAGCGAGCTGATTCCCAAGCGCTTGACGAAAACATAGTCCATCTCTTCCGACCCCGTAAAGAGCTCGGCCACGACAAACAGATCGGGCCGTACGCGACGGGCCTCGTCGAGCATGTGCTCTGCCACGTGGAGCGGCGTCGAGTGGCAGTTGTCGATGCGAAAGCCAGCAAAATACTTGGCCAACATGCGCGAGTAGGTCGTCATGTGCTTCCACAGCCAGGGGCTGTCTTCCGGCCCCGCTCCGTACCGCAGCTTGACACAGTCTCCCCACACGATCACCTCGCGCCGGAGGTAGACGCGGGACTCGGGGCCGGCGTGGTCGATGAGCGCGTTGCCGCCCAAACCCAACCATTGTTGACAAGAGCCAGATCCCTCGAGTGGTGCTTAGAAGTGGCGTCGTTGCTGGGGAGCCGGGTAAAATAGCTCTCGATAAGGGGGTTCGCGTCGTTGATGGGACCGAGCTTGGGGCCGTGGTCATCAAGGCGCACATACTTGATGCGGTTGTACAGCTGCTGCAGGATCTCGTCGGCGTCGGCGTCGTACTCCTTGTAGAAATCAACGTTCAGGGCGTCGAGGACCTGGACCGTGTCGGCTCTCACAGCCGCCTTGTCCGACGAGCCGGCCTCGTAACGTCCATAGGTGTGAGATAGTAAGCTCGCCGCGGCCTTGGGATCGATCCTTCGACGATAACGCTCGCCGAGGCGGTCCAAGCCTACCATGCCGAACTTCCTCAAGAAAGAAACGCGGTCGGACAAGGACAGGTCGCGGTCTTTCAGGGATGCATTGCGAAGCTTGTCGACCAAAGTGTCGTGAGACGCCATGGTGTCTCCGCGAGCCCAGGCGTCGACAGAGACATCGGCATCGCGTTTGACATCGACAGCGTAGAACTCCCATAATTTGATCTTGGCCATGACCTTGGTCTTGATAGCTTCCATGATGCGCATCAGGTCGTCGGTGGACTTGAGCTCGACAGGGAGGCCCAAGGATGACAGGTTCTGGCTTAGCTGAAGCAATTCCGTATCGAGCACAAAGGCAGACTCTAGCCAGGGAGCGGTCGACAAGTTGTAGCCCGCCTCAGGATGGTGATGAAGAAAAGGCGAATTGTCGGCCGTGTGGTTGAGCACGATGTCGGTGAGGCTGAGCAACGAGTGGTTCTTTTCCATGTTGTCGACCAGCTCGCGCACGTCGGCCTCCCCGCGAGGGAAGCAATTAGGGTCCCAAGCAAGCTGGTCGTACAGACTAAAGGGCGAATTGGACTGGCCGCGGCGCTGCAGGGGCGTGAAGTGCACCATGTTGTAACCGCGATCGCTGATGCTGCGCAGGTGGCGCTCCCAGTCGGCAGGGTATGTGCCCATGAACTTGCCGATGACGGAAAATAGGGAGAGGGCAGGCAATGGCAGTGGGCGGCCATCGAGCAGTAGCCTCGGGGCCACATCAACGTAGTAGAGCGGCGTTCTGGATAGCGCACGGGGGGTCTGGGAGGATTCGGGTGAGAGGTTCGGCTCGAGAGGCGGCAGCTCGGCGTAGGTGGTATAGAAGGCAAAGGCGCCGGCCTGGTAGATTGGGACGGAGATTTCGATTGTGCGATTGAAGTCGGGTGTGAGGCTGAGAGGTGTTTGAGCTTGACCGTTATGAGATGGCGGGCGAACCTACTTGAACTCCCTGAAGCTATCGCGACGGAAAGGTTGCCCCTTTTCAGGTACATTGACCCAGAGGCTACCATGGCGACAGATGGACGAAGTACCCTCGATGGCGAAGCGAAGGGTAACATGATTCGTCGTCGAGGGAGCCAAGTAGACATACTCGCCGGGGACGCGGGGCGAGCCGTCGTCGTTGAGTGGCAGCAGGTAGACCTCGGTGGACGTCATGGTGCGTGGGCTCATGATGCCGGAGAGAGGGGGAAAGGGAGGGGACGGGAGGGGGGGAAGAGGAGGAGAGGAGGAGGAGAGGAGGAGGAGGAGAGGAGGAGGAGAGGAGGAGGAGAGGAGGAGGAGAGGACAAGAGCTGGGTTGATAGAGCCTCCTCTGGCGAAATGCGTCGTCGTCGTCGTCGTCGTCGTCGTAGGAGCGAGTGAGAGAGCGACGGTTGCAATGCAGAAGGGGGGACGACCAGTACGGGAGCAGCTCGATCGCTGCGGATCGAGATGTCAATGCACGGCCCACGAGGCTCTCGGCCCCTCGGACGAGAGGCGGATGAAGGAGGGATAGGAATAGGAGTTAGGAGTAGGAGTAAGATAGACATGTAGGTACTAGGAGGTTATGGATACATGCGCCTTATAGTGGCGTCGGTCTGCGAACGGTCCATTGTTGGGGCCTTTGGATGCTGCTGGTTGGGAAGAGAGAAGTCGAACCTCATCTACGCCGGCCGGGGTTTCTGAGGCAAGTGTACTGTCTGCTAATCTCGTCGCGCTGGACCAGTGGCACGCACTAGCGGCGGGTACCAATTCTTCGCCAGGCACACACTGGCCCTGCTGAGAGTGAAAAGGCGGCAGAGCACATATTACGTCATTGAGGCGGCTTTTTCTCTTCCCCGCCCTCCCGTGTTTCTTCTGACAACTGCTACCTACCTATGTATGTACTACTAGTAGTAGATATATCAGTGATGAAATGGCTACTTACTAGTATGCATGCATACTAGACGTCAAAGTATGACAAGAGGGTATGCACATTACATTGCTCCCCGTCAAGGGCCCAAGCATTGTTTAGGGTTAGGGTTAGAGACTTGGGGGTTCGGCTTGTCTCAGGGCTGGGACGTTCACTTGTCAGGGATCACGTGATATCACCTCGAACGACAGACAACCCGTAACACGAGCTGGCTTCGGCTGCCTCCGTTCTGGCCTACCTACCTACGCGGGACGAGCTAACTCTGAGCTATATCACAAGGTGGCTCAAGATGCATTTGAGTTTGATGATGCAATCACCGCTTACCTTTGGGCTTGGCACCCGAATTCATACGCATGATAAATATTTACCTTGACCTGCGTTCAGTGATGAGAGTACCTGCACGAACACCTGTTATCAAGGTCTGCTTCGATCCAAGCCTTCAAGGAAATGGAGACACAACAGAGAGTACCAACACTTCAGCCTATCATATTCTAGTTACAAAGGAAGCTGTGGGATATTCATCGACTCCACGATACTCGCCACACAAGGTGAGCGAAGCCATGCACAGCGGAAGCAAAGGTGCGCCATGACTCACTACCACTACAAGCTTTGTACGCGCGGCGAAAAGAAAAGGAAAGAGAAAAGAAAAGCAAATACATTCGGTGACGCAAACAAAGGTATAAAGCCCGGGACACATTCTTTCTCTCCCTCCGTCTACCTCTTCTTGTCAAGTTGCCACAGTATGTGAGTATCATCCCCCGCGAGATCCCACCTGGGAAGTGTCAAGACAAGGCTGACTTGGAAGCTCGTCAACGGTCAAAGACCTCGGAATTACCACAGGTTATAACTCGGAGTTACCACGGTGGATAATCATTGGGATTCCCACCTTGAAAGAGGCCATCAGAGCTGGCTCAGAGCCGATGATGAGACATGCTTCTGAGGCCGTGGGTGGAAGTCCTAAATGAATAACAATATATCAGCCTTGCGACTGAGTGGGGTCCCTCATAAGAATGGCTTTCGTCAACGGTCAAAGACCTCGGAGTTACCACATTATTTTAACCAGCGGGATTCCCACCTTGAAAGAGGCCAGAAGAACTGGCTCAGAGCCGATGATGAGACATGCCTCTGAGGCCGTGGGTGGAAGTCCTAAATGGATAACAATATATCAGCCTTGCGGCTGAGCGGGGTCCCTCATAAGTGTAGATTTCGTCAACGGTCAAAGACCTCGGAATTACCACAGGATATAAGCAGTGGGATTCCCACCTTGAAAGAGGCCATCAGAGCTGGCTCAGAGCCGATGATGAGAGATGCCTCTGAGGCCAGATGAAGGAAGAGATGCCGCGAGTGGTTGACAACACGAAGTATGAGAGAAGAGCCGTGGTCAGCACAGAAGGAGAGAAAAGGGGGTTAGGGGGTCGTCAAGAAGAAACTCACAAAGGCAATGACAGAAAAGTCACGAGAAAGGTGATCAAAGGAATTTCACGACTGGCTGACGACACTGAAATTCACAGAGAGCAATGTTCAGCAGGTGCACAAGAAGAGAGGCAAAGGCAAGGTAAGGGATTCGTAGAGAGACGACGCACAAGGGCAGTGGCAGGAATGCCACGATAAACTGATGACAAAAGTGTCGAGAGTGGCTGGCACGGAAAGCTCGTGGGAATGGATTGATCAGAGTAGAATAAGAGGAGAAGCGGAAGAAAAGGGGGAAGGCCGTTGCCAAAAGGGCCACGGATGAAGAAGGGAGATGGACAGGCAAATGGTATGATGGCAGAGAAGACGAGCAAAGGGAATGTAGGCAGCGAAGAAAAGAGCAAGCAAATGGAAGAAAATGATGGAGAGATCAGAATCAGGGGCAAAAGCGGCGGATGAAAGGATGGTGAAGATGATGGGCGAATGTGAAAAGAAGAAGAGAGAGTTGGGAGATGGGTTTTTATACTCGTCTTCCCAATGCTCGCGGCTGCCTGGATGCGGATGAAAGGGGCGACGATCGAGCAGGAAGGCTCACGAGGATGGCAAGGGAGCCGCTCGAGGCAGGCGAAGAGTTCTTACGTGGTGGCCAGATCAGGGGTCATGCCAACCATCACCGGCGTGGACCGAGAGCTCAGCCTGCTGAATGGAAGGAAGTGAGCGGTCATCAAAGTGTTCTGAGACAAGTCACGGCGGTCAATTTCACATTCTTCAGAATGCACGTCTTTGCTCATGGAAAGCTCTTGCAATCATGCTCTAGATACACCTGTCTACCGACTCTACGAAGCAGGCAGTGATTGCACATATACACCTACCCAATGGCCGTGATGAAGCCCCAGACATTTCCATCGTCAACGCCGAGGTCGACAACTCCGAAAACCACCTACCTAGGTAACTACCCACTTGGGCACACACGGGAAAGAAAGAAGGTGATGGGGAGAGTGAGAAAGCGGCGAGCAGAGCCGCGGATCTTGTTCCAGACGGAGATACCGGCAGGAAGGTCGTGTCTACTCGGGTTTCTGCGCCGAGATGGAGATGACTAGGAAGGTTGTGACGGCGGACAAGGAACTACTCGGGTAAGTAGGTAGGTACCTAGGTAGGTAAGTGAGGAAGGGAGGCCTTGAATGAGCTCGATGGAAACTTGCCCTTTGAAATCTCAAGCAAGGGAAAAGAGAAGGTCCACGATGGAACTGGGCGTGGCTTAGAAAGTCGACATTTTGCAGCTTTTTAGATTTCGGCTCTGTATATAGAATAGGGCATGCATGATGGCTCTGGTTCAAAGGGGTTTTCCAATGCCATCTCTAGCTGAAGATTATACAAGTCAAGTCTAGAAAGCGTACTGCGGATATGAAGGGCCCAGCAGTCCAATTCGGCGGCAACAGGGCGCGTCGGCAGCCGCCGCTTATTGTAGTGGGAGATGGTGATCCAGTCGATGTTGGTATTTCCATGTCAACCGAACCAAGTTTACATTCTATTCACCTTCCTATTCATGTATGTACAGAGCAGTAGACACCACACTATCCCTCCACAGCCGTAACGTCAACAATGGCCTTGTCGAATGCTTTGATGATTGGCCCATAAAGAATTTCCGAATCTCTCGGGGTCCCAGTAAAGAGCCCGTCCCTGTAAGGAAATAAAGATGCGCCGTAGGTCTCTGCAAAGAGGCTTGACAGAATCGAATTCCGGTTGCGGAAACTCCTCCAGAATATACTCAAATCCATTCGCATCCATATGCCCTAGTTTAACGCTCGCAATCTGGCGGAAGCTGCCAGTGTACCAACTTGTAAACATGCTGTATGTTGGATGATCTCTTGCCCTGTTCACAAGTTCCCAGCCACGGCGACCACACAGCCAGAGAAGCACGTAAAGGAACGACTCCAAATCATGTCGGTAGGTATGTGAGATCCCACGCAGCACTTCGATAGCCATGAACTCCATCGTGCCAGTACGACATCGCGCCCCGCTGCGCCCGCTGCCCAGCTCCTTGGCAAGGTCCAGGTCGATCAGCATGCCCACGTAGCCAGTTGTTTTGCGGTCGGTTATAATAAT
>LKCN02000001.1:3700980-3713741 GCA_001633055.2 Ophiocordyceps polyrhachis-furcata BCC 54312 | reverse complement strand
AAGCACGTAAAGGAACGACTCCAAATCATGTCGGTAGGTATGTGAGATCCCACGCAGCACTTCGATAGCCATGAACTCCATCGTGCCAGTACGACATCGCGCCCCGCTGCGCCCGCTGCCCAGCTCCTTGGCAAGGTCCAGGTCGATCAGCATGCCCACGTAGCCAGTTGTTTTGCGGTCGGTTATAATAATATTATTCTCGGAAACGTCCCGGTGTAGGATCTCGCCTTTCAGGTATAGAGACCTGTGTGCCTTGACAGCGTCGCGGAGCGCCTCCAGAAGCTCCGATTTTTTGTCGTATTTATGGATCGCCCGGCCAGCTGGGGAGATCACCAGACATCGAAAGACTCGATTGTCAAAGGGTCCATTCATAGGATCGAGCAGACTCGTCCCTTGAGTTTCCTCCACATCGTAGACAACCTCATTTTGCCTTTGGCTCGACCTTTGACTGCTGGATCTTGATAGCTTAGAAGGTTTCTGGCCGACATCAACCAACTTCCGTTTTTTTAACGGCTTGTTAGCGATACTTAAGCCAGGAAGCCCGCTGAATGACCGAGAAAGGGCATTGGGAGGTTGAGACCGGGAGAAAAACTGTGAGAAAGTTGGCGCAGGACTTCGGAAGGAGTAAGGCTTCGAAAATGAAAGGCCTGAGCGTATCTCGTTGATGCTGGTTATACGACGATGGCCGATCAAGGTAGCAATGCCTTCGACTCCTCTCTGGCGGGCCAATCTAAGAATGTCTGCCTCTGGCTTTCGCCGGTCGGACGTCCATGAAAATTTGGCGACAGAACTCCAATTTTCGGACTTCTGAGGTTTCGTGAGATAGCAAGTTGTCCCACGGCAGACAATTGCCCGTTGATGGGTGAAAGGCTGCGGCTCCAACCGCAGCTTTTTCATGCCTGAGGCCCCGTCAGGCTCAATCTGTATCAAGAGACCATCGCGATCTCGCTCCGTGAATATGTCCAACCCCAGTTCTTCGTCATTCATCATCGTATAGCCGGCGATCACCTGTATAAACCGTTTAGGTTTCTCATGGATATCGAACGCGCCAGGGCTGTAACATCCCGAGCGGTCAAATACCCAAATCTCCATTTCGCGCCCGCAGATTGTAAACGCGTGAACGTATCGACGCGTCGGCTGACAAGAGAAAACATCCCGCACGTATCGACCGATCTGGAGAAGCGTCGCCTTCTTGTTGCCAATAGAAGCTTTAAGCTCACCGATCACTTCGACGTCCCTCCAATCGTGCGCTCCGCCCTGCTGTTGCCGATTACTTCGCTTGACAAAGAGATCAAGTTGTCGTTGAGCTTGAGCGCCGATAAGATCCTTCGGGCTCGTTGTCGAGTAGTAACGGCGTTGTTCCTCCGAGAGGAAGTCGTCCTGGAATCGGAACCACCAGTCCAGAACTTCGGCCTGCACCGGCGGGTCAGGAAGACCGGCCCACGCGCCATCGACATGCCGATTCTTCGCCGCCTCATACGTATCCAAGGCGCGTCGCGTCCAGTCTTTCCCCTCGAAGTATTTCTCAAAAAAACCCTCCACGTCGCGATACGTGCAAAGTCTGATCTCCTTAAAGATCTTCCTTTCCACCAACTCACGTGTCTGTTCCGAGCCTTGTAGGGAAGCTGAGGAATGGATAATGGGCGTGCTGTCGAAAGTGGCCGCGACGCTTGCAGGAGGTGTCTCTTTGGTGAGCGTGGCGATGAGGTGAAGCACGGCGTTCCAGATCTCAAAGTCGGACGCCTTTTGAAGGATAAGTCTAACAAGCGGGCGGTAGTAGCTGTAGTCGAAGTCTCCATTTCGGACACGTGCATAGATAAGCGCCAGCTCGGACGAGACGTGGCGACTGCTGGTTGCCGATCGAAGACTGAGGCCTGCTTCAGTTCCCATCAAAGCAGACAGGAGACGACATATCGTCTTTTGATGATTATCTGCAAAGTTTTTTTCTGAGTCATCAAGCAAGCCAGAGATCGATATATAGAAATCCTCTACATCCTGGAGTGTCTGTGTTAGACAGTCCAGAGAGTTGTCCAGGGGATGGCGCGCGACTATGTCGCGATCGTCTTCCGATAGGGTAGCCATTAAACCGGGGATAAGAGAAAGGGCGACAAGGCGGTGACGTGGTGGCCCAGCGTACATCCACAAGCGAGTCAGAATACCATTCAAAGGTCGCACAGTTGCTTCAGGGGTCGAAGGGGTAGGAAGGCGTTCGAAAGCGAGGATAGGAGCGATGTTGATATTCATGGCGTGGCAACTTTAGTCCACTAAGCCAAAATTCGGTATAACGTTTTGCCGATACCCGACGAAATGCTTACATACATATGTCCAAATAGCAAAAGGGGAGGCACCTCCGTAGAGATGCCCTGACAACGGCATCCTATTATTCCTACCTACATACATTTCATTCTGCTTGGGCCACGGGGCGCCGAGGAATATAAGAGACATCGACGCTCTTACTCTCGAGATTTACTCGGCCCAAGGGTCGACGGTACTTGTCTGTTGTGGTGACGCGGCCTGTAGGGTTAGGGTTATGGGAGTCATACAAACGTGGTTGTTTGTGCCGTACATGAGCCCATTGAGATACGGGCGCCCGAGCGGCTTCTGTACACTCCGGTTTCTCTTGACTACATGTACCTAGATAGCTACTTAGACATGCATTGATAACTCTGCCCCTTCAAGCGACCGAGACCAGCTTCGACACCATACAATATCTCCGTATCCTCCCCGTAAAGAAGTTGATGCCGACGTCGGTGTTATCCTCGTCAATCACCTCCGGCCTCTTCCCGCCCCCGACCCGGACCTTGACAGACCGGATGAAACCAGTCCAGTCATTCTGATACCATTTCCGGCAAAGCAGCTGCAGCTCATGACGGCGAGCCACCTCGCCGCCAAAGTCGTAATCCCTGATATTCCGGCCGTCCACCATGCACTTGAAACCGTCCAGGCTTCTCGTGTTGAGGGCCCAGGCTCCGTCTGATATCCAATCCACTCTGTCACCACCCGCCAGCACGATACCCACGAAGACGTCGCTGCTAATGGTATTGTGGCACAGCATTGGAACGACGGTCTCCGCGACGGCAGACGTCGCGAACACGGCCAAAAGCGTAGATGGTCTCATTCTTGTGTCGTAGGCCAACTCGGGTCAGGGAATCTTTCTTCTGGCTTCTGCGTCTAGATCGACTTCGTAGCGGCGAAGAGTGAAGCTCTGTTGATGCAAAGAGGCAGACTAACAATCTTCGATATCGACGAGTCGTCTTTATATGCCAACATACCTTGAAGTTTCCTCATGTCCTTCCTTGATGTGGTTTTGAAGAGAGTTTCCATTCCCTTGCATAGCATAGGATTTGACCGTGACAAAAAGACAGATGCTTACAACTCTAAAACATATGTTTGCAATTCTCGACAACTGATCCTGCGCAAATGTAATCAACTCGGAACCTTTCTTGCGATTGGTCTTTCATTCACGCCTCCCTACATGCATTCTCTTACCTTATAACGTTGTATCACACGTTCTGAGATTGTCGATAGCCGAATCACTAGGATATGTACGTAAAAAACATGTAAAGGAAAAGGAAGGAGATGGGAAGTATCCCCTAACTCAGACTTCATTGGTTAAGTAAAGTGGTGAGAAGAAACAGATTCACGATCCGCTTTAATCCCCCCTCCAAAGTGAAGAGCTTCTTTATGCTTTATGGACGGATGCGAGGGCCTAAAGAAGCTCACAAATAAAAGCCTCAAGTAACTGTATGCCACAACATCAAGTCAGACCGCAACTCGACCAGCAGGCACCCTGTCCCCGTTAGCCAAAATGGATCGATGTTATGTATGTCGACTAGTAAACTACTCTTGTTGTCAACATACATGTATACACAGAAGCTTTGCTTCCATACATCCATCCCTAATACCGACCTACCTGTCCAGTCCCTCATTCTGTCTCTCCACTGCCATACGCATGCAAATAAGCCGGACTACGCTGAAACTCAGCCAACATCTTCAAAGTCCTCTCGGTACCGTCGTCGAGATCCTCCTTGGGCAAGCCCAGGGGATGATTGGCGATGCCGTACTTGGCCTCGAAGTTTCCGTCTCCATTCGGATAAAAAGTCCGGGTGTAGAGGCAGATGCCAAAGCCACGGAAGTCTCCTTTCTGAAGCAGCTCCATGCCACGCTTATACCGAGCACCGCACTCCTCGTGCTCGATGTGCCAGTCAGCATCCGTCGTGCCCTGGACGCGATGGATGCTATCAAGCATGTCACGCTGACTGATGAGAAAGCTGGAGACGTAAAGCGGCTGGTTACGCCAGCGCGACAGCGTCACCGACTCGTCCGACTCGTCCTGCGGCAGCTCCTTGAGGCTCAGCAGGGCGGCGATGGCGCGGCCGCACTGATCCCAGGTCGAGATGTTGATTCGTGTCGTCCCTTGGTCGAACAAGGTCACTTCTTTCTTGTTGAAATCGAAGCCGAACCAGCAAGGGCCCATGGCCAGCGAATACTCGTACCAGAACGAGCAGCACATGGCCACCCACGACACGCCCGCCCTCTCGACCGCGTCGATGCCTCCTAGGATGGGAGGCCCGGATAGGTTCTCGGCTTCGAGCGCGGCGTTTCGCACGTCGGTGCCGTAGCAGTTGGGCATCATCCAGCTCACGCCCGCTTTCGCCGCCGCCCGAGCGAGCTTCTCTTGCGTATCGGACGGTGCCGTCGCAGAGAGGGCGACGATGAGGAACTGCTGTCCAGAGAGTGCATCTACCAGCGTCTCCTCGCCATCGTAGTCAACCTCGGCGACTTTGACGCCCTTGGGCATGTTGCTGTTACTTCCGCCACCCTTGCGCGTGATGGCTGTCACGACATGTTTCCCCGTCGATAGTAGAGCTGCTGTCATGTAGCTGCCGACCTTGCCCGTGGCCTACATCATACATGTCATGTAGCCCGTCAGTAGGAAGAAGACGCTTAGTTTCTGGTATGTCCGCACCCCAACGATAGCCACGCGCTCGATGCGATTGGTGAAGCCAGCCGGCTGGTCCTTTGCGTACTTTGCCGCCATTGTCTCTGATTCTGTCGTGAAAGGAATCAGAGTCTCCGACGATGATAATGGTATTATGTATTTTCGGCCGGAGGAGCGGCTTACATACATCATGCAGTCTCACGGCTGGCTGTCGTCATCGCCCTCGACGGATCGACGTCGTGATTGGGCGGCTGTTGGCTCGCGTCGTTTCATCTCCGAGCCTCCGATGATGACGCCGGAGATAGACGGACCATTGCGGGCCTTTGCTCCCCGGCTGCGACGGCGTTTCCGGGTCTTCTGTATGTCAACCCCAAAGCAACCAGTCAAACAACCACCTGAGATAGAAATCCAGAGAAAAAGATGACAAGCCTCGTCGTCCGCTCAGGGGTAAGAAAAATAAAAAAGCAAATCGTTGCTTCTGGAGAACGGCTCCTCCGTCGGCTTCGGCTGTAAGAGGTGGCACGGCACGGGCTACAAATTGGGCACGATCCCCAGGAAGCAGATCTTGTGGTTAATGGTGGTGACTCTTCTAAAAGACATCTAGTAAGTCCCTCCAAGATGAGAGGCGGGATCAAAAACAAAACACCACCAGAAAGGGAAGGGAAAGGTGAGGGATCGGGCATGGGCCAAGGCAAACAAATATGCGTAGTATTTTATTTTTATCCCTCGATACCGAACCCTCGCCTCCCTGCCAGCTCAGCCCGGGCCGCCGCCCCTCGTGCCCTCCTTCCCCGCAAAAAAAAGGATCAAGGCGGGGTAAGCACGTGCTTCTACGAATACACAAGCGTCACGGGATGCGCACGTGCTAACAAGGCTCTCCCAGAGTCACAGCGAATGAGTCATACGGTATACTACAGACTTACAGTCATACTCGTCATAAACTCATGGGAACGCTGTCACAGGAACACGCGTTTGCAACAGTTACTTATTTTTAGTACTAGTATATAAAGGACTCACTGAACCGAACCATTTTCTGTATTTGCAGAATAGCTGTACGAGACTGACATAGAGCGACAAGGAAAACCAGAATTCCAAAAAACGAGAAAAACCTATCAGAACTTTTTTTGTTACGCGCTAAGGCCCCTCCATCCGCATCTCGGCGATGCGCCTCCAGTGATCTCGCTCAGCCTCCAGCTGGACGATGCGATCCTCCAGTTCCTCGACCCGCTGAGCTTTGCGCTGGCGCGACTTGCGGGCAGCCATAGTGTTGCGTGCTCGCTTCATCGCCACCGGGTCGCTCGGATCACCAACGATGGGGGGTAGAGGCCTGTCTCGCTTGCGAGCGTTGACACCAGCCACGGAAGAAAATCGACCACCGCTGCTTGGAGGAGAGTCGGTCGCCTTCTTGCGGACGCAAGAAGTAGGCTCCTCCATGATTTTCATCGGTTGCTCCGGTGAACCCTCCAGGTTGTGCATCTGGTCGGTGTTGCCATTGGACTCGGCTGGGAAAAGAGGATACCAGCCATCACTGTTGATGTCCTGTTCGGCGGCGCATCCGAAACCTGGTGAAGTAGCTACAGGATCGAATTCCGGCGAGCCATTATAAAGAGATGGCGACGTCAAGGTCGTAAGGGCGGCCGAGTTGGGAGCTGACCAACATGGATCCGACAGAAGCAAATCCTGAGGCGAGACGGTAAAGTTGGACGAGGCACTGGACTTGCCGCCCGACGACTCGAAGGCAGGTGGAAAGACCGGGGGCGCGTCACCAAAGGGGGCGACATCACCCAGGTCGACGTCTGTATAGGCGCGAGGGTTAATGATGGTCATGTGAGCAAAGTCAAGTAAGAACATACCAGCGGCGTTCATCATGCCGGCTGTTTGGACACTTCCGTCCACGAATTGCTGTAAAAGCGGAACAGAAGAGGTGGAGTACTCTTGATGCAGAGACAAGGTTGACGACGGGGCCGACGAGGCGTAAAATGGTTGGTTGACGGTCTGAGAATTTGACAGAGATTGATATTCAATGTATTGGGCTACAGGTTGATCCTTGACGGCCGGAGAAGTAGGCTTGTGACACGAATGTCGACGCTGACCGCTTGGTAGCGAGGGTGCAGTGCGATTAAGTGTTCGTGGACGAGGGTGAGGGCTGTCGAACAGGACAAAATCCTGTTGAACGCCCCCGGGTGTCAGGTGCTGAAGAGATGCCGGCAGGGCGTGAGCAGCTGAGTTCGGAGACCATGTTGACTGACGATCCGTGGTTGAAAATTCGGACGAGACGTGGGCCTGAATGTTGGCGGTTGAGTGGAGAGTGTTAATAGAGAAGCTATTCAGAGCAGTGGTGCTCGAGTCCAGATTTGCCCGAAGGCGATGTAAGTTTTCTGGGTGGGAAACGGTGCTGTCTAGAGACTGAATCTTGGCGGGTGAGGAGAGGAGGGAAGAGGAGGGGAAGGTTACGGCATCGTGTGATGCCGCCAGAGGGGACGGGGCGATGCTAGATGAAAGGGGTGGCGATGCCTGAGGATGATGGTGAGAAGAGGAGGAAAAATCAGCGTCGAGTCGGGAGAGACTGGGCATTTTGTAAGCGGTCCAGGCAGCGTGTTGTGGTACGAATCAGCCACAGTAGAGAGACACGTTGCACTAGCAGGAGAAGCCTCAGTGTTCGCGGTAGCGGTAATAGGCCACTTTGCAGACCTTCAGGTACCCCCTTGTCCCTGGGAAGGGAGGGGTAGAGGAGGGCCGAGTGGAGCCGTGCCTGTGACTCACACTTTTCCGCGGTAGCCGGATTGGGACTGGCTAGTGGTGGCAGGGCCTGCAGCGCAGCGATGTGAGGATGGATGACGATGATGATGATGATGATGATGGGCAGTGCAGGCTTGATTTGTACGGATACTCCTAGGTACGTTATTACCTATATACATACATATATGATATATGTACGGAGTACTACGAGTACGGTAGAGTTTTGGCCGTGTTGTCGTCGGTTTGCCAGATTTTTCATCTTAATCTGAACTTTGCCTTCGTGCAAAGCTTGGATAGACACGTATTGAAGGATTCGCTATAACTCATACGATATTAGTCGAGACGATTTTCTTTTTCCCCTTTTCCCTCCATACATACATACATACATACATATGTACATACATATGAAACCATCCGTGCGTTACAGGCAGCGAATGAACGCCATCGTGTAAGGCAAGGGGGCAAAGAGAAAACTCTCCTGCGTAACGCTCACAGGCAGGACGCTGAATGCCAGATCGGCAAACGAGCTGCATGCCATTCTCCAACATGCATGAGAATCTTACCTACCTACCTAGGTATGTATGTATGTATATATGTGTGTATCCGTACAAATGTGCGGAGATTGGAGAACGTACATATGTATGTATGTATGTATGTACATACATATGTATGTATGTATATACTTATGTATGTGCTCCGTACTCTTCAACTCGTTGGTCACAACTTCTCACAAGTCATCAATCGAACAACCTCACTCCCCTCCCCGTCAGCTCTTCGCACCGGCTTCCCCCGTTTCTCTCGTCTCTGCCGCCCCCCGGTCCGTCAGCCCGTCGAGAAAGTCGTCAGCCTGCCGCTTCGCCCGCCTCGCACCCAAGTTTTGCCGTCTCCGCTCAATCTCCCGCCGCCGGGCCTCCCTTTCCTCTTCGCGCGCTTTGCGCTGCTGCTCCGTCTGCTGCCTCTCCGCCTCGAGTGCGCTCATCTCGCCCGTTCGCGCCTCCTCGTTCTTGCTAAACTTGTAGAAGCTGACGCCCTTGGTGCGAATCTCCGAATCCGCGTCGTAGTGCGTCATGGCCGGCGGCGTAGCGCTTCGGTCCCGCTTCCGAGCTAGCTCTTCCATCTTGTCCGGGTCGTCCGGGTTGAAGGCCATTGTCTGCACCGCGTCGCCGTATATGAGCTTCTTGGGCGCTGATGGCCGTGCTGACATGCGTTCCAGCTCCTCTGCGCCGAGTAGTCCGCGCCGTGCCCTTCGTTGCATCCTCTCCTTTTCTGCCCGGGTACCTCGCCGTCGTCGCCCGAACTCGTCGTCCCATTCCACAATTTGTCCGTCGTCATCGCCGGAGCTATCACCGCTGCTGTTGCTGCTGCTGTTGCTGCTGCTGCTGCTAACGAGGCCGGATTGATCATCGTTGCCCGTACCTCGCTCGGCCCATTTTCTATCAAAGTCGATCAGCGGCTCTGCCTCGTTTTCCTTTGGCACGTAGTCGCCGCGCTTCATAGCCGCGTAGATCCGAGCTTTGCTCTCCAGCTTGCGCTTCGCCCGAGCGTGCTCTTGCTTCTCTTCCTCCGTGCCCGCCACTTGCTTAAGCTGCAGCTTTGCGCTGTCCGGGCCTGGGCTTCGCTGCTTCGCCGCTTTTCTGGCTCGAAATATGTCATTTCCGGGCTTCTTGGATTTGGCCCGTGGCGTCACCGCGCTGGACGTAGAAGCATTGGAGATGAGTGACGAAAGCTGAGCCGTAAAGTCGAGCGACGTCGCAAGCGCGACGCCACGCTTCTGTTTTTTGACTGGCCGCCTGCCGTAAAGATCAGGATCTTGTGGCATCTTCGTCTTGAGTTAACCAATGAAAGATGGATGCGAGATTTGAAGATGCGCCGGCCAAAGATTCGGTGTTATGTTAGGTTCGAGAGACGCCAGACGCAACAGCCACCCTAGACCATCAAATTCACAAGCCACATCCGGCAAGGATGTGCTGACTAACCAACACAAGATGGCGATGGATAAAAAGGAAGGTGTGAAAAAAAAGTACACCTATCCGCAGCCTGCACGTGCGAACCCTTACCCCCCCTTAACGTCGAAGAATCTCATCCAATCGATATCGCTTCATCATGAGCAGCGCGCCCAACAAAGTCTTCGTCGCCGTGATCGGTCGGTCCGCCCGCCATCGTCCCGACTGCTGCTGACCAGCGCAGGCGTCGGCGGCGTGGGCAAATGCTTCCTCTCCCAACTACGAGGCCTCGCCGCGCGTAGGTCGTCTCCCAAGCTCAGCCTCTGCTACGTCTCGTCCAGCCGAAAGGCTCTCTACCATGACGACTACTCCGCAATCGCCTGGGATGGCGTCGTCGAGGCGCTGGCCGCATCCAGCAGAGCCCCCCCCGCGCTCCCCGACGTCATCGAGTACCTCGCCGCCGCTCCGGCCAAGACAATTCTTGTCGACAACACTAGCTCACAGGACGTTGCCGACGCGTACCCGCTCGCCCTCAGTCGGGGCTTGAGCATCGTCACGCCCAACAAAAAGGCCTTTTCCGGCTCCTACAAGCTCTGGCAGGATATCTTTGCCGCCTCGTCCGCATCGGGGGCCAAGGTCTACCACGAGTCGTCTGTCGGCGCTGGGCTGCCCATCATTTCTACGCTCAAGGACCTGGTCGACACGGGCGACAAGGTCACCAAGATCGAGGGTGTCTTTAGCGGTACCATGTCCTTTCTCTTCAATTCATTCGCTCCTACCGAGGGGCAGGGCGGCGCCTGGTCCGCCGAGGTAAACAAGGCAAAGGCCCTAGGCTACACCGAACCAGATCCGCGCGACGACCTCAACGGGCTCGACGTGGCGCGCAAGTTGACGATCCTAGCCCGTCTCGTCGGCCTTCCTATCCAGTCGCCGACGTCCTTTCCCGTTCAGAGCCTCATCCCCAAGGAGCTCGAGTCTTGCAGTAGCGGCGACGAGTTTCTCCAGAAGCTTCCCGCCTTCGACAATCAAATGGAAGAGACCAAAGTCGCAGCCGAAAAGTCGGGCAAGGTGGTTCGCTTTGTCGGCAGCATCGACGTGGCCGCGAATCGGGTCAAGGTCGGGCTTGCCGAGTTTGATCGGTCGCATCCGATTGCGGCGCTCAAGGGCAGCGACAACATCATCAGCTTCTACACCGAGAGATACGGGGGCAATCCCCTGATAGTACAGGGCGCCGGGGCGGGCGGCGAAGTGACGGCCATGGGCGTGACGGCAGACCTGCTCAAGGTGGTGGCGCAAATTTCATAGACTATAAGAGCGACATTGAAGATGGGGTGGCTGATTATTGTTGTGATTTTGGGCTTTGCCCCCATACGGCATCCTCGGCTGTGGTGTAAGCCGAAGGTGTAGAAGGGTGCGACTTGGACGTAGGTTCATGATGAAGGGGCGAGACTCGGCCGAACAATTGTCTCCAAGTCCATAGCAGTAGGTCGCCGGCGACGAGGAAGAAGAGGGGTAAGATGATGAGCGTTCCCAGGACAAACTGGGTGCAGCGTCAGCCCGAGGCGCCGACGAAGAGAGGGAGAGAGAGCCCAAGCATGGGTCACTTACACAGCTGATAGAGATGATGCGGATGAGGAGCGACGACGACGGCACGTTGATGAGGATGAGGTCGGCGACGAGAGGCTTGGCCATGACGGCGAATTCTGGGGCGTAACAAGATGATGACGGTGATGATGATGATGATGATGTTTGAGAAGGAGGAATTCCCCAGTACCTACCTAGGCAACGGCGTGGGGGAGGGGGGCTGTTTTACGTGCATGATGCGCGTATAACGTGAAAAGGAGGCTGGCTCCGGGCCGAGGTTGGACCTTGTCGACTCACCGCCTGCCCGATATGTGCCGAGTACTAGTCGTCCATTCCGTACATCAAAATCTTTCAGGTGCAGACAGAGAACAACAGGCCATCGAACATCAACTTGCAGACAGAGGAAAGGCCTCGACCGGGGAATGCGACGGTCTGATCAGCCCATCCATCCGTACCTACAGCCATCCATACAAGGGCATCCTCGGCCCAATTTACACGCACAAAGATGCCCGGCTCGGCCAACAAGCGGGCCAATCGCCAAAAGTTCCTCGCCGACAAGGGCCGTGATGGCGTCGCTCAGCTGCCGCGTAAACGATTCTATCGCCAGCGGGCTCATGCAAATCCATTCTCCGACCACACGCTGGTCTAGTACGTTATTGTGGTCTTCGTCGTCGTCTCTGGGATGGGGCCTCCTGACGTGACGCAAAAAAGTCCACCTTCACCCGGGGCCATGGACTGGTCGACGCACTATCCCGCCTGGGTGGAGGACTCGTCCCAGCCGCCGCGGCTGCAGAAGGATGTCGAGGTGGTTGACATTGGGTGCGGCTTCGGTGGCCTGCTCGTCGCCCTGGCGCCGCTGATGCCGGATACGTTGATGCTAGGTAAGGGAGAGAGAGCGAGAGAGGGCGAGAGGGCGAGAGACGGAGGGCAAGAGACTGAGCCATACCCATTCACCCAACTCCCAAACAGGAAACTGATGCACGTAGGCTTGGAAATCCGGGCGAGTGTCACCGAATTCGTCCAGGAGCGGATTTGGGCTCTGCGAGAACAGAACGGCGGCGGCGACGGCAGCAGCAGCAGCAGCAGCAGCAGCAGCAAGCTATACCAGAACGTGGCCTGTCTGCGGGCCAATTCGATGAAGTTTTTGCCCAACTTCTTCACCAAGGGTCAGCTGACCAAGGTCTTTATCTGTTTTCCGGACCCGCACTTCAAGGCACGAAAGCACAAGGCCAGGATCGTGTCGACGACGCTCAATTCGGAATACGCCTTTGTGCTGCGGCCGGGAGGCATCGTCTACACCATCACCGACGTCGAGGCTCTGCACGAGTGGATGGTGCACCACTTTGATGCCCATGCCTCTTTTGAGCGCGTCGCGCCTGATGAGGAGAAGGCCGATGAGTGTGTTCGCATCATGACGAGCGAGACGGAGGAGGGGAAGAAGGTGGAGAGGAACAAGGGGCAAAAGTTTGTAGCCCTGTTCCGTCGGCTGGAGGACCCCCCTTGGTGAAGAAACACAACCCCCCCTACGCCGCCGCCTTTGTCGGTGAGGACAC
>LKCN02000001.1:3669334-3680396 GCA_001633055.2 Ophiocordyceps polyrhachis-furcata BCC 54312 | reverse complement strand
GGGGGGGGGGGGGGGGGAGCGCGCGTTTGTTGTTGACGAAAAGCCTGCTGGAGAAGAAAGAAACGGGCGGAAGAGGAAGCAAGGGGAAAAAAAAGAGGCGAAAGAGATGGGGCTGCCTGGTAGTCACGCTAGTTTGGCAGTGCACGTGCTCGTTTTAGTCATGTGACTCTGAGTTGCGCAATACTAATAGCACAGCAGCAGCTGGATGCACTACTATTAGTCTACTACGTCTACACACCACTTTGTCCATACTACTACAGTGGGTGTAACAGGGCCAAAGGGTAACATGTACTCTCTATCCTCTACGGATTACAGCGGGCCGCTGCCCTGAGCCCTCTAAACCTCCAATCCCTAAACCCCCAGCCTCAGCCTCGCTACCACTATATACCATACCCACGCTACCCCCCTACGCCAAAGCACCCCCGCCCGTCACGCCTCATCAAACAATATCGAAACAAGCTCGTCCAGCACGGTAAAGACGAGATGAGCACTATCAGAAGCACAGTTAGTTAGCCAGCCATTATCGCCATCTCCACCACCTCTTCGTCTCACAGAGTCAAAGACAGCAAAACCTACTTAAGCCGCGCGTTATTCAACGTCGCCAAGATGCGCCGACTGGCAGCCTGCGCGTTAGCCCTCCCGACGACGCTCCCCGCCAAGTCGGGAACGAGCGTCGCCAGCATGAGGCTGGCCTCAGTCCGCGTCGCCTTCTTCTCCGCCGGCCCGCGAGGCGCCCGCTCGCGACGCAGCTCGCCGCCAGGCCACAGTCCCTCCCTCACCAATTCGACGTAGCGGAGCGCCGAGTCCTCCTGGACCAGAGCCTTAATGTTCTCCCGCACCTTGCGCTCGATGGTCCCGCCCAGGAGCTGGTGGAGGACCATGACGACCGCCCTGCCCCGCAGCCAGCTGTTGCCCCGGTTGAGGCCAAAGACTTCGAGGAAGACGTCGCAGATGGGCTTGATGAAGGGCGTCAGCTCCTTGTCCTCGAAGGCGTCCAGCTCCGCCTCGGCCTCGGCCGCGGGGAAGGCCTCCTCGCCTACGCTCGGCGGTATCGAGTTCAGCTGGCTCGCCGCCGCCGTGATGAGGTTCTGGCCCGCCACCGAGATCTGGTCCAGCACCGGGATGTTGCCCAGGATGTCGTCCATGCCGTCCGCGACCGAATCGTAGAGCCGCGTCATCATGTCCTTCTTGTCCTCGCGGTCCGACATGTCCTGGCCCTGCGTCACGGCGCTCTGCGAGAGGAACGACCGCAGCTCTCGACTGCGGCACACGTCCGGCAGCAGCAGCAGCTGTCGCAGGTAGGCCTCGAGCGCCGCCCGCCTCTTGCGCAGAAATTCGCTCTGGAACTTCATCACCATCCGTCGCCGGGGAAAGTCGAGGCTCCTCACGGACGGATACCTGAACCTCAGCTTCTGGTGAAGGTCGTGAAACTCGCTGTATCGCCTCGTCACGATCCACGACGCCGCCGGCATCTGCTCGCCCGCGTTGCGCTGCACCTCGACCACGTAGAGGGCGAACTCGCGCCCGTCATCCTCCCTGCCTACCTGTATCGATTTAATCCTGATGGCAGAGCGGCCGTATAGGCTGTTGTCGCTCTCCTGTACCACGTACTGCTGCCGCTGTAGCTCCTTGCGCCGGATCTCCCTCTGCAGGCTCGCCTTGGACTTGCGGAGGATGCGCAGCTCCGACGCGTTGTTCGTGAGCTCGGCTTTGTTCGTCAGCGAGTCGACGATGGCCTCCTGCGCCACGAGGCGATCGATGTCATTGGTCAGGGCCGCCACGGCCTCGGCCAGGCCGAGATCGCCCGGCGCAGCCTCGTGAACCTCGTCGTCTCCCTCGTCGGCGGCGCTCGGCCCGCCTTCGCCCTCTTCGAGCTCATCCGGCAGATATCTGTCGCTGTCGTCGAAGAGGTCGTCGTCGACGAAGACGCCGATGCGCGAGGCGGCGCTGACCAGGCCCAGCGACGAGATGCTCGGCTTCTCGAGGTCCTTGCCCGTGACGGGGAACCTGCCGGCGTCCATCGACCCTCGGCTTGAGCCGTTGTCGCGATCCGAGAAGATGTTGTTTTCCGCCTCGTCGGCGCCGCCGAAGAGGCAGGCCCGCAAGTCCTCGGCCGTCTGGGGCCGGTCGTCGCCCATGATGTTGTTTAGGGCCTGTTCGACCGCCTGCACCACTCGTGTATCGGGAACCCGCTGCCCGGAGCCGAGACTGTGGACTGACTCGAACAAGCTATCCTGCTCCGCATCATCATCGCCACCAAAAAGAGACCATGGGGCGCCCTCGTCCAAAGAGCGCCGGGACGCGGTCAAGGAATCAGCCACACCGTAGGTGTCACCAAGAGACCGCAAGTCTGATGTCGAACCGGATCGCACCGTGGATACCGTGTCAGTCTGCGTGGACGCGATTCGGGCGACCGGCTTGGGCTTTATCAGGGAGGACGACGGCGCGGCTTGCACCGCCGTCGGACGCTGCTGCGGCTCCGAATGGCCAGAAGGAGCGCGGGTAGGGGGCGGAGCGCTCGCCTCCTGAGCGGCGAGGCACTTGTAGTAAAGATCGGACTTTTTAAAGGCCTGAAAGTATCGAGACCGCATCTGCTCGTACACCTTGCTCTGGGCCTTGAGGATGGACTGTCGGGCCCTATGGTACTGGGCCGGCGTTGCCGCGCTTCCGGCCTTCAGGAACTGACGGACCTCCCTTCTAGTCGACTCAGGCACGTTCAGCTCGGGCTTGGAAAGATAGGCTTGGTGAATCTGCTGCAGATCCGTCCGGTCCGACGCAGTCCACATGGGCAGATGGGACGACGAGACGGCCTCGTCTGTCTCATCGTCCTCGGCCGCGTCGTCCTCGAGCGGGTTTCGAAAGCCGTCAACGACCAGCCAGAATTGTACCAACGGCATAAGACGCTGACGGTCCATGTACTCCATAAAGTAAGACAGGCCCGACGAGTCGCGCAACAGCTCCACGAGGGACGCGTTCTCCAGCCGCGAGGACGTAGAAGCCGTCGATGCAGCGAGTGAAGATCGTAACGAAGGGTTCCCAGCGGCCGGGGCGGCGAGTTGGCTGACTTTTTGATCCAGCAGCCGCTTGCCCATCTCGAGGCGGCGCAGGTAGACGGGATCCTGGTTCTCCTCGAGCAAGTCTCGCTTGAGCTGGCTGGCGACCTCGCTCCTGAAGCGGCGAGCGTCCGACAGGTTGTTCACCTTGCGGATTCCGCGAATGAACTTTTCAAACTTGCGCTCGCCATCGCCCGAGGCTATCCGGGGAGCGGCCGCCGACTTGGCAGCACGCGGAGGCGTCGTCGGGTGGGCGTGCTGGTCCAGCGCCGCCCTGAGCTTGCGCACGGTCGACCTGTCCTGCAGCATGGACCGGCCGTAGCTCTCCATCAGCTGATTCCACGTATCCGGGTCCGACAGCAACTGGACGACGGGAAACAGGACGGCGCAGGCGACGACTTCGCGGACGAGGATCGAGACGACCCGGCTGGAGCGCATGTTTTCGGGGAGAAGCCTCGGCAGGACGCGGCCGACCAGGCTGCGGAGGTATTCCTGCTGGATCATCTTGGTGTCGGGAAAGGAGAGCGAGGCGGCGGGGTGCAGTCGTCCGTCGTGGTATTTGGAGGCGATGGCCAGGTCCAGCTCCTCCGACTCGGTGACGGACCGGTTGAGCTTGCGGCCGCGAACCGACTTCTCGGCATCGTTGAAGTCGCGGAAGTGAGCTGTCAGGATGGGAACGAGGCGGCCGGTGACGACGTCGGCCAAGTCAATCTCGCCGGCCGTCGTGAGGAGGTTCGATAGCGTCAGGCGGATGCACCTGTCGACCTCGTCGGGGAAGACGGGATTCGGGCTGATGTGCGAGTACCAGGAGCAGACAAAGTCGCGCAGTACGAGGTCGAGCAGGCCGTCGAGCGCGTGCGACACGCGCGGGGACCCGAGCTCAAGCCTCGGCCGGCAATGCCGCTGGCGGTTTCGCAGGGCCTCGACTTCGGCTGGCCAGCGCCTGGAGTCGAGAAAGGAGACGCGTGCGGCGGCTGTCGAAGTCGGTGCCGGCCGTCGCGACGTTAGAAGCAGCACGGCGACGAGGCCTAGCACGGCGACGATGAGGCCGCTCGCAAAGGCGTAGCCGATCCAACGCAGCGCCGAGAACCACCAGCTCGCGGCGTAGGCACATGCGGCCACGGCGGCCGCGACGGCGCCTGCCGCGTGTCTCCGCTTCATCTCCATGGGCCCAGCTGTCGGCTATCGGCCTGCATCGTCAAGGGAGATCGATCCGGCTTCGTGATGTGCAGCAACTCTTTGCCGATGGGTGGAAGTGGAGCCGGTAACCTTGTCGATCGTGATTTGGGGGTTTGTTGTAGGGTAGCGAGCTTTGCCGCCTGATATCTTTTCTCCAGACTCCGGGGAGTGTGAGTGAGTCTGAGACACTGCATGCTATCTATATCTAGCATTCACGCTTCAACTCCTATGCAGATATAGATAATCGATTTCAACTAGGTATACATACATACATACATACATACAACAGTCAACGTTTTGTCGCCTCCGCCACAGCCTGCAACGCGCAATCGTTTTTCTCCCCACCACCGTCACATCCCCCCTACTAACACCATACGGGCTCCTCGAGACGATCAGCTCCGTCTAAATGAATGCAGTGAAAACAAGCATCCTCGTCCTCCCCTCCTCTCGTCGGTTTCCTTTTTCTTTTGCCTTTTCTCTTCTTACATGCCGGCCATGATATCTCGAAAACCGTGACTCCCTCCCCTCTCATAGTGCCTTTTGCTTTGGTAGGTCAGAAATGCAGTTTGTGACAGAAAGAAAACCATCGCTCTCGCCCACCCAGGAAGCCGGGATGCAGACACAGGGGACAAGAAGAAAACTGTGAAATGGAGCGCTGCCCGAGGCAAATCCTGCATCAACAGCAAGACCTTGTGAGCCGGAATCTTGTGGGCGCTGGACGACCCTTGCCGGCTGCGCGGGTATCAACAATAACTAAGGTACTTTGGAAAGTTCGGTCTCATGTGCATGGCATGAGAGTTCGAAGCTCGCTGGGCTCATCGCCTAGCGAGTCGAGCACACGGCCGTAGCGATTCACATGTTGGGCTGAGCCCCCTGGTCGACGACATTATCGGACAGGTTGATCAGCAACTGTGCGAGACACCTTTTGGTCGCCGCGTCGTCCCGAAGCACCGACGAGAAGGTGGCATCTCGAAGAGGTTCAGGCAGGCACTGTCGCAAGGCTTCACGGGCCCTGGCGTTGTCACTGAGCCTGTACATTGTCAGCGAATCCAAGAAACCGCTTCTTCCACTTCCAGACTTACCGGAGAAAGCATCGAACGACGTGCTTGAGGAGTCGCGCCGTTTGGGACTCGACAAGCTGGGCAACCATATTGCTCAGGACGGTACCGACGGCGTAGAAGCGCTCGTACGTAGCGCAGATGTAGTTGAGACCGTTGTCGTCGAGGAGGATCTTCTGGACGATGAAGATAGCAACCGTCTTGCTCAGCTCTGAGCCCGTCTCCATGATGCGAAGGCAGAGCGGGATGATTTCTGTGGTAAGGAGGAAATTGATGACGTCGGATGAATCGTTCTTCACGAGGGCACCGATGACGCCAAGGCTCGTCAAGCGCAGGTATTCGAAAGGTCGCGACTTGGAAGTCGTGTTTAGGAAGGGATAGAGAAAGAGAGGAATGTGCGCTGGCGGGTAGCAAGTCAGCGGACGTAGGGCGAATCAAGGGGCAAGTGCCCTCTTACCGTTAAGGAACAGGGCGCGAGTGTCATTGTGCGAAGCCACGCATTGCAGCAATGCCAAGGCGTTACAGACTCTGTTGGAGGCGGCGGCGGTGAGCTGGGAAGGGTTGAGCAGAGTATAGACGGAAATGATCTCCTGCAGGAGGGATGTCATGACACCTGCAAGCTAGTCAGTAACAGGCGAGGGGGACGGAGGGGGCGGGTAGCACACCGAATGAGTGCCACAGGATGAGGGCAAGCTCCGGAACCTGCTCTCGCTTCTTGCTAAGCTCCAACAGAGCGGCCTCACGGGTGTTTTCGTTGAGAAGGTCGGCGATGAAGGCCATCGTTCGTCGGTTCTCCTCCGAGATGGTTTCATGGGCCGTGTCCTGTGCGTGGGCGGCCGCGATGCCGGCAGAATGGTTCCCAGTCATGCATCCAAAGTGTTGATGCTGCGCCTGTTGGTGCTGATGCTGCTGAGCCACGGAAGCGATGCTCTGATGGCCGGGCTGGTGGTGGCCGGGCTGGTGGTGAAGCCAAGGCGAGTCTCCTCCCTGGAACGGATGGTGTCCGTAGACGTGTGCTGAGGGGATCATGACGTGCTCGGCTGCGGCTGCTATATTTTCGGTGACAGAAACACTTTGAGAACAGAGGACAGGAAAGGCGGCGGCTGCATGCGAGTCCAAATTTGACGATAGTCGCTGACGGACACGACGAGGCGGACGAGGCGGCAGGACGAGGCAGCAGGACGAGGCAGGCAGCAGGACAGGACGGAGGCGGCGAAACGAGGCAAATGCCAGAGGAAAGAAAAATAAAATAAAAGGGCGATCTCGCGACGACAAGGGAGAGAGGGATGTCAAGGGATCTCCGAGCTTTCGAGACGCGGACGAGCTTCTGAGTGGTTTGTGGAAGAGGTGCGAGCCGAACGAATGGCACATCTATGTATGTACATACTTACCCCCCCCCCCCCCCCCGAGACCGCCTGGAGCCGCGGCGGCGGCGGGCCGGAGGCAGGAACGCTAGTCTCGATCGGGACGCGATGGGTTATGTAAAAAATTCTCCAACCTCGCTCAGCTCAGCCGGCGACGAGTCAAACTCAGTCAACGGTCAGCGTCCATACATAGACTCTCACAGTGTCTTCATCACGTAAAATTTACCTGTCGCTCTCGGCTTCAGCACCTCCATCATGATCTTTACAGCCAATACCGCGTATAGAAACATACATACATATGTACATATGTACACAAATTAGTCATGTATGTATGTGCAATGTGCATACACACCGTCGCTCAACATTACATACATAGTACTACTAGTACACGCGTCTCGTTGGATACCTACCTATACATCCAAACACGGCGCCCCCTGCCTGTGTTATGGCGTCCAGTACCGATTTGACCGCTGATACCGCTTGGTACAAGTCGTCCCTCACCTGGGCAAGAGTCAAGTTCCTACTATGTAACAGGCCGAGAAATGACAAAGAAACAAAAATGCTGAAGAGAAAAGATCGCTACCCACAATGCAACGTGTCTGGCCCAGCGCCGCCTGCCTTCGCGGTGCCCCTTCACCCTCCCCAGCTTCTTCCAACATGCATATCCCTCTCAGACATAAGTAATGCCTATAGCCTGAGCTCTCGTAGAATCTGGTCCGCCATATTCTTGTACTGCCACGTGTTGCCCGTCATGCGCTTGAACTGGACGCCGTGCAGAGATAAAAGCGGCACCTTGACGATGAAGATTTCAAAGTCCATAACCATGCTTTCTCCAAGGTCGCTCTGCACCTGCGTGCTCGTTTCGCCAGGCGCCCGTCGTGGAGCTCCGTTACGTCGGGGTATGCTGTCCACAGACGCCTCCGAGTTGGAGAAGCTCCGATCCCTGTCCGATCGGCCGGGTGTACGAGGCGTGGCGGGAGGACGGTCCCGCTCGCGTTCCACGTCTCGGCCTTCGTCCCGGTCTCTGTCGTCCCCACGCATTAGACCGCCGAAACTAAAGCGACGCCGATGGCCGGGCGTCTGCACCGGGCTGTTGGGAAGATCCTGCACCCGGTTCAGGTCAATGCTGGGCGCGTGGCTGCAGCTGAACCCCCCTTTGATCTCGGTAAAGTCCACATTCAGCTGCCGCAGCACCCGCCTGATGTCGGCTCGAATGGCCGGTACCGACTTGCCCGACGTCGTCGACACGCTGAAGAGGCCCTTGAGGAACACGGGCTTGGCCAGGTCTGAGCTGTCGAGCCTTTCGGTCGAAACGCCGCTCTGCTCCTGCTCGGGGTCCGTCTCCTCAGGGACGCCGGGCCCCTGGACCCCGTCTCTTCTCAGCCGCCGGCGCTGAATGCTCTCCCGCCGGGCGTGGCCCAGCGACTTGGCCCTCATGCTGACCGACTTGGAGTGTCCGTGGCTCCTCTGCTGCGTCAGTCTCCGGTTCTCGCGGGCGATCGACTGATCGGAGCCGCTCGTCACCGGAGGCTCCTTGGCAGCGCCGTCGGAGCCGGAACCTCGCGGTCGCCGGATCTCGGCCGAGTTGACACTGGTCGACCGGCCCAGCCTCGATGTCCCTGTCGCCCCATGGGTAGTCGCCGAAAGGGGCGGACTGAGGAGCTCGTGGTGCTGCGAGTGGCTTCCCGCCGAGCGGAGCCCCGAAGCCTGATGGTTAGGATCGTCCCGACTCTGCCGACCGCGGCGGATGCTAAAACTTTTCTTCGGGCTGATCGGCGCCGGCGCATCGGCGGGAGAATGAACCTGTACCGTGGGCGGATGAGGGCGGGGGTCCTTGTCTGGCCTCTCCGAATCTCGGCGCTTGCGGGTACTGAAACGGCGCAGTAGGCCCGCCGCCGCGCTCTCTTTCCTCTGTAGTTGGCCTGACCTGGGCTCTGGCAGCGGCTGTGGAGGGGGCGGAAGCGGGGGCTGATGCAGTGGCTGATGCTGATGCTGATGCTGATTCTGGTGCTGATGCTGATGCTGATAGGCGTGCTTGATGGCATCCGTAGTGTCGTCTTCGCCGTGAGTGCGAGCCCGCGGTCTGGTACGCCCACCTGTTGGCGTTTCGCCAGGCAATTCGTAGGCGGCTGAATTGGTGACAGCGGCCTGAGGGGGCGAGAGCCCGTGCATCGCGGCCTCGGCGGCGTTCCTGTCTCGCTGTTCGCGATCTCGCTCCCGCTCGCGCTCGCGCTCCCTCTCCCTCTCCCTCTCCCTCTCCCGCTCGCGCTCTTTCTCCCTCTCCTTCTCGCGCGACGCAGAAGCCGTATGCGGAGACGACGAGTCGCCTTGCTCGCGCTCCTGTTTCTCCTTGACGAGATAGTAGATGGAGAGGAGCGGACTGAAGGCGTACAGAGGATCAGACCCAAGCTGCAAGGCCTCGGAGCTCATGGCCATGAGGGTGTCCCGGCTGTTGCCAGAACTTCGACGCTTATAAAAATCGAAACCAAATCCCCGGCGCTTCTCCGCGTCCTTGCTCGGTTGTGGAACCTCCTTCTCCCTCACATACGTCTTGACAGCCTGCTGGTATTCTTCCGAATCGATGATGTTGGACAGCTGGGCCTTGATGCTCTCAGGAGAGCCGAAATTGAAGCCCTGCATCGCATGAATGACGTCCGAATTCAAAGGATGCGACAAGGGCTCGCGGGTCGGTAGGTAGTTTTCGGGAGGGGCGTTGAAGCCCTTGATCATCCAGGGATGTGTCATAACCTCCTGCATGGTTGCGCGCTGCTTGGGGTCGGTCACCAGCATTCTGGACATGAGGTGCTTGCACTCTGCGTGAGGAACAGCGGCGGTCCAGGTCAGTGTGAAGCATTAGAGGCGGGTGCGATACACATACCGCTGGATAGCCAGCTGGGATACTCGACAAGTCCCTTCTTGATCTTGGCGTGCAGGGCCGGCATGCTCTGGTCGTCGAATGGCACCTTACCACAGACAAGGACGTAGAGCACAATACCAAAACTCCAAACATCGACCTCGGGACCGGTGTAGGCCCTGGCCTGCAAAAGTTCGGGAGCGGCAAAGTAGAGGCTGCCGCAGAAGGTCTTGAGGTGGCTGCGAGGAGCAAAGAGATTGCTCAGGCCAAAGTCGATGATCTTGATATCGCCCGTCTTGCTGATGAGGATGTTCTCGATCTTGAGGTCGCGGTGGACGATGCTATTGCGGTGGCAGTAGTCTAGTGCACTTGCTATCTGGCGGCTGAACTTGCGGGCTTGCTTCTCCTTGAGCTTGCCGTGGGATATGATGTAATCAAGCATCTGGCCGCCGTTGACATATTCAAAAAGCATATACCAATGGTAATTCGTGCGGACGACATCGCGCATGCCGCAAATGTGAGGGTGGTGGAGGAGCGTGACGATGGCAGCCTCGCGAGCGGTGCGGATTTCCTTGGACTGGTCTGCTCGCTCCTTGTCGGCGCGGCTCTGGTGGCCGTCTTCGGTCGAACCGCGGGGGACGATTTTGCAGGCGACCTACGGGGGGGGGAGGGGGTGCGCAGGTCAGAGGGCGCCGACGAGATGGCGAGGAAAAGAGTTGAACTGACC
Source organism: Ophiocordyceps polyrhachis-furcata BCC 54312 (assembly GCA_001633055.2). Taxonomy (NCBI): domain Eukaryota; kingdom Fungi; phylum Ascomycota; class Sordariomycetes; order Hypocreales; family Ophiocordycipitaceae; genus Ophiocordyceps; species Ophiocordyceps polyrhachis-furcata. The sequence goes on along the minus strand of LKCN02000001.1, from coordinate 3,670,161 downwards.
TGTTCGCTGCCATCCTCCTTGCGGGCCAGCTTCACCTTGCCCATGCTGCCGGCGCCGATGGTCTTGCCGAGGATCCATTTGCCGGACGGGGTGGGAATGGTGGTGCGCGACCTGGTCGGCTTGGTGGCGACGGGCTGTTGCGGCGGCGGCGGCGGCAGTGGCGGCTGAGGCGCGTCATGAGCGCCGACATGAGGAGAGGTGGAGGGACTGCCGTTAGCCGGCAGGGCGGACGGAGGCATGTCAGTCTGTGGTTGTGAGCGATGGCGATGATGGTTGGAGCGCGTGCTGCTCCGGCGATGCGGTGGTGATCGGGGGGACTCGTCATCGGTGCCCCTGGACGGGGGCGGCGGGCGATCTCGGTCTCGGCTTGGGCTGCGTTTAGAAGAAGAAACTAAGCGCGAGGTCTCGTAGTTATTATGGGGAAGTATGTCATGGACTGGCTGGCCCGACGAGCGACGTGAATGATGGTGCTGGTGGTAGGAACTGTTGTGGCTAGACGATGGAGGAGAGGTGGTGGGAGAGTGTCTGGACGGCGGGCGGGCTGAGACGGTAGTGGCAGCGCCCGCGGAGGCCGCAGGCGGGGGCGGGAGGAGCGCGCTGAGTGTGACCGGGATGGGGCCGCCACTCGAGGCGAATGATGAAAATCCGCCGGCGAGGCCGCAGTCGTCATGGCGAGCGCAGCTGGACCTCTGCGAAGAGGATGTGTATCTGGGGATTTCCTTCTCTCTCTCTCTCTCTCTCTCTCTTTGATGGGGGGGGGAAGGGTGAGTGATAGAAGAAGAGGGCAAATGGTGATTGGAGGCAGAGGAGGTCGGGGAGGCGCAGAC
>LKCN02000001.1:3619480-3660659 GCA_001633055.2 Ophiocordyceps polyrhachis-furcata BCC 54312 | reverse complement strand
CAAACTTGAGCTCTTGGATGGTTATTGTTCGGCCTTGTTCATACACTTCCGAGGTTCTCCTTTGTACCCTCTGTGCACTGATCTGGGTTTTCACTCATCTCGCTGGTTTGGGGATTTGTGATGGAGTTGAGATGGCACTTTATACCTGGGTAGTAGGCTAACGGGATACGAGGGTTAAAGCTATGATGTACATATGTAAGATATACCTCGGTCCTTTTCAGTGGGTTCATCTTTTTATGCTGGCTGGAGACAATGGCGGCTCTTCTACTCTTCTTACCGTCATCGTAGGTAGGTGTGGGCTCGGGCTGGTGGCCGTCGCCTTAAGCCGGTAACACCAACATCCACATAGCATGTTCATGAGAGACGTTAATGTAAAGTGTAATTCGTCTGTCTGGCAGGGATGCAAGTTTATCCCTCGCTTTAGCCTACAGACGGCAACTCTATAGATACCTACTGCATGCAGTGAGTGGCCTATGTATGTACACTTCTTGGCGGATACGCTACGCAATTGACAATAATGACGATGTGAAAATGACTACTGTTGTGTTGATGTTATAGAACGATGTCACACAATGCAGGGATCATCCCTGTGATGCTGAGATTATGCTATGCTAGGCTATAGAGACTATAGAGGAAAGAGGAGTGGAGGCCTGAGCGGCCTAACTACGTAACAGCACGTGACTACTTAACACCCCCTCTTAGGCCGGCTATAGGCCGGAATAATAGAAGACCCTCCTCCGAGTCGCGCAAAACAAAAAAAAGAGCGGAAAAGTGCGTATTTAAGCTCTTTTAAAGAGGCTTAAAGATATCGAAAAAAAGAGGAAAAGTACTATTATAGCGCTTAAAGGCGCGTTCGGATCGGGTTAATCCGTTCCGAGGTTAGCGTAAAGATACGGAAATAACCGAAAAATAGCGGAAATAGACGTTTTTAGAGTATTGGATTAAGCAGCTAGAGGCGGCTAGAGGCTTAGAGTAGCCTCTTAAGACTGCTTTTTTAGCGGCTAGAGGCGGCTAGAGGCTTAGAGTAGCCTCTTAAGGCCGCTTCTTAGCGTATCGAGCAAGATAGCCCCTAGCGTTTAGGGACTTATTAAATACCTATAATTAGCAGGCATTCCCTGCTAATTAAATACTATCCGCAAGGCGACTTCTATCGACCTTAGTCTTAATAGTAGGGGTATTATCCCTAGACTAAAAGGGCAATAGCAGAGGCGTTTAGCTAGCTAAATAGACTTAGCAAGCCTTATCTTTTTCTCTAGGTCTTATAATGCCCCCTTTACGAGTTATATTTACGAACCTTATACTATATTAGGTAGCCTATAACGAGTTAGGGAGGCTATTATAACCGTCTCGAGCTTTAGTCGGACTAGTAATACGAGTATTATCTTATCGAAATAGGGTCTAAATGCTATTAGCTAGCTCGGTTATAATAGTAACGTTAGAAAGATATAATATTTTAACGAATTTAGCATATTAGAGGCGGGCGAGGCCTTTCGTAAGGCTATTAGCGGCTATATTAGCCGTGCTAATATAAGAAATCGTAAAGAATCGGCTCTCTACCTAATTATATACCTATTTATAGCAGTTATTATTAGTAAGGTACGCACACATGTATAGAAGACAGATATTTAATTAGTTATAACGTCTGTATTTTATAAGAAGGGTAGAAATACCCTCCCTATAAATACATAGTTCCTGTCTTTTTCTTTCCTTCTTTTTCCTTCTTATTTATCCCTCGTATACGTGTTATTTCCCTCGTGTACGTATTATTCCTATACTGGCACTTTTTCTTTTTAAGTGCGAAAAATAAGCTAAGAAAACATCCTAGGTTAGCTGCGGCGGCCCGTTATGTGTCTCCCTAGCTAGCGGCAATAGTCTGCTATATAAAATGCTATGTAAACCTCTAGGCGGCTGCTACGGCCTATTAAGGTCGTCCTAGGGTAGTTGCGTTAGGCTATTCTTAGTTATTTCTGCAGGGTGCAACAGGCTATCGGAATAACTATTAGCCCGTATTATATTACGCGTTATATTATATAGAGTAAATTATATAAACAAGCCCTATACGTAACGCATAGGTTAAAAAGAAATTTTCTCCCTCTGCTTATAACTTTCTTTTTCTTTTCTCTTTATCCTTTATTGCCCCGAGGATCTCTTTATTATCTTCCTCTTTATCTCCCTCTTCCTTATTATTATTATCTGCATTAGTAGTAGTATTATCTCTATGCCTTAGCGCGTTCCCTGCGGGGCTATTACTATCTTCTTTAGTAGTACTAGCAGTATTATCCTCGCGTTGCTAGGCATTACCTCGGGCACTATTACTATTACTATTAGCAGAAGCAGCAGCAGTATTAGCATTAGTATTAGCAGTATTAGTAGTAGTAGCCTTAGCAGTAATAGCAGCTATAGCAGTATTAGCATTATTATTATTATTACTATTATTATTATTACTATTACTATTATTATTATTATAGTCGTTATTACTATAGTTATTATTATCTTCTCCCGCATTACTAGTATTATTATTATCTTCCTTATTACGTGCTAACGTATTATTACTATTATTATTATTATTATTATTGCTGCTATTATTATTATATTAGACTCTAGTTTTACGCCTACTTAAGATCCGGGCATTATAGACAAGAATAATAATAATAACCCCCCCCCTAACTTATCGGGGCGGGCTTATATTAAGCCCCCTTGCCGACTATAGACGCCCCTAGGGTTATTATCGTCTAGCTAGCTATATACGCCTTCTAAAAGGCGTGTTATTATTAAAGGGAAGCACCCTTAGCTAGTCCCGTATACCGTGTATATTAGTCGCCTTAGCGCGATCGATAATCCGATCCGAGCCTGCTAAGAGCAGGCTTCGATAAATACGCGCGCCTATTACGACTACGCAAAAGTAGGGATAAAGTGCGTAGAGGTAAGAATATTCCTCCTATTAGCAATAGAGTTAGATATAGCTAATATATTTATGCTAGTTGCTAGAGGCCGCTAAAGCTGCGGCTATTGCCCTCGCTATATACGTAACGAACTATTAGCCCCTGCAGGATAAGTACTAGGATAAGGTAAGTATACCTATTTTTATATAGTAGAAACCGGCTAATAAAAACAGTATTTGCGCTTAAGCTATAAGGCTAAGCAGGCCTAGTTTAAGCATATTAAAAAATAGGGGGGGCGTAGGCAATATTTTTCTTTTTATAGTAAATTAATTTGCTTTCGAGTCGTATAAGTTCTCCTTTCGTAATATTATAAGTAATATCGTAAATATATATAGTAATATTACTTTATTGCTTAACGTTATGCGAATAAACAATAATTTATTAGTAGCAAGTAATTAGTAATACGCGAGTAATAGGCTATTATAGGTAGTGCGCTAGCCTTACAATAGACTATTATATATAATCTAACGCGTCTGCGACCTTAGTACGCGTCTTGCTACTGCGAGTTATAATACTTTATCGACTTTAATCTTATTTAGGTGCCTAGATATAAAACTATCTATCCTTACTTTTAATTTATTTATATTAATTAAATATTCGAGTGCCTTATTAGGATTTATCTTAGTTATAGTATCTATAGGATTATCCTTTCTATTAATCTATCTAATATTATTAATTTTGCGTGTTTTATATAATTATCTAAGTAATATAATATCGATTATTAATCTTTTCTCTTTTATAGTCCCTAATTTAATAAGATATTTATAAAGGGATATTAAGTCTATGCAGATAACTAAGGGCATAAGTAGAAGATAGAGTTGCTTTATAATAAGGTAGAGGGTTATAGCAATATAGTATCCGATATTAAAGGTATAGGTTATACTATATACTTCTAATGCAAGCATACTTCTAGTTATACGTTTGCATTTAATAGAGCTCTAGTAGATAATATTCCTTATAATCTCGAATATAGAATTACTTTAGGTCTTATTAGCAATGCAAATAATAAAGCTAATTTATAATAATAAGTCGTAATTATTTGCGAATAACCTATCTGCGAAGATAAAGACTTTTGCAGTTATAAGATCTAAAGGTATATAGCGTAGACCTTAGTCTTTCTTCTCTATTTGCTATTTAAGATAGTAATTAAGTTTCTTATAGTCTTTCTTTTAAGGTTATTAAATCTATGCTACGACTAAAAGGTTAAAGCTAGCCTTAGGCTGGTAGATAGAAGAAATATAGGCCCTTCTAGCACGTTATTTAAGGTAACGTTATAGCGTATTATCTGCTATCGTATTAATAAGTTTAATCTTTGCTGCCTGTCCTTTCTGCTAGAGCATAACTTAGTGCTAAAGAATAGAAATACAGCATCTATTAAATTCGGCAGTATCTCCTAACCCGACTATATTCTTAGGCTTAGACTTAAACCTAGCCTATTAGATTTGTTATTCCTCCTTATTATAGAAGATACTATCGCCTAAGATAATCGTATTATTAGTCTATAGGCTAATTATCCTAAAGGATGCAGCGGAGGAATTAGTAATAAGGAGATATGCGTTATATATAGAAGTGCGTATATTTAGTCGTTAGATATAGTAGTTTTAGTATATATAGAACTAGTAGACTCTAGCCTCGGCGATACTATATAAAGGACGTATAATACGCAAAATTATATTCGGTAGGTACTAATCTTAGAGTTCGGAAGGAAGTTTAGCGAGGATAGTCTAAAAGAGGGGTATGCGCGATTATAAGTACGCTTAGGTAATATTACGTATACTAAGTATTATTAATTAGTTAAGGAGTAAAGCAGCTAAGATAAGATATAGTCTACTGCTAACGCGTTAAATAGTTAGTAACTAGGTAAGGATAGCATTTTTCTCCTTATTGCTATAACCTGCAATAATAAGTCGTAATTTCTCGTATAAGTAATCTAGTCCTCCTTTAATCTCTCTAACTATGCGGGAGCGAAATATTCGTAGGTCTTTATATTTATATAGGTTAAATCGTTCGAAGGAAAATACACCTTTATATATTAAGTCGTTAATCTCTTATTAATCTAATATTTAGAATAGTCTTCCTAGTATAGTAATCTTTCTATTACGTTGCAATAAGAGAGATAAGGCTATATTATCTATCTCTTTCTGTATTACGAATAAAGATAACTAGGATTAACTCTCTAGTATCTGAACCTCGAACCTAACGCGTCGTTATTATAAGTCTAACGCAGTCGCATTTAGTATAGGTAATATTATAGGACCGTTATAATCGGGGTATAGGGCTAGTGCAGGACTATCGCCGGCCCTAAGTAGGTCTAGTATTAGTGTATAGGCATTAGTAGAAAATAGGTCCGCGTTATTATTAATAAGTTCGTAGCGCGACTTATAATAAGGCTTAATATAAGTAGAATAGAATATTTTAACACTAGCAGGTATATTAACTAAGATATTATAACTATTAATTAAAACGAGACGGAATAGCCCTTCCTATCTATTTTTCTCTCTCTAGATATAAATTTAAGAGTTAATTAGTAGTTTAAAAAGACGAGAAGTTATAGGTCCGTTCCTTATAGAGAGTGCCGATTAAACTTTATCTCTAGCTATATATTCGCAAAGCATTTTTATAGCAGCTTTAATAGCCTTACTACGCTAAGACGTGGTTACTAATAGTAGAGAGTCGTGCGTAATACGTAGGTATGCACTAAAGATAAGAAGTATTAGTATAAGACTATCTAGGCCGGCTATATTATTAACTGCTTTAACTGCTATCTAGAGAATAAATTCCTTAGCAGTATTCTCTTTAAGTAACTTATATAGGATATTAAAAGCATATCGCAGGGGTCCGTAGTACTGCTTAACTTTCCTAATTAACTAATAGGCCTCGATAGGTACTTAGTAATAAGTAATACCTAGAAAACGAGCCTCGGAACGAAATTCTTATAAGTTAAAGTTTATACTAGCGTTATAGGTAATAATATCTAGCGGTCTAAGATAGGTATTAATCTAGCAAAGTCGCAGTGCGTCCTAAACGGATTTTATCGTTATAGATAAAAGAAATCTAGTACTTTAGAACGATATTGCACTATCTATAACGTGCAGGATAGGCTTCCCAAGCAGGTATATTACGTCTACTATAACCTTAAAATTAAACTCTTTATTATCCTTAAGCTTAAATTTAAAACGTTGCGGTACTAGTGCGTGCATCTAGCAGTAGTAGCAGAATTTAGTAATTGCTTTAAGCTTAGAAAGAGAGGTATTATATCTAGCGCGTTAGAGCAGCCTGTAAAGACGCGAGACTGCTAGATGCCCAAACCTTCGATATATCTAGCGGAGTTATAGCTCTATAAGGAAGACTAACGTTTAGTAATCGTTCTGCAGGAAGAACTAAGCATAACCCTATCGTCTAATAATAGGAACTTTAATTTTAGGGCTAATAAGCGTATCTATTATATTCTTTAGGTAAACACTAAGTCGATCTATATCCTATAGTAATAAGAGGAATAGCGTGGCCGTATCTAGTACGTGGAAAGTAATAGATCTAATAGGTGTTTTAAGCGTTATAGATCTAATTAACTAAAAAGTATATCCCTCTCTAAAACAAATAGATTTGCATAGGAAGTTACTATTATCTAAAGTCGTAGCAGGGAGGATCCTCTATAAGGCTCTAAACTATCCTTTGCTAGCTATAGAAAACTTTACTGCCCCTATATTAACTAGGATCCCGTAAAAACGCAGATTGCAATATTATTTATTAAGGGTAAATTAAGATGCATCTTTATCGACCGAGCTTAGTATATACGGGTTGTTACTAGTAAGTCGATGCATATAAGCATTATTGCAAAGGAACTAGGAAATTTCTTCCCTATTCTTAGGATCTTTCTAGTTACTTTCTAAGGATTCTTCTAAGCTATTAGAATAAAGCCCCTCGAAGTTAAGGAGAAATATTTTAAATTTAGCCTTTTTATCCCTATTAAACTTGCGGGTACGGAGGTACGCATCTTTAGCCTTGCGTTAGTCTTCTGCTAGGTGTTTTATTAACTAGCAGCTAATTTTATTGCATATAAAGCACTTTTTCTTCTATTAACGCGCTAGCATACCTTATTATTAGAAACGACCTCCTCGCTATTATTTATTATTTCGATATCGTTAGTCTAAGTAAAAGGCATCTCTATTATCCTAATCGTTGGCTATATACTAGGAAGTCGAGCCTCTAGCGAGAAAAGTCTTAAGGGATAATCTAAGGTCGGAGAGTAAAGTTTTAACGTTGCTATCCGGTTTAAATAAAGCGTACTCGAGCTCTAGCATACCTCTATATAAGTTAATAATCGCTATACGCAATAGAATATTACTTGTAAAATCTTTTCTAAGGGCACGTTAGTAGTAGCGTAATTTATTAAAGAGTTTCTAAAGTATCTCGTATAAAGGAAGCTTCGGATTTTCGTCTCTTATCCGATTAAACGTAATAGTAGTCTAGTCCGTATAGTAGTAGGTGCGATTAACCTTAGTATTAAAGTACTATTTAAGCTTATTGTATATTTAAGCGAATCGAAGGTCCTATTTTATATATTCGATAAAGTAAAACTAGGCTCTGTTATTAAGGATACGCGGGAGGATTGCGTAGAAATTGCCTAGCAGTATTTTAAGTAAATAACAAATACTTATAAAAATCCTAACCTTATTATCTAAAATATCGTAAGGTTTACTAGTATAATTTTTAGTTTTATCCTATACCTTTATAAACTTTAATACTACGTCGCTCTCGATTAGTATATTAGGAAAATTATCTAGCGGGATTTTTGTATATAACGCTATTAGTCCGATAGGTTAGTCGATATAGGGCTAGCGTAGGCCTGGCGCCGGCCCTGCGTAGGGAATCTAACAGTCTATCGCACGTAGTAGGGCGGATCCCCGCACTTCTCTAGCTATCTTACGGTTATTACGGACTATTAAGGGATTTTCTTTAATAGGAAGGCTAGGAAGGACCTTATTAGGGTGTTAGAATACATAGCTTATAGGATATGCCGTAAGTTTGCCTTTATCGGATAGTTTAGGTATCTTAAAGCTATCTATAGTAAAAACTTAAACCCCCTTATCGAATTAGGCACTATCGAATTTATCTATAGGCTATAGTATAATAGAATCTAATAATTAAAGCTAGACAAATTAGGGTATAGCTAGCCTGTTCGAATAGCTAGTCTAAACGCTATATTATTTAAGCATATTTCGTAGAACGCGTTTAAAGATTAGATTAGCCTAATCCTAATATTTAATTATCTATCCCGAAAATTAATCTTAAAAATTATCGAGCAGAGTTAATCCTTAATTTGCAATAGTCTATTCCGTATTAGATAGGAATTAGGCTATGCTAGCGTTAAGCACTTCTAGGTTATCGAGAGATATTAAAGGTTAATTCTATAGATCCGTTCTAGCTCTCTCCTAAAGCTGCGGAGGAAGAGATATATATAAGAGAGCAATATAGCGCGGATCGTTTTCCTTATTACGGCCTAAAGGGATCGGATTATAAGAAACAATATCTAGTAGGTTAATTAGTACTAGAGTTCCTAATATACTATAGCCTGTTAATACTAGAAAAATAGGCTATTAAGAAGGGAAGAATAGCCTATCGAAAACGGAAAATTAAAAGCGTAGCTAACGCCCCTCGAGAGTCCTACCTTATAGAATCCGAGAGTTAGTAAGATTTAAGCAGCCCCGACTAGGGCGGAACCCTTATCTCCTTAGCATAATTATAAGTTCCGAAGTCCTGCCTTGCAGAATAATATGCGCTTGCGCGTATAGACGTCCAGGTAGATAAGAATAACGGGCTAGCTACTAGTCGTAAAGTACAGTTTAGCTGCTATAAATATTATAAGCACAAATAAGGATCTTTTAAGAATAAAAATCGTATAATTAAAAGAGACTATCTTTCTATCTAGGGAATATTTAGGGATATAAGTATCCTAAGTAAAGAATATTTGTTTATAGAAATCTCCTAGCGCGTGTACTAGCAGAGATTTTATAGGAGGTTTCCGGAGGGGATTTCCTAGGGATTTCCGGAGGGGATTTCCTAGAGATTTCTAGAGGGGATTTCCTAGGGATTTCCGGAGGGGATTTCCTAGAGATTTCCGGAGGGGATTTCCTAGAGATTTCCGGAGGGGATTTCCTAGTAATTTCCCAAGAGGATTTCCTAGTAATTTCCGGAGGGGATTTCCTAGTAATTTCCCGAGAGGATTTCCTAGTAATTTAATTAAATAATTATTAGAAAGGAAGAATAAGAGAATTATATAGGATTGGACTAAGTATGGCTTGTCCCGTATTAATCTCCCCGGGGCAAAAGAGAAGCTAAGGTCCTTATTAGTAAAAAGGGAGGGTCGAGTCCGAATAACAAGGGCGGGTTATATTTGTTAGGGACGTTAAGTTGCACTCGAAGGCTTTTCTAAATTATAAATCCGATATACCTAACTCCTATAAAGACTAAATTAAAAGGAAGAAAACAAAATAGACGAGTTAAGTCGTTAGGTAAAAGGAAATAATACGAGAAATATTAGATTCTTATGCTAAAATAAAGATAATATTAAAAAAAGAGAGGAGAAATAGAGAGAAGAAAAGAAAAGGAAAGGGTAATTAATTCTTATCGTTAATTTTAACGAAATTAAGGGGCTTTAGGGTCGTCTTATAGCGGGGCATTGGCGTAGGAATGCCTTTAAAGCTATATAACTCTTTAGCAATATTAGTTAGCGGAGTTATAACGAGGTAAAGAACGTTGTATAAGGGAATGCTACCTGGGTTTACGTCTATAGTCGTTCCTTCGACTAAACTACTAGCGTAGGAAATAAGATAATTAACAGCGACTGCGGGAATAGTATTAACAGTATCCTCGGTAGGAGGGTTAGACTAAATATCTGCATTAATATAGGGGTTCTAGTTAGTGCTATTTAAGAAGGTAAGAAGCTTCTAAGTAGTTTTAAGGGCGGCGCGTTTATTAGTAAATGCGTTAACCTTAGCCGTTTCTTTCCGCAAAGCATTTAGGCTAGAATAATCTTATAAAACGTAAATTAATAGGAGAAATATAACAACCTAGTCGGAATTAATGCCTAGCATTTTAGCTACGTAGGAAAGGGATAGTTTTTTATTAATTTAAGCGAGAACTTCCCTAATTATCGTAGCCTATATAAAAGCAACGTTAGGGTTAGTAAAAACTATAGCTTAGTTGCCGCCGTATATAACGAAACAGTCGTCTAAATGCTTAATAACTATTACTAGTAAGATATAGTGCTAGGTAAGTATTTAAGGTTCGACGCTATCGTTAGAATCGTTATTAATAACCTTTTAAAAACGTTCGGCTAAAGAGGATTAATATAATAGAGTTGCCGGCGTAATTGCAGGACGTCGTCGCTTAGGAGTGCTTAGAACTAGAGTAGGCGTAGGAGCAGATATAGTAGAATAACGGGCTAGGGTGCGTCCAAATAAAAGTAGTGCATTTAAGGTAGTCGTTTCTTTCTCTATAGCTTCGAGGGCTATCTTTTCTATCTTACTAAGGCAATCCTAGTAGTTTAGTATATCTAGAACTTTCTTAATCTTATTAAGCTCTGCTAAATCCTAAGTAATCTCCCCTAATACTAAGCCCTTAATATAGTCCTTAGCTACTTCTAGGAGCGCGTATACGCTATAGAAATTGCGGCCTAGTTAGTTAGAAACAGGGAAGATATTGCTATTTGTTACGCGCCGCACAAATACTAACCCTTCAGGCCACGTATCCACAAGACCAGTCACGAGGGCACTAACTATTTAATCATAGCCCTAACAGACCCTAGATCACGTGTAGCAGTATATATAGTCTTTCTCAGTGCGCACAGCTTTAGCCCCTTTTCCTCTTTTCTCTTTATCTTAGAATCTTTGTTTATAGTGCCTATAATACATTTACTTATTATTCTAAGGCCGTAATACTATTCTAAGATTAATATATCGCTAATAAGCGGTTTATAAATACGTACTAACCTTACGTCCCGTATAAAGACGCAAAACACCCGTACAATACGACTACGACCACGACCTCCCATTGCTAAGACAAGCAGCTAAGACCCTAGAAGACTCCCGGACCCGTTAAACTATTTAATTAGGCTCCGAGGAATAAGACCTAAGACTTAGACCCGCTTCCCGATATATATCTAGAAGCTAAGACTAGACCTTTCCTCGACGCTCTGCAAGATTAGCCTCGAGAGAATTAGAACACGACCCCTAAGACTAAGACCACGATATTAAGGACGAAGACTATTTAATTATAGCTTCTTCCTTAATAACCCCGACTAACTAGGACTTATAGTCCTAGTTAGCGGCTCTTTAGCAGCAGATTGCTAACTTATAGAGCTAATAGACCCCTAAACCCGCCTGCCGCAGGGAAGCCTCGATAGCCTTTGCGGATCGATCTACCGCTTTCGTCCCCTCTAGAAAAGCCGCATAGCCTATCTTTGCTACCGTTAGATAACCAAACCTAGCTTACTCTAACTCGGCTAAGACTCGCTATAAGGATATTAGAACGTTCTCTAGAAAAAAAGGCGAGTTTAGCGCCTTTCTAACTAACCTAAAAGACAAGATAAGGACTAATAAGGCTACTTTTCGGGATAAGGAAGACCGGATAGGCTTTTTATTTCGCTCCCTCGAAGGCAAGGCCCGTAAGATACTCGAGACCTAGTACGACTTAACGGAATAACCCTTCTCCGGATTAGCCGAGATAATTTAGTGCCTCGAGTCCGCCTATAGCAATCCGAATAAGTTCGTAAAGGCCGCTAATCGCCTCCGCTATTTAAACTTCTCGATCTCTAGCAAGTAGGAGATCTAGGAATTTATCGCGGAGTTCGATAACCTGGCCGCTAAGACCCGTATACTATTTAATTAAATAAAGTATACGCTTTAGGACTACCTTCCGACCGACCTAGACTCTAGCCTATTAACTAAGACTAAGGACGATAGCCTCTCCTACGAAGACTTTTGCGGCTACGTTAAGGACTCGGTCTACTGCTAAAAGAGAGATGCCGTCTAATAGGAGACCTATCGATTAAGTAGTCGTACTCCCCGCTATAAAAATAAGCTAGCAGGGGAAAATAAGAAAACCCTAATAATAATATCTAAGGAAAAAGGCAAGGCTCTCTCTAAGGATAAAAAGAAGGTCTACTAGGATAACAGTACGTGCTTTATCTATAGAAAGAAGGGCTATATAGCTAAAGATTGCTCCGACCGAGCCTGGATCTCGGGCTTAAGGAGGACGCTAACGCTAATGCCGACCGCCTTTAAGGACTCGGATTCGGGAAAAGAGTAGGACTATTATAAGGCTCCTTAATAGTCCTAAAGGTCTTACGTGTAGAGAAGAAGGTAGGAGAGTCGTTTACTATTAATAGTCGAGTTTAAATTAATAGAATCGCTCTTTAAGCCTCGTCTCTCTATAATACTAGAGCAGATGCCCGTTTCCTTATTAGTCGCTAATTCGCTAAGCAGGCCGTTAAACGCCTCGATGCTAAACTCGTCCTAGTTAGTCTAGTCCCCCTAGTCGATTTCTAAGGCCGCCTAGCTAGTCCCGTGCGTAAGCAGTTAATTGCGACCCTTATAATCGATAGCTAGTCCTTTCCCTAGGAGACCTTTTAAGTTACTAATTATGCCTAGGATCTCTTTATTAGCCTATACTAGCTAGCCGAAAAGAAACTACTACTCGACTATGCCGCTTAGAAGCTTATCTAGCCTAATAACCTCCCTGCCCTCGCTAAGTACTCCCTCTTAATCCTTCTGCCTAAGACGCCTCTACTTAATAGGCAGATCGACCTGGCCGTTTAGGCTAATACGGAACGCCGGAACTAATTAATTAAAGCAGACGAGAAAAAGTATAAGATCCTCTAACGCTCGTAGAAGAACAATAACTTTATATAGCCCGTAAAGAAAAAGAAGCTAGCCTAGATCCCGACTTAGACTAAGACCCTTAACCCGACTAACCCCTAGGAAGACGACTAGGATTGCCGAGACTAATTAATCCGAGCAGTCTAAGAGGATCCCTAATAGATATAATAGGAGGAATTAACTCCCTTAATACTAACCTAGCCTATACCTTTAGAAAACAACCCCGACTTGCCCGAGGTCTCGATTACGAAGCTTAGCCCCGCAAGTCGTATATATTAAGGCTAAGAGATCCTATTCCTAGCAGGAGAAGACCCCGATTATATTGCCCTAGTCCGCAGCCTAATTCCGCAGCCCCTCGCGCATATAGAAGGCTTCTTTAGCAAGAAGGAAGCATATACTCTTACGAGTCCCTATCCTAGTTACGATATTACGCTAGAACTTAAGAAACCTCTCTACCTAGCTAGTCCCCTATCTTATCGCACTCCGATTAAATACTTGCTGTTAGAGAAAGAGACTATAGATTATCTGCTCGAGATAGGTTTTATTAAGCCTAACGCTAGCCTATATGCCGCCTCTATCCTATTCGCGCTAAAGCCGTACTCTATAGCCCGACGTTTCTATATCGACTACTATTAGATAAACGACTACCTAAAGAGTCGTATTTTACCTGCCCCCTCTCTTAACGGTACTGCTTTTAACTGCTAATCTGCGAAACGCTTCTCTAAGATCGACGTTATCTAGGCATTCTACTGCCTCCGTCTCGACCTGGCCTCCGAATACCTAATAGCATTCCGTACTAGGTTTAGTACGTTCCGTTAGTTAGTCCTTCCGTTTGGATTAAAGGTTAGCCCTGCTTAGTTCTAGAACTTTATTAATACCTAACTCTATAACCTCCTTAATCGATATGCTAGCGCATACGCAGATAACGTCCTAATCTATATAGACGACGACGACGAGGAAGACTATTAGATCGAATGCCGTAAGGTTATCTAGCGCCTTTATTAGGCTAACCTACAGGGTAATATTAAGAAGTCTTAGTTTAACGTTACTAAGGTTAACTACCTCGGCGTAATGCTATACGCTAGCGTAGGACTTAGTATCGACCCCCGCAAGGTATAGGCTATTATAGATTAGAAGTTCGAAGACTTTAGAGACTATAAAGCTATACGCTCTTTCGTAAGTCTTTGTAACTTTATCCGGATTTTCTGCTATTACGCTAGCGCGACCGCTAAACCCTTAAACCGACTGCTTAAAAAGGACACGCCCTTTAAACTTAGACTAGAATAGCGCGAAGCATTTAATTAAATAAAGAAGCTCGTAACTAAGGCTCCTATTCTCGCCTTCTTCCGTCCTAAACTACTAACCCGACTTAAGACTAACGCCTCCTAGAACGCAACCGCTAGTATGCTATAGTAATAATAGACCGACTCGACCTAGAAGCCTATAGGCTTCTTTTCTAAGACTATATCCCCTACCGAACGCGCCTATCTAATCTAAGACTATAAGCTCCTCGCCGTTATTTAGAGCCTCGAATACTTCTACCTAGAACTCCTCGGTTAGAAGTTCGATATTATTATAGACTATAAGGCCCTAATATATTTCTCGATAAAGAGGCTGCTCTCGATCTAATAAGTCTGTTAGTCTAACTTCCTAGCTTAATTCGATATCCGTTTCCTCTACTGCCCTAGCTAACTAAATATAGCCGCTAATACTCTCTCGCGCAAGATAGTCGAACTCCCTATAGTTAAGGCTAGGGAGAAAGAAGAATAGATAAACTAATTAATTAAGCTAGAGTCCCTTAGTTTCGACCTCCCGGAAGTTGCCCCTTTTATCGCCTCGATTCGTATACCTAATGCTACGACCCCTTGCAGTGCTAACCTTGCTACGCTTATTCGAGAAGAAAATGCGATTTAAGAACTCGGCTACTATAGCAAGCACTTAATTATCCTAGAATAAACTGCTAATAGACAACTATTCCTCCGCATAGCCCTAATTCGCAAAGCCTACGAACCTCTAATCTTTGCTTATAGAGGCTAAAATAAAACAATTAAGGTACTATAATAGGACTACTACTAGCCCTAGATAAAGCAAGACGTCCGGAGGTATATCTATAACTGCTACGACTATTATAGAAACAAGACCCCCCGTAATAAGACCCCCGGACTCCTATACCCTCTGCTAGTACCGATTACTATTTAGGAGCACGTTGCTTATAATAGAAAGGTTATGCCTATAGACCGCTACGGATACGACTACGTCTGGACCTTTATCTGCAAGCTTAGCCGGATTATTACTACGTTGCCCGGGAAGAAGAATAATACCTTAGAGACCCTCGCTAGTCGTTACTTCTAGCACCTATACTGCTTCTTTAGCCTGCTAACTGCTTAGATTACGGATAATGCTAGTCCTTTTATCTCGTTATTCCTAAAGAGAATTAACGACCTTACTAGCATAAAGCACCGTTATAGTAGCGCCCTCTACCTATAGATATAAGGCAGCGTCGAAGTTACGAACTAGTATCTAGATTAGAGGCTATGCTTCTATATCGATAAGCATTAAGATAACTAGAGCAATTATCTGCTAGCGCTAGACTTCGCGCATAACTCTTCCTAGCACGCCTCGATTAGTATAGCCCCCTTAATAGTAGCACTCGGTAAAGACGTTAGGAATCCTCTCTCTCTGCCTCGATTAAATAGTTCCTCGACCCCCGATAATTCTATAGACCCTGCCTATATCGCCTCCCGCCTCGTAGCTCGAGCATAGGAAGTGCAGCGATAGGCTCGTAACGCTATAGCCCGAACCTAGGCTTAGCAGAAATAATAGGCTAATAAGAGGAGACGTCCCGTAGACTTTACTATTAGGGATAAGGTCTTCCTATAACGGAAGGGATTTAGTATAATTGCCCCGACGACTCGTCTCGACGCCTAGTAGTCCGGTCCGTTTATAATTACGGCCGAGAAAGGCTTTAGCTATATTCTCGACCTGCTAGACAGCTATAAGATAACTAACTTATTCTACGCTAATCGACTACGCAAAGCCCCTAATAATCCCCTGCCCGATTAAATAGTTCTAACCCCTAAGCCTAAGGAAGTCTATAGTACGCCCGAATAGGAAGTCGATTACGTTCTCCGGTCTTGTATTATAGGCAGGAACTAGCGTCTAGAGTATTAGGTATAATAGCAAGGCTATAATCCCGATAATACGTAGTATCCCGCTAGAAATTTTAAGAACGCGCCTATCGCCTTAAGAGAATACTATAACTATTACGTTAATGCCCCCGGACCCCCTATAAATTTAACTAAGTAGTTAGACGCGGCCGCGGCCGATAAACTATATAGCGACGATAATAACGATAACCGCGCTGCTACGACTAGGGCTATAACCCGCGTCCGCAGATACCCGCCTTAATAAGCATATTACGGCCTTAGTCGGGGGGTAGTATTACGCGCCGCATAAATACTAACCCTTTAGGCTATGTATCTATAAGACTAGTTACGAGGGCACTAACTATTTAATTATAGCCCTAATAGACCCTGGATTACGTATAGTAGTGTATATAGTCTTTCTTAGTGCGCACAGCTTTAGCCCCTTTTCCTCTTTTCTCTTTATCTTAGAATCTTTGTTTATAGTGCCTATAATACATTTACTTGTTATTCTAAGGCCGTAACACTATTAATATTATTTAGAGAGGACGGCAGTGCAGGTTGGCCTTAGCGGAATAGTAATAGGGTAAAGGGGGCCGCGGGTATTGCCGCGGATTAGCGCGTCTAGCGACGAGAGGAGGGATTAGAAGGCATATTATTGTTATTAGATAATAGTGCAGAGTCTTCGGAGTCGGAGTCGTAGTCGTCTAGGAGTCGTTCGCTATCCGCGTCTTCTACTAGCTTCTAATCGACCTAATATATATAGCCGTCCGACTAGCTAAAGGAAAGATTAAAGCCTTCTAAGCGCAGAGCTCGTTTCTAGGAGGTAAATAGGGTTTTATTAGCTTGCTTCTAACTATTAAACTTAGTATTAGAAGATTTAAACAATGCCTAGAGCTCTAAAAGATTTCTAAATAGCTAGATAGCTCGCCGAAAACCTTTAAACGTAACTTCTAGTAGCGAACGAATAAGCTTTTCGTAAAAATCCCTTTAGTAGTCCTTATCTCTTAATTTAAAAACGTTAGAGCAAGGCGGGATAATAGGAAAAGGACTTATAAATAAAGGGGATAGAAATTATAAAGTATAAAGAAAAATAAGGGTATAGCTAAATAGCAAAGAAAAGGTCGGAGGGGGAAAACAAACGTAACGCGTAGTAGGAGAATTATAGAGAAGGGTAAGGAAGACTACGCGTATAATATAGTAGGTAACGAGATATTTGCGACGTATTGCCAGGTAACGCGGTTTATTTTTTTACCTAGCTCTTTAACCCTGTATTCCTAAAGATCCTTCTCTTTTTTTCGTTGTATTTTCTCTAAACGGGAATAAAGCTCGGTTCTAGTTTTCTTAAATTCGTCGATTATATCGGATTGCTAGAAGTCTTTAGAGGCGACCTATTAATTATAACTGCTAGGGTATCCTTTCTAATAGACTAAGTATTTAGTTCTTGCTAATCCCTTGCCGCGTTTTATCTTTTAAATATTAAGAATCCGATCGACTTTATAATTATCCGTATTAGGTTCTAGTCCTAGTCGTTTAGCGGGAGCTTTAGCGGGTCGAAGTTAAATAATAGATACTATAGGATAAATATTTAGCGATTTATCGAGGTCGAGTCGATAGGCAAGGTATCTAACGCGTTTAATAACACAAAAGGGGCTAGTTTATTATTTAGCAAGCTTAGCGACGCGTCTGTTAGCGACCTAATACTTTTTGCTAAGTTTAAGCTAGACCTAATTATCGGGTTTAAACTCGAGTCTATAATATTTCTTATCGTAACGGCGTTTTATAGTAGCCTAAGTATAAGCGATAGAAATCACCGCTTCGTCTTTAAGAGCATCCCTTAATTTAGGGGAGGCTTAGTCGCTAAGGTATCGAAGACTATTATCTATACGAAAGCCAGTTAATAATTTACTAGGGGACGCTCCGATAGTTAAAGAGAAGGAATTATTAAGGGAGAATTAAAGCAAAGGTAATGCGTTAGTCTATCTTTTAGTCGGGAAATCAGCTGCAAAGAACCTAAGGGCAATTTTAACAGTCTAATTCTATCGTTCGGAGAGTCTATCGGTCTAAGGATAATAGGCCGTTAATATAAGAAGTTTAGTTCTAAAGGCTAACTAGAGTGATTTCTAGAATTCCGAAGTAAATTTAGGGTCTCGATCTAAAATAATTTATTAAGGCAGTCCCTAATTGTAACGGATAAGTTTAAAATGCAACCTCTAAGCCTATTCTTTAGCCGTAAAGTATTCGTGCCCGGGAATAAGGATGCATATTTTAGAGAATTTATCGGTAACTATAAGGAGGGAATTATAAAACTTCCCTTCTAGTTCGGCCTAAGGGGAATTTTCCAAGGAGACTATAGGAAGTCTAGTAACGAAATCTATAGCGATAGTATAAAATAGTATAGCTAGGGAACGAATTAGGACTATTTTACCTAGAGGAAGTTGCTAGTCGGTCTAATTGCGTTTATAGGTATTATAACTATCGATAAATTAGTTAATTCTCCTTTTTAAACGGGTGACTACAAAACTAGAGGAGAGTTCGGCCTATATTCGGCGTCGGCTAGTATAAAATTTCCGGAGATAATATTCGGAAATCAGTTTATTAGCGCAGTTTTCCGGAATACAGAGTCTTTTTCGGCTATCCGCGTCTTTAAGAAATAATAGACCGTAAGATTAGGTAAAAGCAAGTCCTTCCTTAGCATTATTATTGCTAAGTTGTTCGAGGATCTAACCCTATCAAGGGTCTTATCGATATCTACTAGTAATTTATCGTTAGAATTCGTTACTTATAATAGCTTCCGACGCGATTAAAACGTAGTCGGTATTAATATTATCTTCCTAGATATCTTCTAACTCTCTATTACCTTTTTCCAGGGCAGCTCTTAATAGCAGTCGGGAAAGTAAGTCGGCTAGGATATTAAAGGCGCTAGGAATATATTAAACTTCTAAGGGGTACTAGCTTAAGTATTAGGATGCAATAGTAAGAAGGTTATTGCTCCTTATACTAGTCGTAAAAGGGGAAGTTTGCTTAATAATAGCGGAGATAGCAGCATAGTTAGTAAAAACGATAATTTTAGGTTTCCGTATGCTAATTAGGTATATTCGCAGTTTTCTATAAGTCTAGACGAGGCAAGCAATCTCGAGTTCGGTTAGCTAGTATCTTAATTCGGCGGGTTTAAGAAATCGACTAAGGTAAAAGATAGGTCGGATTAATTATCTAGGCGGAGCTAAGGTTAGTTTCTAAGATTCTTCGTTATTAAAATAAAATAAGCATGCAGCGAAACTATTCTCCTAGGATGCATTAATTTGCAGAAAGAGCTATCGAGTAGGAAAGAATTAACTTAGAGCAGCGTTATTGCAGAGGGCATTCGTTATATCGTAAAAGGCGTCCTTTTCTTCCTAAGTTAGGACGATTTTTAAACGGGAAGTAAAGGTATTTCTCTTTAGACTAGTAACAGGGGCATCCGATTCTCGCCCTTTACGGAATATAAGTATTTTACGTTTCTACAGTAGTTCGATCCGTTATACGAAGCGGGGAATAAGGTGTTACATCTATCTAACGAGTCCGATCTACTGCTTAAGGCGCTGCAATATACTTAGAAACTTAATATTACGCAATACTTTAACGCGAGATTGCGTATTTATAAGGGAGAAGCCGTTAATATAGTACCCTAATATCTTAACTAAGGGGTAAGCTAAAAAGCTTTTTAGAGCTAATAAAGAAAGGTTTATGCTAACAAAAAGGTTAAAAACGGCTAATAAATATTTAACGTAATCTTCCGGAGTATCTAAAAAAATAACAATATTATCGATATATCTAGCTATATAGTCTTTATAAGGGCGAAGAATATAGTCGACGAAACGTTATATATAAGCTAGCGAATTTTTATACCCTATAAGAGCTACGGTAGCTCTTTCGAGTCTGCAGTAGGAAATAATCGTAAACTATTCTTAGTAATCTAGATAAACGAGGAATTAGTAAAAGAAACTTCGAGCGTTAATTGCTAAAATAATCTTTTTACTAGCGAGTTTATAGATTATATCTTAAGGAATCGGCATTAAATAGGCGTCTAGAACTACAATACTATTTAAAGCTTAGAGGTTATTAACAACTTGCGGTTTACCTTTGCGCTAGATAACAAAGCAAGGGCTGGCGAAAGGGGAAGCTTGCAAAGCCTATTCTATCTTGCCTTAGGAATGCATATCGTTATGTTTTTCGTCGAGAAAGTCCTAATCGGGTTTATTTAAAGGATAAGGACGTAAACCGAGTTTCTTCTTATACTAGTTATCGATAAGGGGAATTCGAAGGTAATATTCCTTAGGGAGATTAATTAGCCCTATATCTTCCTATAATTTAGGAAGAGAGTCGACGAGTTGCTTTACCTTAGATGCCAGGTTTTAGTCGAGAGCATAAATCTTAACGCCGTATTCTCCTTCGATTTCCGGGATATTAGGAACTTTGGAAATACTAAGACGGTAAGGTTAGCTAGGGTCTAGATAGTTAATAGGAGGCACGGGGTCCTTTTAATCGTTATCGTCGTTTTAAAAGCTATTTAATAAGATATCCGGTTCGGAACGTTTATTAAAGGTCGAGGTCGGTTATTAAATAAACTCCGGAACCGAGAAAGAAAAATTATTATTAAGATCGAGGATAACACTAATCTTTTCTTTGCGTTTAAAGGAGATTAGGCGATTGCTAGAATTAAAAACAGTAATATAAAAATAGTCGCGAATAATTAATCCAGAGAGCAATAAAGAATTAGGAAAGAAAATAAGGTCGCGGTTAACAGGCAGGTTATTTACTAAAGTTAGAATCGTCCCGGAAGAATAAGGTATAATTATAGCAGGCAAAGCTGCTAATACACATTGCTAGATTGCTAGTCCTCGTTTAGTAGAATAATATTCGACTCGCAATCCGCTATAAAGTTCGATTCGAATTTCCTAACGCGAGTTAAGGATATCGAGGCTATAGGGAATCGAAAAGTCCTATCCTAATAAAAGGCTAGCGGATAAGGATTTAACAACCTAAGCTCCGATTATAAACTTGCTAATATAGAATTTATTATTTATTTTTCTAGGAATATAAAGAGTAAAAGTAGCCTAACTAAGAGTTTTAGTTAAGCCTTTTCTAATACTATTTAGGTAATAGATAATATTATCGATTTTAATATCTTTAAAGCAGTTAAGGAGATCGTTTCTAATAGCTAATCTACTAGCACTAGTATCTATATAAACTTCTATAGTATCTAAAGGGCCGTATTTGCTATACGCTAAGATTCGAGCGTAGGTAAAACAGGAAGGTTGTTCTAGACGGGAATCCTTAGTCTAAGGGGATGCAGTAATAATAGGCAGGCCGTCTAGAATACAGTGCGGATCTAAAGGTTTAGTCTTAAGCTATTTATAATCCGGAATAAAGAAGCATAAGTCGTCGGCTAGTTACTAGTTAGCGTCGGATTCCTTAGAAAACGATGCATCGACGTTAGAATATTATTCTAATGCTAAAAGAATTTAGTCCCTTATTTCTAAAGAGATAGTAAAGGAGCCTTTTTCTATTAGATTTTAGGCAGCGAGATTATAAGCTAAGTTAATAATAATAGGGTTAGATTTAGAACTAGTATTATTATCCTTTTTTACGAAAGGGGGTTTGTTATTAAAGGAGACCCTTTTGTTAGTAGGAGGTCGACGGTTATCCGGAGTTTTTATTAAGGAGTCGCTAAAACATCGTTAATTTCTAGGGTTTCCAGACCGTAAAGGATTCGATTATTAAGTCTAACTAACTATTAGTTTATCCTAACGTCTAGAAGGTCGTCCTATAGATGCATATTAGGCCGCGTCGTTTTAGAGATAACCCTATATTCCGCAAGTAAGCTTAGTTTGCAAATTTAGGATTATTCTTTTATATTTATAAGCCTATTCGTTAAGGGCATTATCTCCCGTAGGCTATTAGAAAGTTTCCTAGAGAAGGATATCTAAGCGAGAGAAGACTATTATTAAGATAGATTATTCGGGATATTAGGCAGCGCGGGCTATCCTTTTTATCTTAGAAACCTATAAACGGAAGTCTTTACTAGCTAAAATATCTTAGGATATAAAGATCTTACGTTGCATAGCTTAAGCGGCAATATCGGATCGAATAGCGAAGCGTTTCTAGAGAGTTATTACCTATCCTATTATTCCTTATCCGGGCAAGGTAAGTTCTAAACGGGTACGAGAATTAAGATCCCCGGAGTACTATTCTATAGCATATCCACGAAGGAGAGAAGGGATTAGTCGAGCTAGTTCGTCCGCGTGTTTATCGCTTTAAGCGGCCACTCGTTATAAGGCATCGGTAAACCTATCGATACTATAGTAAATAATAGTTCGATTAGTTTCCTCGATCTAATTAAATATAATATCGAAGGCACTAGCTAGTTTAAAGCGCCTAATATCTTTAGCTCGGAGGCGAACTTAACGGGAAATTAGCTTCTCTAAAGGGGCTCTCTAATTAGAATAAGGATTATCGTTAGGATAAGATCTACTACGTTTAGGAGGATCGTTTAATATTTTCTAAAGAATAGTCCTAACTATCTCCGCTAAAACTTATTCGTTAATAGGAGAAATAAAGGGATCTCGAATATTTTTAGTTAATAGTTCGGGGTTTAGCGGTTTAGTCGAAGGACCTGCTTCCTAAGATACTTCTAGTTGCTTTCCTTTTCCTCTATTATTACTTATTTCTTTAAGGAAGAGTTAAACGTTAGGGGGTTAATAATAAAGAGGGATATTAGGGAGAAAAGGAGTTCTATAAGGAGTATATCGAAATTAATTTACTTAATCGAAGAGTTAATCTCTATTAGTAATAACGTCTAGATTAGTAAGGAATATATTTATCGCCTCGAGAAGGTCTAGTCTATTAAGGTCGTCCTAGCGATAGGAATATCGTTATATAGGTCTTATTTCCCTGTACTTTAAGACGGGAAATAATCCTTTAAACGGATATTATTTACCTGCCTTATAATATAAGTTAAAGGCAAGTATTTTTTTAGCACGAGCAGAGCTTTCTTATTCGAGGATTTTAAGAAGATAATCTAAAAAGGCGGATTAAACATTAGGCGTATAAATATAGGTATAGTAAAGTTTCCTTCCGAGCTGAATATCCATACTTATATAGCCGTTAATAGATACGTTTAGGTCCGACTTACTATTCCGATAGCTAGAAATCGGTAAATAGGTAAATATAACGTAGAATTGCTACTAGTTAATATACGCTTACGCGTATAGACGTCTAGGTAGATAAGAATAACGGGCTAGCTACTAGTCGTAAAGTATAGTTTAGCTGCTATAAATATTATAAGCATAAATAAGGATCTTTTAAGAATAAAAATCGTATAATTAAAAGAGACTATCTTTCTATCTAGGGAATATTTAGGGATATAAGTATCCTAAGTAAAGAATATTTGTTTACGGAAATCTCCTAGCGCGTATACTAGCAGAGATTTTACAGGAGGTTTCCGGAGGGGATTTCCTAGGGATTTCCGGAGGGGATTTCCTAGAGATTTCCGGAGGGGATTTCCTAGGGATTTCCGGAGGGGATTTCCTGGAGATTTCCGGAGGGGATTTCCTGGAGATTTCCGGAGGGGATTTCCTAGTAATTTCCCGAGAGGATTTCCTAGTAATTTCCGGAGGGGATTTCCTAGTAATTTCCCGAGAGGATTTCCTAGTAATTTAATTAAATAATTGTTAGAAAGGAAGAATAAGAGAATTGTATAGGATTGGACTAAGTATGGCTTGTCCCGTATTACAGAATCTCCCTTATCTAGATCGTCTCTTCTTAACCTAGCTATCTATGCCTAATCCAAGGCACTAATTAGTGTTAGTAAGGTACGCACATATATGTGGAAGATAGATATTTAATTAGTTATAACGTCTGTATCTTGTAAGAAGGGTGGAAATACCCTCCCTATAAATATATAGTTCCTATCTTTTTCTTTCCTTCTTTTTCCTTCTTGTTTATCCCTCGTGTACGTGTTATTTCCCTCGTGTACGTGTTATTCCTATAGTTATCGATATATTAGGTTTGGGCGGCTTTGTATTTATTAAGGGCGTAAGCCCTAGCATTAAGGCTATTAGTAAATAAAAGGAATAGGGTTCCTTATAAAAGCCCTAATTCCCGCAATATCTTATTAATCTAGATAATGCTTATACCTATAGGCGTAAGGTTAATAAACTCTGCCTCCGTAGAGGATAGAGTTATAATAGTCTATCTCTTAGATTTCTAGTATATAGGGCTAAGGCCGATAAAAACAACGTAGCTAGCTATCGAGTACCTTATATAGAGATTATTAGCGAAAGAAGCATCTATATAAACGCGGAGTTTTAAATCCTTTAGGTCGCAGGCACTGCTAAGGGTTAGGCTTAGGGCCTTTATGCCGACGAGATAGCGTATAAGATTTTTCTAGATTGCGAGATACGTCGCTGTTAGATTTAAATTAGCCTTATATAACTTACTATTAGTAAAGGCGAGGTTGGGTCTTATGCCGTTTATAAGATAATTTATAGACCTAGTCCGTTTAAGCTATTATATCGATAGCATTGCGGCCTCTTATATCTTCTAGTCGGCTAGGATCTTTATATCTGCTAGCTAGGGCGTTTATACGGGATTTTTAACCCCCTTTTTAAATAATTAGATAATCTTCTCGGTATAGGGTTATTAATAGACGTAAATAGTGCGAGAGGCTCTATTCCTAACAAACTATAGGCCTAGAAATATAGATAGCTCGCCTATTTCCCTTAATTCCTAAACGCCTCGAAGAATAGCCTAGCCTTATTATAGAAGAGAAGTCGTATTAGCAGCAATAATAGCATTATCGATATAAAGAAGCATAATAAGACTTTTAGGATAAGTGTAAATATAGAATTTAGACGAGAGTTATCTCTAGCCGCGTCTTTTTAAGGCGGCACTTGCGTATATAAACTATATTGCGGGAGATATCTTAAGTCTATAGAGGGCACGATTAAGTCGATAGACCCGATTAGTACCGTCTTAGAATAAATATAGCTAGTTAACGTAAAATTCTTCGCTATAAGGAGCGTTAATAAAGGCGTTAATAATATTAAATTATAGCTATTCGAGATCCAAGGTAGCGATAATAGATAAGAATACTCGTACGGATATAAGATAGGCGATAGCAGCGTATAAATCCTTAACGGAATAAAGCTATTCTTCCTTATCCCTATAAACGTACTAGCGAGCCTTAGCTATCGCGGGTTTATTTACTGGATGCTTTATAGTAAATACCTATTTGCTAGGAAGGACCTGTTTAGCAGCAGGTTAGTCGATAAGATCCTAGGTTTAACGCTTCGCGAGAGCTTCTAATTTAAGAGATATCGCAGGGCGCTAATAAGTCAGGTAGTTAGAGCGTTTTTTAACGTCCTACTAGCCCTTTAGGACCTATAGATTAAGGACGTTAAGAACGGCCTAGATAGGGATTACGAAGTCGGGAATTTTAGGTTCTTTTTTATTAACCTCTCTAAAGGCTATAAGGGCCTTAGATCGGGAGCGAAGGACTCGATTAGAAGAGGGTACTACCGCTTTATTTTTTAGCTTTATAATAGCTAGTGCCTCTCTATTTTTAAGGTCCTCTAAATCGATGCCTTCTAGTATAAGGTCTAGGGTTAGAAGAGAAGACGCTATTATTAGAGGTGTAGAGATAGTATCTTTTAAGGGGTTAGATACAGTAGCGCTACTAAAAATAGGTAAGTGTTCCGCATTAAGTGCCTGTTAACTCTCTCCTTAGTCTTTAGGGCGTATAGTCTATTAAATATAGTAGTAAAAGAAGTTGTTAGGGTCGAAGGGATCGTCGTCTTTAGAGATATTCGCAATATACGTAACGGATCTATCGAGGTTTAGATTAGCCGGATCGTAGAATCGGACGTCGCGGGCCCTAACGATCTTATCTTCGTCTAGAAGGAATACTTTATAGATATGCCTATAAAGGCCCTCTATGCTAACAAGATAACCCTCCTTAGCCCTAGGGGCTATTTTAGCGCTCTAGATCCTATAGGCCGGAGGGATAGAAACGTACGCTTAATATCCCTACGAGCAAAGGTATAAGATATTATATTTATAGGGCATACGGATAGCTTCTATAACTATCTCGATAGGGCTTTTTCTATTAGTATTAGCAGAAAATAGGAGGAGGTTCTAAATATAGGCGCTTATATCTATAAAATAAGGCTATAGCTTCTCGGGAAGGCTAGTTTTAATGCAGATAGATCTAGCAGCATCTATAAGGGTGCGGCCAGCACGTTCGGCTTAGCTAAGCTAGGCAGGAGTGTATAGGGCATAGGTCCTAACGATAAAGCTATCTTAGGCTGCCTAATTAACGAGCTTTTGCTAGGTAAATTCGAGAGCGTTATCGAAGGCTATAACTTAAATGTAGTATCCGCTAGCTATAGCGTTAATACTCTTCTTCTAGGCTTAAAGGCGTTAAAAGGCTTCCCCTCTAGTCTTCGTAAAAAGGACCTAATAATAGTTAGTATAGGCATTAATGCTATAAAGCGTATAACAATACCCTTCTAAAGAGATAGGTATATAGGCGATAAAGTCCTAGAAGATATATTAAAGAAAAGAAGTCGTCTATACGGATAAATCGCGGCTAACAATAGTATCTGCTTTGCCGAGATAATAAGAGCAATAATAGAAGTCGGCTATATCCTTTATGCGGACGTTAATACTACTCTTTTTACAGGCTTATAGTAGCCGATTATTGCTAGGATATCCGAGTCGATAATAGAGGACCGAGAAGTTAATAGCCTTTTCTTTAATAGGTAGGGCGGGCATTACAAGAGGCTATTAAGGCCTAGCATCTTAAATAGTCGCAATACTACCTTTCTAGATAAGATAGCATACTATATAGCCTCGCTATTAGAGTCTTATCTTCTCGCTATTAATGCGTATATCCTTACGATTAAGAAGGTTAGCGCTAATTAGGTTAGCGGGAACGTTAGTGCTATAGAAAGCCTCCTTAAAGGTAATCGAATAGCTATCCTTAGATTTAATAATCGCTATGCCTTTGCCGAGATAATAAAGAGGCATGCTATTAGAAGCCGTAAGACGGATTAGGTTAAGGAATTCTTCGTATATATTACTAAACTAGGCTTTATTATTAAAAATATATAACGCATACCCTATATTAACGATAATATTGTTAGAAGAGATAGGGGCGTTATAATCCTAAACCTAAAGAGCGGTATTAACGATATAAGCAATAGTGCCTCTTCCCGCGGCTATAATATTGCTGCTGCCGGCAGCGCTAGAGGAACTATTTCTTCTCTATCTGCTGCTAAATTATTAAGGGCGAAGTTCCGGATAGAGCTTCTAATAATTCTCTTTAGAATAAATATTCCCTCTAGGAAGGACGTTATAGCCGTAGCAGGGGAGGACTATTATCTCGTTTATTATATTAATACGACGAGGAGGCGCTAGAAGGAGCTTTAGTGCAGAGGAAGGCTTGTCCTGTTATTCCTTCTATGCCTTCTTCTTATTCCTCTTTTTATTCTTATAATTATTATTATTATTATTATTATTATTATTATCTCCCTTTTTTAGCATAGAAAGGGCTTTGCCCGAGGCCTTTCGGACCTTAGCGTTAGCAATAATAGAAGAGATATACCTATTAGCTATTTTAAGGGATAGGCCCGTATTGCTATTAGCTTCGCAGGCCTATTGCGTAGCAAGGTCCTTGCGAATATATTAGATAGCGTCGATAGTCTTATAGGCGTATACTTAAGGCATCTTTCTATTACGGCCTTGGAATAATAAGTAAATGTATTGTAGGCACTATAAACAAAGATTCTAAGATAAAGAGAAAAGAGGAAAAGGGGCTAAAGCTATGCGCACTAAGAAAGACTATATACACTGCTACACGTAATCTAGGGTCTATTAGGGCTATAATTAAATAGTTAGTGCCCTCGTAACTAGTTTTATAGATACGTGGCCTAAAGGGTTAGTATTTATGCGGCACGTAATACTACCCCCCGACTAAGGCCGTAATATGCTTATTAAGGCGGGTATCTGCGGACGCGGGTTATAGCCCTAGTCGTAGCGGCGCGGTTATTATCGTTATCGTCGCTATATAGTTTATTAGCCGCGGCCGCGTCTAACTACTTAGTTAAATTTATAGGGGGTCCGGGGGTATTAACGTAATAGTTATAGTATTCTCTTAAGGCGATAGGCGCGTTCTTAAAATTTCTAGCAGGATACTACGTATTATCGGGATTATAGCCTTGCTATTATACTTAATACTCTAGACGCTAGTTCCTGCCTATAATACGAGACTAGAGAACGTAATCGACTTCCTATTCGGGCGTACTATAGACTTCCTTAGGCTTAGGGGTTAGAACTATTTAATCGGGCAGGGGATTATCGGGGGCTTTGCGTAGTCGATTAGCGTAGAATAAGTTAGTTATCTTATAGCTATCTGGCAAGTCGAGAATATAGCTAAAGCCTTTCTCGGCCGTAATTATAAACGGACCGGACTACTAGGTATTAAGACGAGTTGTCGGGGCAATTATACTAAATCCCTTCCGTTATAGGAAGACCTTATCCCTAATAGTAAAGTCTATAGGATATCTCCTCTTATTAGCCTGTTATTTCTGCTAAGCCTAGGTTCGGGCTATAGCGTTATAAGCCTATCGCTATACCTCCTATACTCGAGCTATAAGGCGGGAGGCGATATAGGCAGGGTCTATAGAATTATTAGAGGTCGAGGAACTATTTAATCGAGGCAGAGAGAGAGGATTCCTAACGTCTTTGCTAAGTACTACTATTAAAGGGGCTATACTAATCGAGGCGTGCTAGGAAGAGTTATACGCGAAGTCTAGCGCTAGTAGATAATCGCTTTAGTTATCTTAATACTTATCGATATAGAAGCGTAGCCTCTAATCTAGATACTAGTTCGTAACCTCGACGCTGCCTTATATTTGCAGGTAAAGGGCGCTACTATAATAGTGCTTTATACTAGTAAGGTTATTAATTCTCTTTAGGAATAACGAGATAAAAGGACTAGTATTATCCGTAATCTAAGCAGTCGGCAGGCTAAAGAAGCGGTATAGGTGCTAGAAGTAACGACTAGCAAGGGTCTCCGAGGTATCGTTCTTCTTCCCGGGCAATATAGCGATAATCCGGCTAAGCTTGCAAATAAAGGTCTAGATATAGTTATATCCGTAGCAGTCTATAAGCATAACCTTTCTATTATAAGCAACGTGCTCCTAAATAGCAGTTAGTACTAGCAGAGGGTATAGGAGTCCAGGGGTCTTATTATAGGGGGTCTTATTTTTGCAATAGTTATAGTAGTTGCAGATATACCTCTAGACGTCTTGCTTTATCTAGGGCTAGTAGTAGTCCTATTATAGTACCTTAATTATTTTGTTTTAGCCTCTATAAGCAAAGATCGGAGGTTTATAGGCTTCGCGAATTAGGGCTATGCGGAGGAATAGTCGTCTATTAGCAGTTTATTCTAGGATAATTAAGTGCTTGCTATAGTAGCCGAGTTCTTAAATCGCGTTTTCTTCTCGAATAAGCATAGCGAGGTTAGCACTGCAAGGGGTTATAGTATCGGGTATACGAATCGAGGCAATAAAAAGGGCAACTTCCGGGAGGTCGAAACTAAGGGACTCTAGCTTAATTAATTAGTTTATCCGTTCTTCTTTCTCCCTAGCTTTAACTATAGGGAGTTCGACTATCTTGCGCAAGAGAGTATTAGCAGCTATATTTAGTCGGCTAAGGCAGTAGAGGAAACGGATATCGAATTAAGCTAGGAAGTTAGACTAATAGACTTATTAGATTAAGAGCAGCCTCTTTATCGAGAAATATATTAGGGCCTTATAGTCCGTAATAATATCGAACTTCTAACCGAGGAGTTCTAGGTAGAAGTATTCGAGGCTCTAAATAATAGCGAGGAGCTTATAGTCTTAGATTAGATAGGCGCGTTTAGTAGGGGATATAGTCTTAGAAAAAAAGCCTATAAGCTTCTAGGTCGAGTCGGTCTATTATTGCTATAGTATACTAGCGGTTGCGTTCTAGGAGGCGTTAGTCTTAAGTCGGGTTAGCAGTTTAGGACGGAAGAAGGCAAGAATAGGAGCCTTAGTTATAAGCTTCTTTATTTAATTAAATACTTCGCGCTATTCTAGTCTAAGTTTAAAAGGCGTGTCCTTCTTAAGCAGTTAGTTTAAGGGTTCGGCGGTCGCGCTAGCATAATAGCAGAAAATCCGGATAAAGTTACAAAGACCTATAAAAAAGCATATAGCTTTATAGTCTCTAAGGTCTTCGAACTTCTAATCTATAATAGCCTATACCTTGCAAGGGTTGATACTAAGTCCTATGCTAGCGTATAGCATTACGCTAAAGTAGTTAACCTTAGTGTAAAGGAATCGACGAAGAGACGATACTAAGTCGAACTAAAGAGGAGTGATAAATAGAACTACCGAGAAGAGAGAGAAAGGAAAGGAGAGAAGCTCCCCGCCAGCTAGCTATATACCTCTCGAGGTCGGCTATCGGTAATAAGCCCGTACTAATACGAGCCTATCCTATCCCAGCTAAGCTAGAGGGTCTACCTATCGCGTACCTACAATCCCCCTATATAGATATAACTAGGTTAAAGACCTAGTCCTTTACATACCCTCCGTCCCTAGAGGAGACGAGAAGCGCAAGCCGGTCGACGCCGTGCGGTAGACGCCACGATAGCTATGCGTTACGCTAGCGCGAAGCTATATGTAAACCGTAAAGGCCTGCCGCGAGCGGCCAACTGCTAGCCGGTCCCTCCTAGAGAGGGGGAGTCCGTATAATGCGGAGTCATGTCGCCTATATTAAGGCAGGAAAGCAGCTACCCGACTAGTAACAGAAGAAATCCCATATAACTAGCGCATGCCTCGAGGGGGTCCTATCGGAGCGGGGTGGCCTTGGAGGGGCCCCTTGCAGCATCGACTAACCAGACCTCGAGTGCACGCTTCGTCGCCCGGTCGCAAGGGCCGTTTTCCTAGCCTGGCGCGATTAGCAACGGTACGTACCGCCCCGCCCTGCCCCGCGCGCTAATAACAAATTAACGCACCTAAGACGGAGGCGGGACGCGTGCGACTAATTACCTAGCCTGTCCTAGACTACAACCCTTGCGGCCGATCTACAAATCCCTTACGCCCTATCGCCCTAGTTAAAAATCTCTGCCTCGCCCCTAGTTCTTTCCGCTAGCCTAGAAACTAATATTAACCTAGCAATCCGAGATTATGCGCGTAGCTAGGGGCAGTTACGTTAGAAGTGACCGACTTGGTTGCATTTATAGCAACGCTTACGCCGGGGCGCGCTAGAGGCGCCGGATTTAATAGAACTAATATCTATCGGGTCGGCCTTAGTATAAGGCGGAAGATTAAATATTACCCGAGATGTGTCCCTAGAGTTGAACATACTATCGAAGCTCCTTAAGAGTAACGCGAAATCTAAATACGTCGTAGGCTATATCGTCTCCCGATCTAGTCGCTTCTTAGGCTCTTTACGGAGACTAGAAGCTAATAGGATAATCTTAGTATAGTCGGACTAGTATTGCTGTCCGGCCTCGAAGAGAATATATTCCTATCGCGTAACGTACGCGCTAAGGGACTCCGACGTCTCCTATAATAAGGTAACTAAAGAAAGACCTGCGCGTCGCTCCTTATATAATTCGCTAAGAGTCTTATCGATATATGCTAGGAAGGATTTAGGCTAATTAGCAAAATTATTAATGCGTAATACGTACGGAAGGAAACTTTGCTAGAAGGTGCCGAGTCGCAAATAAACGTAGAAGAACTGGGAGCAACTATCCCTAATTGCAACTCCGTTAATAGCAAACTTCGCCCAAAGAGATGCTAGCTATATTGGAAGTCTAGAGCGGGAATCTAACGCGTCGGGGGTAGGCAAAATTTAACGGCGTTCCGAGGTTATACTTTCCGTATTATAGTCGTAAACGGAAAGGAGTTCTATTTAATGTAAAGGAATCGACGAAGAGACGATACTAAGTCGAACTAAAGAGGAGTAATAAATAGAACTACCGAGAAGAGAGAGAAAGGAAAGGAGAGAAGCTCCCCGCTAGCTAGCTATATACCTCTCGAGGTCGGCTATCGGTAATAAGCCCGTACCAATACGAGCCTATCCCATCCCAGCCAAGCTGGAGGGTCTACCCATCGCGTACCCACAATCCCCCTATATAGACATGACTAGGTTAAAGACCCAGTCCTTTACACTTAGTAACGTTAAACCGAGACTTCTTAATATTACCCTGCAGGTTAGCCTAATAAAGGCGCTAGATAACCTTACGGCATTTAATCTAATAGTCTTCCTTATTGTTATCGTCTATATAGATTAGGACGTTATCTGCGTATACGCTAGCATATTAATCGAGGAGGTCGTAGAGTTAGGCATTAATAAAGTTCTAGAACTAAGCAGGGCTAACCTTTAATCCGAACGGAAGGACTAACTAACGGAACGTACTAAACCTAGTACGGAATGCTATTAGGTATTTAGAGGCCGGGTCGAGACGGAGGCAGTAGAATGCCTAGATAACGTCGATCTTAGAGAAGCGTTTCGCAGATTAGCAGTTAAAAGCAGTACTATTAAGAGAGGGGGCGGGTAAAATACGACTCTTTAGGTAGTTATTTATCTAATAGTAGTCGATATAGAAACGTTAGGCTATAGAGTATAGCTTTAGCGCGAATAGGATAGAGGCGGCATATAGGCTAGCGTTAGGCTTAATAAAACCTATCTCGAGCAGATAATCTATAGTCTCTTTCTCTAATAGCAAGTATTTAATCGGAGTGCGATAAGATAGGGGACTAGCTAGGTAGAGAGGTTTCTTAAGTTCTAGCGTAATATTATAACTAGGATAGGGACTTGCAAGAGTATATGCTTCCTTCTTGCTAAAGAAGCCTTCTATATGCGCGAGGGGCTGCGGAATTAGGCTATAGACTAGGGCAATATAATCGGGGTCTTCTCCTGCTAGGAATAGGATCTCTTAGCCTTAATATATACGACTCGCAGGGCTAAGCTTTATAATCGAGACCTCGAGCAGGTCGGGGTCGTCTTCTAAGGGTACGGGCTAGGTTAGCATTAAGGGAGTTAATTCCTCTTATCGTATCTATTAGGGATCCTCTTAGACTGCTTGGATTAATTAGTCTTAGCAATCCTAGTTGTCTTCCTAGGGGTTAGTCGGGTTAAGGGTCTTAGTCTAAGTCGGGATCTAGGCTAGCTTCTTTTTTTTCGCAGGCTATACAAAGTTATTATTCTTCTATAAGCGTTAGAGGATCTTATACTTCTTCTTATCTGCTTTAATTAATTAGTTCTAGCGTTCCGTATTAGCCTAAACGGCCAGGTCGATCTGCCTATTAAGTAGAGGCGTCTTAGGCAGAAGGATCGAGAGGGAGTACTTAGCAAGGGCAGGGAGGTTATTAGGCTAGACAAGCTTCCAAGCAGTATAGTTAAGTAGTAGTTTCTTTTCGGCTAGCTAGTATAGGCTAATAAAGAGATCCTAGGCATAATTAGTAACTTAGAAGGTCTCCTAGGGAAAGGACTAGCTATCGATTATAAGGGTTATAATTAACTGCTTACGCATAAGACTAGCTAGGCGGCCTTAGAAATCGACTAGAGGGACTAGACTAACTAGGACGAGTTCGGCATCGAGGCGTTTAACGGCCTGCTTAGCGAATTAGCAACTAACGAGGAGACGGGCATTTGCTCTAGTATTATAGAAAGATAAGGCTTAAAAAGCGATTCTATTAATTTAAACTCGACTATTAATAGTAAACGACTCTCTTACCTTCTTCTCTATACGTAAGACCTTTAGGACTATTAAGGAGCCTTATAATAGTCCTACTCTTTTCCCGAATCCGAGTCCTTAAAAGCAGTCGGTATTAGCGTTAGCGTCCTCCTTAAGCCCGAGATCTAGGCTTAGTTAGAGCAATCTTTAGCTATATAGCCCTTCTTTCTATAGATAAAGCACGTACTATTATCCTAGTAGACCTTCTTTTTATTCTCGGAGAAAGCCTTGCCTTTTTCCTTAGATATTATTATTAGGGTTTTCTTATTTTCCCCTGCTAGCTTATCTTTATAGCAGGGAGTATAACTACTTAATCGATAGGTCTCCTATTAGACAGTATCTCTCTTTTAGCAGTAGACTAAGTCCTTAATATAGCCGCAAAAGTCTTCGTAGGAGAGGCTATCGTCCTTAGTCTTAGTTAACAGGCTAGAGTCTAGGTTAGTCGGAAAGTAGTCCTAAAGCGTATACTTTATTTAATTAAATAGTATATAGGTCTTAGCAGCTAGGTTATCGAACTTCGCAATAAATTCCTAGATCTCTTACTTGCTAGAGATTAAGAAGTTTAAATAGCGGAGGCGATTAGCGGCCTCTGCGAACTTATTCGGATTACTATAGGCGGACTCGAGGCACTAAATTATCTTAGCTAATCCGGAGAAAGGTCGTTCCGTTAAGTCGTACTAGGTCTCGAGTATCTTGCGGGCCTTGCCTTCGAGGGAGCGAAATAAAAAGCCTATCTAGTCTTCCTTATCCCGAAAAGTAGCCTTATTAGTCCTTATCTTATCTTTTAGGTTAGTTAGAAAGGCGCTAAACTCGCCTTTCTTTCTAGAGAACGTTCTAATATCCTTGCAGCGAGTCTTAGCCGAGTTAGAGTAAGCCGGGTTCGGTTATCCGATAGTAGCAAAGATAGGCTATGCGGCTTTTCTAGAGGGGACAAAAGCAGTAAATCGATCCGCAAAGGCTATCGAGGCTTCCCTGCAGCGGGCGGGTTTAGGGGTCTATTAGCTCTATAAGTTAGCAATCTGCCGCTAGAGAGCCGCTAACTAGGACTATAGGTCCTAGTTAGTCGGGGTCGTTAAGGAAGAAGCTATAATTAAATAGTCTTCGTCCTTAATATTATAGTCTTAGTCTTAGGGGTTGTATTCTAATTCTCTCGAGGCTAATCTTATAAAGCGTCGAGGAAAAGTCTAGTCTTAGCTTCTAGATATATATTAGGAAGCGGGTCTAAGTCTTAGGTCTTATTCCTCGGAGCCTAATTAAATAGTTTAATAGGTCCGGGAGTCTTCTAGGGTCTTAGCTGCCTATCTTAGCAACGGGAGGTCGTAGTCGTAGTTATATTATACGGGTGTTTTGCGTCTTCGTACGGGACGTGAGGTTAGTATTACGCGCCGCACAAATACTAACCCTTTAGGCTACGTATCTACAAGACCAGTTACGAGGGCACTAACTATTTAATTATAGCCCTAATAGACCCTGGATCACGTGTAGCAGTATATATAGTCTTTCTTAGTGCGCACAGCTTTAGCCCCTTTTCCTCTTTTCTCTTTATCTTAGAATCTTTGTTTATAGTGCCTATAATACATTTACTTATTATTCCAAGGCCGTAATACTATTCTAAGATTAATATATCGCTAACGAGCGGTTTATAAATACGTACTAACCTCACGTCCCGTACGAAGACGCAAAACACCCGTATAATACGACTACGACTACGACCTCCTATTGCTAAGATAGGCAGCTAAGACCCTAGAAAACTCCCGGACCCGTTAAACTATTTAATTAGGCTCCGAGGAACAAGACCTAAGACTTAGACCTGCTTCCTAATATATATCTAGAAGCTAAGACTAGACCTTTCCTTAACGCTCTGCAAGATTAGCCTCGAGAGAATTAGAATACGACCCCTAAGACTAAGACTACAATATTAAGGACGAAGACTATTTAATTATAGCTTCTTCCTTAATAACCCCGACTAACTAGGACCTATAGTCCTAGTTAGCGGCTCTCTAGCGGCAGATTGCCGACTTATAGAGCTAATAGACCCCTAAACCCGCCTGCTGCAAGGAAGCCTCGATAGCTTTTGCGGATCGATTTACTGCTTTCGTCCCCTCTAGAAAAGCCGTATAGCCTATCTTTGCCGCTATCGGATAACCGAACCCGGCTTACTCTAACTCGGCTAAGACTCGCTATAAGGATATTAGAACGTTCTCTAGAAAAAAAGGCGAGTTTAGCGCTTTTCTAACTAACCTAAAAGATAAGATAAGGACCGATAAAGCTACTTTTCGGGATAAGAAAGACTAGATAGGCTTTTTATTTCGCTCCCTCGAAGGCAAGGCCTATAAGATACTCGAGACCTAGTACGACTTAACGGAATAACCCTTCTCCGGATTAGCCGAGATAATTTAGTGCCTCGAGTCCGCCTATAGCAATCCGAATAAGTTCGCAGAGGCCGCTAATTGCCTCTGCTATTTAAACTTCTCGATTTCTAGCAAGTAGGAGATCTAGGAATTTATCGCGGAGTTCGATAACCTAGCCGCTAAGACCCGTATACTATTTAATTAAATAAAGTATATGCTTTAGGACTACTTTCCGACTAACCTAGACTCTAGCCTATTAACTAAGACTAAGGACGATAGCCTCTCCTACGAAGACTTTTACGGCTACGTTAAGGACTTAGTCTACTGCTAAAAGAGAGATACCGTCTAACGGGAGACCTATTAATTAAGTAGTCGTACTCCCTGCTATAAAGATAAGCTAGCAGGGGAAAATAAGAAAACCCTAATAATAATATCTAAGGAAAAAGGCAAGGCTCTCTCCGAGGATAAAAAGAAGGTCTACTAGGATAACGGCACGTGCTTTATCTATAGAAAGAAGGGCTATATAGCTAAAGATTGCTCTAACTAAGCCTGGATCTCGGGTTTAAGGAGGACGCTAACGCTAATACTAACCGCCTCTAAGGACTTGGATTCGGGAAAAGAGTAGGACTATTATAAGGCTCCTTAATAGTCCTAAAGGTCTTACGTATAGAGAAGAAGGTAGGAGAGTCGTTTACTATTAATAGTCGAGTTTAAATTAATAGAATCGCTCTTTAAGCCTTATCTCTCTATAATACTAGAGCAGATGCCCGTCTCCTTATTAGTTGCTAATTCGCTAAGCAGGCCGTTAAACGCCTCGATACTAAACTCGTCCTAGTTAGTCTAGTCCTCCTAGTCGATTTTTAAGGCCGCTTAGCTAGTCCTATGCGTAAGCAGTTAATTGCAACCCTTACGATTAATAGCTAGTCTTTTCCCTAGGAGACTTTCTAAGTTACTAATTATGCCTAGGATCTCTTTATTAGCCTATACTAGCTAGCCGAAAAGAAACTACTACTCGACTATACTGCTTGGAAGCTTATCTAGCCTAATAACCTCCCCGCCCTTACTAAGTACTCCCTCTCGATCCTTCTGCCTAAAACGCCTCTACTTAATAGGCAGATCGACCTAGCCGTTTAGGCTAATACGGAACGCTAGAACTAATTAATTAAAGCAGATAAGAAGAAGTATAAGATCCTCTAACGCTTATAGAAGAATAATAACTTCGTATAGCCTGCGAAGAAAAAGAAGCTAGCCTAAATCCTAACTTAGACTAAGACCCTTAACCCGACTAACCCCTAGGAAAATAACTAGGATTGCCGAAACTAATTAATCTAAGCAGTCTAAGAGGATCCCTAACGGATACGATAGGAGGAATTAACTCCCTTAATGCCGACCTAGCCCGTACCCTTAGAAGACGACCCCGACCTGCCTAAGGTCTCGATTGCGAAGCTTAGCCCTGCGAGTCGTATATATTAAGGCTAAGAGATCCTATTCCTGGCAGGAAAAGACCCCGATTATATTACCCTAGTCCGTAGCCTAATTCCGCAGCCCTTTGCGCATATAAAAGGCTTTTTTAGCAAGAAGGAAGCATATACTCTTGCGAGTCCCTATCCTAGTTATAATATTATGCTAGAACTTAAGAAACCTCTCTACCTAGCTAGTCCCCCGTCTTATTATACTCCGATTAAATACTTGCTATTAGAGAAAGAGACTATAGATTATCTGCTCGAGATAGGTTTTATTAAGCCTAACGCTAGCCTATATGCCGCCTCTATCCTATTCGCGCTAAAGCCGTACTCTACGGCCCGACGTTTCTATATCGACTACTATTAGATAAATAACTACCTAAAGAGTCGTATTTTACCTGCCCCCTCTCTTAATAGTACTGCTTTTAACTGCTAATCTGCGAAACGCTTCTCTAAGATCGACGTTATCTAGGCATTCTACTGCCTCTATCTCGACCCGGCCTCTAAATACCTAATAGCATTCCGTACTAGGTTTAGTACGTTCCGTTAGTTAGTCCTTCCGTTCGGATTAAAGGTCGGCCCTGCTTAGTTCTAGAACTTTATTAATGCCTAACTCTACGACCTCCTCGATCGATATGCTAGCGCATACGCAGATAACGTCCTAATCTATATAGATAACGACGACGAGGAAGACTATTAAATCGAATGCCGTAAGGTTATCTAGCGCCTTTATTAGGCTAACCTATAGGGTAATATTAAGAAGTCTCGGTTTAACGTTACTAAGGTTAACTACCTTAGCGTAATGCTATATGCTAGCGTAGGACTTAGTATCGACCCCTATAAGGTATAGGCTATTATAGATTAGAAGTTCGAAGACCTTAGAGACTATAAAGCTATATGCTTTTTCGTAGGTCTTTGCAACTTTATCCGGATTTTCTGCTATTACGCTAGCGCGACTGCTAAACCCTTAAACCGACTGCTTAAGAAGGACACGCCCTTTAAACTTAGACCGGAATAGCGCGAAGCATTTAATTAAATAAAGAAGCTCGTAACTAAGGCTCCTATTCTCGCCTTCTTCTATCCTAAACTGCTAACCCGACTTAAGACTAACGCCTCCTAGAACGCAACCGCTAGTATGCTATAGCAATAATAGACCGACTCGACCTAGAAGCCTATAGGCTTTTTTTCTAAGACTATATCCCCTACCGAACGCGCCTATCCGATCTAAGACCGTAAGCTCCTCGCTATTATTTAGAGCCTCGAATACTTCTACCTAGAACTCCTCGGTTAGAAGTTCGATATCGTTACGAACTATAAGGCCCTAATATATTTCTCGATAAAGAGGCTGCTCTCGATCTAATAAGTCCGTTAGTCTAACTTCCTAGCTTAGTTCGATATCTGTTTCCTCTACTGCCCTGGCTAACTAAATATAGCCGCTAATACTCTCTCGCGCAAGATAGTCGAACTCCCTATAGTTAAGGCTAGGAAGAAAGAAAAACGGATAAACTA
Source organism: Ophiocordyceps polyrhachis-furcata BCC 54312 (assembly GCA_001633055.2). Taxonomy (NCBI): domain Eukaryota; kingdom Fungi; phylum Ascomycota; class Sordariomycetes; order Hypocreales; family Ophiocordycipitaceae; genus Ophiocordyceps; species Ophiocordyceps polyrhachis-furcata. The sequence continues at coordinate 3,621,561 of LKCN02000001.1, read as the reverse complement.
ATTAATTAAGCTAGAGTCCTTTAGTTTCGACCTCCTAGAAGTTACCTTTTTTATCGCCTTAATTCGTATACCCGATGCTATAACCCTTTATAGTGCTAACCTCGCTACGCTTATTCGAGAAGAAAACGCGATTTAAGAACTCGGCTACTATAGCAAGTACTTAATCGTCCTAGAATAAACTACTAATAGACGACTATTCCTCCGTACGGCCTTAATTCGCAAAGCCTATAAACCTCCGATCTTCGCTTATAGAGGCTAAAATAAAATAATTAAGGTACTATAATAGGACTACTACTAGCCCTAGATAAAGCAAGACGTCCGGAGGTATATCCGTAACTGCTACGACTATTGCAGAAACAAGACCCCCTATAATAAGACCCCTGGACTCCTATACCCTCTGCTAGTACTAATCGCTATTTAGGAGCACGTTGCTTATAATAGAAAGGTTATGCCTATAGACCGCTATAGATATAACTACGTCTAGACCTTTATCTGCAAGCTTAGCCGGATTATCGCTACGTTGCCTAGGAAGAAGAATAATACCTCGGAGACCCTCGCTAGTCGTTACTTCTAGCACCTATACCGCTTCTTCGGCCTGCTAACTGCTTAGATTACAGATAATACTAGTCCTTTTATCTCGTCGTTCCTAAAGAGAATTAACAACCTTACTAGCATAAAGCACTATTATAGTAGCGCCCTCTACCCGTAAATATAAGGCAGCGTCGAGGTTACGAACTAGTATCTAGATTAAAGGCTACGCTTCTATATTAATAAGTATTAAGACGACTAGAGTAATTATCTGCTAGCGCTAGACTTCGCGTATAACTCTTCCTAGTACGCCTCGATTAGTATAGCCCCTTTAATAGTAGTACTTGGCAAAGACGTTAGGAATCCTCTCTCTCTGCCTTAATTAAATAGTTCCTCGACTCCTAATAATTCTATAGACCCTGCCTATATCGCCTCCCGCCTTATAGCTCGAGCATAGGAGGTATAGCGATAGGCTCGTAACGCTATAGCCCGAACCTAGGCTTAGCAGAAATAATAGGCTAATAAGAGGAGACGTCCTATAGACTTTACTATTAGGGATAAGGTCTTCCTATAACGGAAGGGATTTAGCATAATCGCCCTAACAACTCGTCTCGATGCCTAGTAGTCCGGTCCGTTTACGATTACGGCCAAGAAAGGCTTTAGCTATATTCTCGACCTGCTAGATAGCTATAAGATAACTAACTTATTCTACGCTAATCGACTACGCAAAGCCCCTAATAATCTCCTGCCCGATTAAATAGTTCTAACCCCTAAGCCTAAGGAAGTCTATAGTACGCCTAAATAGGAAGTCGATTACGTTCTCTAGTCTTATATTACAGGCAGGAACCGGCGTCTAGAGTATTAGGTATAATAGCAAGGCTATAATCCCGACAATACGTAGTATCCCGCTAGAAATTTTAAGAACGCGCCTATTGCCTTAAGAGAATACTATAACTATTACGTTAATGCCCCTAGACCCCCTATAAATTTAACTAAGTAGTTAGACGCGGCTATAGCTAATAAACTATATAGCGATAACGACAACGATAACTGCGCTGCTACGACTAGGGCTATAACCCGCGTCCGCAAATACCCGCTTTAATAAGCATATTACGGCCTTAGTCGGGGGGTAGTATTACGCGCTGCATAAATACTAACCCTTTAGGCTATATATCTATAAGACTAGTTACGAGGGCACTAACTATTTGATTATAGCCCTAATAGACCCTAGATTACGTGTAGCAGTGTATATAGTCTTTCTTAGTGCGCATAGCTTTAGCCCCTTTTCCTCTTTTCTCTTTATCTTAGAATCTTTATTTATAGTGCCTACAATATATTTACTTGTTATTCTAAGGCCGTAACAGTTAGTACGTATTTATAAACCGCTCGTTAGCGATATATTAATCTCAGAATAGTATTACGGCCTTGGAATAATAAGTAAATGTATTATAGGCACTATAAATAAAGATTCTAAGATAAAGAGAAAAGAGGAAAAGGGGCTAAAGCTGTGCGTACTAAGAAAGACTATATACACTGCTATACGTGATCTAGGG
>LKCN02000001.1:3599176-3619286 GCA_001633055.2 Ophiocordyceps polyrhachis-furcata BCC 54312 | reverse complement strand
ATATATTTACTTGTTATTCTAAGGCCGTAACAGTTAGTACGTATTTATAAACCGCTCGTTAGCGATATATTAATCTCAGAATAGTATTACGGCCTTGGAATAATAAGTAAATGTATTATAGGCACTATAAATAAAGATTCTAAGATAAAGAGAAAAGAGGAAAAGGGGCTAAAGCTGTGCGTACTAAGAAAGACTATATACACTGCTATACGTGATCTAGGGTCTATCAGGGCTATAATTAAATAGTTAGTGCCCTCGTAACTAGTCTTGTGGATACGTGGCCTGAAGGGTTAGTATTTGTACGGCGCGTAACACTTTCTATAGGCTAGGCTAAGCTCCTTATTAGCTATAAGTTAATTCTATAGGGTCTAGATATTCTTTTAGAAGGCTTTTTATCCCTAGATAGTATTATCCTTAAGGACGAGATAATACTATTGCTAAAGAATATATTAGGGCTGTATCTTAGCTATTACCTTAGCATATTATTCTGCGAATTTATATATCTCTCGAGCCGTCTTCTTATAGTGCTAACCTAGGCGTATAATGCCTAAGATAGCTTTACTAGAGAGCAATTATAATATAATACTAATAGTCTTTTTATCTGCTTTTAGCTATTTAGCGTAGTTAGGAGACTTATTTAAAAGTAGTATAATATCTTCGAGAATATAATTACTAACTTTATAAATTAGGGCACTCGCTATTAAGGCTCCCTGCTATTTTATAAGGGTAGTAGAGCCCTAAAGCTTTATACTAGAGAAAGCTAACTATATAATAATAATAATATAATAGTTTATTTAATAATTATTATTATTCTTATTAGTATTATTAACGATTTTAATAATCTATTAATTTTGCTATTCGTAAAGAATTTTTCTACTAGTCGATTAGGAAGGACTTTTGCCCTTAAAATGCCTAATTAAAGACCTAATAGTTAATTCTTACGATAGTGTTAGTAAGGCTTACGGTAAGTCTCGGTAAACTATGCAGCAGTAGAAGCTAGGAGGGCGATATAACCTATAGAATAATATTATATAATGCAGGGATTATCCCTATAATGCTAAGATTATGCTATGCTAGGCTATAGAGACTATAGAGGAAAGAGGAGTGGAGGCCTGAGCGGCCTGACCACGTGACAGCACGTGACCACTCAACAGATGTAAGAGGAGGGGGAGCATGGCTTGTCGAGCGACGAAAGACTTGCATCAGTCAGGACTCAAAAGAGGCGCTTTTAGGGAGGACTAGGAGGGGGGGGGGCAAACTTTGTGTCGGTGAGATGGGAGACGAGTTTCGGACTGATTCGGCTGACCTATAGGGTATAGAGGCTATAGGGTACGGATAGAGAAGAGAGGTGTGTTCACTGAAACCATACCCTTTTTCTCAACCGCAATCTAGACGGAATTATTTCTTTTTAGTCGAGATGATGATGATGATGATGATGATGATGATGACCGCGTCGCGTTCCTCCTGTACATATGTACATATGTAGACAGGCAGTGCTACTATAGGGCGGTCCTCCGCTAATGCGTGTCTTACTCTTGAGGCTGTGTCGGCGGTTTTCTGCCTATGAGTATGACTCATGCGCAGCCCACTAACGAATGGTTTAGCCAACAAGGCGGCAGAAGCGTCGTCCCCTGTAACTGTACATAAGGCACCTGACCAATCCCCACGTGATAGCACGTTCGCTTCCGGCTCTGCTACTAGTACTTCTAGTTCTACCTCTTCTCTCAACACTTCCACCCTCTGTTATTTACCCTCTCTCTCCCTCCCTCCTCTTCCATCCTCTTCACACACATACCATAACCACCTACATACATATGCAGTTCCCAGAAGCCGACTCGGTTTCGACCGACGGGACCCGAGCCATGGCTTCCGACTTCGAATACGTCAAGCGCATGACCCCTCCCGGTTATGTGTTTCCTTCGCATCGCCTACAACGCACATGCGAAGCTGGCCGCACGCCCCTCGTCCTCGTCGCCTGCGGATCGTGTGAGCCTCTTCTTTCCCGCATACCGCTCATGTACGCTGATGCTGACAATGACCAGTCTCCCCCATCACCTTCTTGCACCTGCGCATGTTTCCTATGGCTCGCGACCACTGTCGCAATGAAGGTATAGCCCCGCTTAACACACCGTTACCGTCGCACTCTCTAACGGGGCCTCTCGCTCACAGGCTTCGAAGTCATCGGCGGCTACCTATCCCTCGTTTCCGACGCCTACAAAAAAAAGGGCCTTGCTTCCGCCTGCCACCGTCTCCGCATGTGCGAGTTGGCGGCGGAGAATACGTCCAACTGGCTCATGGTCGATCCCTGGGAGGCCGAGCACACCACCTACATCCCCACAGCCCGAGTTCTCGACCACTTTGAGTACGAAATCAACCACGTCATGGGCGGTGTCGAGTGCTCCGACGGCACACGCAAACGAGCTAGAATTGTCCTCCTCGCCGGTGCAGACCTGATTCAGACCATCAGCAACCCTGAAGTTTGGGACGCTCGTGATGTTGACCACATCCTTGGTGACTTTGGCGTTTTTGTCCTCGAGCGCACAGGCACCGAATTGGACTCGGCCTTGGCAAGCTTGAAGCAATGGGAGAAGAACATTCACGTTATCCGCCAGGTAGGCCACCATTCCTCTCCCCACATTATCTATCGCGAAGAGGCTCATTCCATCCAGGTCGTGACCAACGACATCAGTAGCACCAAGGTGAGACTCTTACTGAAGCGGGACATGAGCATCGACTATCTGTAAGTCGCCTGACCTATCTGGCACGGACCTCGGTGATCTAACCTGGCGGGCGGCATAACAGTATACCGAACGAGGTGAAAAACTACATCTACGAGCATAATCTGTATCGTGATCTGGATCTGCCAGACGACGGCAAAGGCAAAGACAAGGACGAGAGGCCCACCAAGACTTGGTCCAGCAACGGTTGAGCAATTGCCGACGCACGCCCACCACCTCAATGACACTCACCTCTCCCCTCTTTTTTGTCCCCTTTCACATAATTGTCACGCCATCCTTCTACCGAGGCAGACGCAGCTCGAGCTGTTTTTTTTTATTTTGAGGCGTTTATTTTTTTTGGCCTCCCTCCCATCAGCCACCGATAGACCTGGGGTTGGTTGGATAGATTCATGACGAATAATCACGAGGAACCGTGCTACGACACAACACGGTTTTGTTGGCTGCCCAAATCATGGAGGCCTGAAACATGGCCGCTGAGAGACGGACGAGTACGATGAAAGCGGTGAAAGAGGAGGACAACTGTGGACATATTAGACGACGCGCTCCAAACAAGACTTGAGTACAGCGTGAATGAGAGAGAGCAGGCTCAGTCCCTGCTCCCCGTTTAAGCCCGATTTCCATGAAGCGTCTTGGCAGTCGGTAGCGATACAGGCACGCCTCAGTCCTGGTCCTCCTCATCGTCTGCCGTTACTTCGGCCTCCTCACTGCTACTTGGACCCTCGCCATTAAGATTCGGGTCGGGCATGACGATGCTGTTGAGGAAGGAGACCTGATTTTTGTTTTTTTAACCCAGTTTGCGTCAGCGCAGAAGCCCTACGACGACGTGGAGATGGGGGGGATGCGAACCAGCCCCAATAAAGCCTGTGCCATGTCCGCGATGTTCTGCAGCGCGTCGTCCCGACACAGCAAGTCGGCATCGATGGATTTCTTCACGACGAAATTCCTGAGCTTCAGCAGGTCAATGTCCCGGTGCGTCACTTCGTACCCCTGAGGGAAAGGGGGGGAATAAGGGGTGGCAAGTCAGCAAAGGGGAAGCGAGACGGCGAGAGGAGGTGGAGAGAGAGAGAGGGAGAGAGAGGGAGAGAGAGGGAGAGAGGTCCGCACCATTGGTCGCTTCTTCAGTGCGTTATCCTGATTCATGCCGATAAAGGCCCTGACAGCCGCCTCTGCGCCGGCTCCGGCCTTGACCCCAGGGAAGAAGTACTTCCTGAGCAACGGTTCGTCGAGGACACGCCGCCATCTTGCGGGGCGTCTGTCGATGCTATGTCGCAGCCTGGCGACGGCCTGCGCCTCGGGATGCCAGAGGCCGCCGGCGATAAATGACGATCCGGGCTCGCAGTGGAGGTAGTAGCAGGCATAGGGGCCTTTGCGCCCGGTTCGGGACCAGGCTACGGAGAAGTGAGGCTGGTTTTTTTTTTTTCCCCACACCATCGTTCAGTTGACTTGCTGTTATCACGAGGGTGGAAGAAATGAAAGTAACATATGTAGTCTGCTCAAGTTAAGGGGGAGGGAAACAAGAAAGAAAAGAAAAAACGCGCCTTGTAGGGGGTTGGATCTTTGCTGAAGCGGATGTCTCTGTGGATGCGGAAGATGACGTCCTTGGTGGGCAGTTCAGGAACCGTGTCGTCGACTTGGATGACGCGTTGGGAGGCTTCTTGGACGAAGGATTGCCAGTCTTTAAGCGCTCTTCGGTACTCTCCGTCGTGGGCTATGCTTATAAGTTAGCCAGGGTTGATATTTCTCTCTTCTTCTTCTTCTGTTTCCTTTCTCTGCTTCGAGGAGCTGCTTTACCTTTTAGCCATGATCGGTTGTTATTTGCTTTTAGGTCCTTGAGGAAGAGGAGGGAGTTTTTGTGTAGCTTGTGATCTTCGTAGGAGACGCCACCTTGGTCTCTCAGCTTTTCGAGAGGGATGATTTCCACTTTTGGGGGCGCAGCTTCGTCGTCATCGTCGTCGTCGTCGTCATCATCGTCATCGTCATCTTCTGCTTCCTGCTCCCAATCGTCCTCCTCTTCTGCCTTGCCCTCCTCGGAGGTTTGTTCTTCTTCCAAGTCCTTCTGATGCCGCCGTCGTCCTGCCTTACGCTTTTTAGCAGGGGGAGCAGCCAGGCCGCTGTCATCTTCACCACCGGTGGATTGGCCGTAGTGCTTCTCGGACGTGACTAGGCGCTGGGATCGACGACGGCTGGCGACGATGGGTTGATCCGGTGCTGAGCGTTTGCGAGCGGGCATTTTTTTTTCTTTTCTTTTCTTTTCTTTGGTAGAGGGGAAGAGGAAAGAGGGCGAGCGATGTTGTAGGGACGAAGATGGAGGCCAAGATGTTTGGAGTTCTCGGCTTCCAACATTGATGATGTGTGTTGTGTAACTACCTAGTACGTCATCTCACCGGCTGTACAGGGGGTAAAGCCCGGCTCACCGTCACCGGTAAATAGGTGGGATATGAGCCAAATAGCAGCTCAGGCTTGAGATGCACTGACTAACGGCCCTTATAGGGCTGCCGCTTAACACTAACTAGGCTATATGTAGGCCATGACAGATCTACAGATAGCTAACGTCGAACAAGGATATATCCCTACGAATACACGTATGTACATAGATTACAAGTCTATATCGTAATCTAGAGACGAAGGCAATCAATAGCCTCCTATATACATACATATGCATAAATCTATCGCATATTTAACGGAGTAGGGGCTGTAGATCCCCGATATTGACTATCGTATTGCTAATAGCTCCTGCCGGAGTGGAGCCTACCTAAAGATAAGGGATCTTATCTACCCACAAACCTAAATACAGGCAGAAAGGAAAGGACTACTAGGGCCGAGTCAGTTTGGACCGCTTGTCAACCTCGTCGTCGAGCCTACAACTCTACAACTCCAGGCTTCACTTAAATAGGTACCTATATACATACTCAGAAGGCTCTGCCCGCCCTGGCGGCAGCGACTCGCTCCGGCTACCGTTTTCCGGTCTGCCTAGCGGGCGTCCTCCGATCTGCCGAGCGGGACGGATCACATCCAGTCATGGCTCCACCGAGAACCATCAACAACGTGGGGGCTGATCATGAACGAGTTGCTATATTTATTAACATTAGCTTCACTCATCATAAGTTGGATGGATGGCATGATTCCCTTTGACCCAGGGGGGGCCTGACAAGTCAGTTCGTCAGAACAAGGTCCATCCCCGTGTACACCGACAGAGAGGCACCTGGGCTGACTACCTATAAGAGCCAATGGCCGGCGACCAGACCATTTCCTCAGTTATTTCCAACTCACGCTTCCATCGACCATGTTGCTCTCACCACGCGGGGCCTTGTTGCTTCTACAGCTGGCATGTTTGATCTGGGCCAATGACAATCTTCACCCAGCACCAGAGCCTGTGGGCGATTACGTCTATCTCATCCGCAGAGGAAGTGTAGGCATCTTCTCAGCTGGGTTGGCTTCGCGGCATATAGCATATCCTCATCCGATCTGGGAGCTGTCCGATACTTATACGTTTTCTAACAGCAATAATGCTGCTCGGTTTATTGCCCAAGCTGGGGGGGTTCCAGTCCCCCGGCCAGTCGCCAACGTGGCCCATCAGACTCCGAGAGACGCACTCATGGCTTGGAGAGCGCGTATAGAATCGTACAATCCAAGTCGAGCTCAATTGAGGAACATGAATTTACACTTATACTACCTCATCGCCTTTCGACGCGACGCGAACGTGGTTCGAGTTCCGGAGAGAGAAGATGGCCGGCTGTATTACAACGGATCGAGGTGGCCCTCAACGGGAATAGCATACTATGCTCGCGCGAGTGTGGTATCCCTCTCTCCAGAGGATGTGGACCGGACCATCATGGGACTGCGGTGGATTCCTTTCAACGGCGGTACGTATGTCCCCATGACGCTGCTTAGCTTGCACCAGCACTGACGGGCAAACGGTAGAGGCGCCCCCCCCGGTTGCTGAACGAGCTGATGCCCAAAGCATGGTTCGGCAAAGAAAAAAAGCAGGGCGCGCCGCGAGAAAATGCGGCTGCGTAGCAGGACGACAACCAACGACGTCACGAACAGCCCGACCCCGACGACCAAAGACGTCACGAAAAACCCGACCGCGTACGTCTTTTTTTTCCTTTTCCCACTCACGGATCATCATTGCTAATAATCCTCGTCTAGGTCCGCAGAGCTCCGTAGTGCGAGACGTCCTCGGCGTCCTTCAACCAGACTTGCCTCAATCCCTTTTTCCACAGCGGGAGCCATCTCCGAACCCTCAGCAAGATGTATGCGCAGTGCTCGGTAGGTCGCCTTCAACCACACATGTACGACGCACAGCCCTTCTGACAGACCCCAGATCAAACGGACGAGAGGATGGACTGTCCCTCTGCCGAGGGTAGGCAATTTTCTTTCAGTCGTTGCTCCAAATTTGTCGTGTTAACTCATAGTGGCATCTACAGTCACCAATCCCACCCCCCTTGTGGACCGTTTCCTGCAATTCCTTGGCAACCAAGAAGAAGAAGAAGGCGGCGCATGCGCAGGGACAAGTAGGCTGTTTGATCCTAATTCTTTCTTCAACGTGCTAATGACTGACCTATAGAACAAGCGCAGGAGGGCATGCACTCCTCTGACACCAACACTGCAAGCTGTAGGGATCTCGTTCACCCCCCCCCCCCCTTACTCTCTCCATCGTCCATGCTGACCTATAGAACAAGCGCAAGAGAACATGTACTCTCCTGAAATCGGCATTGCAAGCCGTAGGGATTCCGTTCATTCCCCCCCTGTCTCTCTCCATCCTTCATACTGACCTATATAGCGGAATCGGTGGCCAGAGCCGTTGTAAACGATTTCCGGCAATTCCTCCGCCAAGAAGAAGAAGAAGAAGAAGGCGAATGCCCGGTATCAGGTAGGTCGTCTAAAGCCTGGCATGGGAAAGAAATCTGCTGATGAGGATGTAGAACAAGCGCAAGAGGAGTCGGACAGGCCCGATCTCAGCCCTATCGGTTGTACACACCCTTTACTCCATTGTGTCACGTCTTCCTATTAACCTTCCTATCCTAAACCAGTGGACTTTGACTTCGAGAACGACACCTCCGTTAGCGATTTTTTGAATTTCATTTCCTATGACCTGGCAACAGAGGACGATACATGCGCGGAACTAGGTAGGTCGGTTGAACACAGTCGTTAAACAGGACTGACTTTTTGGATGCTCAAGACACTGCAGGCCTTCACCATGATGCGCCTTCTGCCAGCGGAACCAGTTCTACCGCCGATCATTCACGTAGGGGACTCCCCCCTCCCTTAACGGAGAGCTATTATTCGTCTCCCGTGCTAACTTGGCTCCCCTCCTACACAGAAAATTGGGAATCTATCGACCTCAGCGATGCCGACCTTTCCCTACTACGGGATCCTCACGACAGAGACGCCAGCGTTGGGTCCAACCACCTACGTAGGGGAACTGCCCCCCCTGACCGGGAGAGCTATTATTCGTCTCCCGTGCTAACTTGGCTCCCTCCTACACAGAAAATTGGGAATCTATCGACCTCAGCGATGCCGACCTTTCCCTACTACGGGATCCTCACGACAGAGACGCCAGCTTTGGGTCCAACCACCTACGTAGGGGAACTGCCCCCCCCTGAGGGAGAGCTACTATTCGTCTCCCGTGCTAACTTGAACCTCCTTCTACACAGAAAATTGGGAATCGATCGACCTCAGCGATGCCGACCTTTCCCTACTACGGGATCCTGAAGACAGAGATGCCGGCGTTGGGCCCAACCATCCACGTAGGGGAACTCCCCCTTCCCCCTCCCCCCCCCCCCACGGAGAGCTATCGCTTGCTAACTTGACCCTCCTACTACTCCCCTTTCGCACAGCCAACTCTGAAGAAGCCGGGGGCAGATTGGCTACGGAACTGGCAATTGCTATCGTCGCCTGTGGAGCAGCGTCCAGTAAATCCGGGAAACACAAGAGGTCGTCGTCTCCGCCCAACGGACCGTCTAAAGAAGCAAGTAAGTGTATATAAAACCCACAAGAAACAACTCGATCAGACGAAGAACTGACGGCTCTTCTCTCTCCCTTCTTTCTGTTGGTGTTGAAAGAAGGCAAGGCCGTGGGAACAAGCTGTTGCCGCAATGTCTTCCAGTTGCAACACCTAATGGGCTGCAACCAGACGAAGAAGGCCAAGGCAAAAAAGTCCTGCAAACACGGCGGACGGAGGAAGAGCGCACAACTAGCCGACCTCCTCTCCCGCTACAGCAAAAGCAAGAAGAACAACGACCGTTTCGAAATCGGTCGAGGCGATTCCAAGCACACAAACGTCACGCTGGAGAATCCACCCGCCGCCTACGTCTTCCACCCGAGCCATCTGCTTCCCTCCGCCGCCGAGAAGCGAACCGGTTTCCTACCGCCCAAGCCGGACGAGGACGTCGGCTTCGGAGCCTTCGCCGACCTCCCCACCGCAGCCCGCAGAGCCGCCGTCCTCAAGCGGGATCTCGGCGGCAACGCCACCCTCTACCTGGTCCATCCCACCCCCAACATGGTTCCCGACCCGGACTTCGGCGGATACTTCGTCGTGGCCGGCATCCGCTACGACCAGGTCATCGGCTCCATATCGCTCCCCGACGACCTGTCATACGAGTACCTCGGCATGCTGGAAGCCGGCCTCAAGATGGAGTCGCCCTACGACGAGGCCTTCTACTCCAAGAACAAGGCTTACAAGCCGGAAAAGTACGACGGCTACACCTTTACCGACGACGTCCCGCTCGGCTCCCTCAAGTCCAGAGAGGCAGCAAAGGCCTTTATGAAGACCAAGGGAGCCGCCGTCGACTGGCACGGTGACTTCCCCCTGTTCCAGCCACCGCGAGATTCGCTCTCAGAGTGGCTCAAGCCGGCAGCCCCTGATACCAAGCCCTGGTTGAGAGGACAAGGACGCGTCGGCTTGTAAGAAAAGAAGCAATATGCTCTCTGCCCTGCCACCTACGCCTATCGCATGCCCCTTTCTTTTGTCCTTCTGCTTCCTTTTTATGGTTTCGTTTAGATAATAGCTTCAGCTTCAAATAGAATCTATACACACTCTAATTGCCTACTGCCCAAGTCTCATATAGTCCATGTGTCCGTATCTGCTGTTGCTTGACTTGAAGCCTCTCCTTCTCGGTACATACTGTCTGTGACCTTCTCCCAAGTCGACTTCGACAACTTGTCTATGACAGACAGTTCTGAAACACATGGCTGCTTTCGAAAAACAATGCTCAGTGGAATCGACTACCAAAGGGGGAACCTCTCGATACATGACATGAGCCAACTATCATTATAGTGGCCGGCCGGTCCCTTGTGCGTCTACAACGTACCTGATACTCCCTTCATCAGCCAGAGGTACTAGCTCAGGTTGCAATCGTCCTACATCATCGCCCCCAGAAAGAAAACACCTTGAAAGAAACCACCTTTAGATCCCCGCGCTTTTTGGTCCCAATGTCTATGCATTTACAGTTCGTCGTGGAAGTCCTTGTCTTCCTCCTTGCTGCCCTCACCACCTGCGCCCTGGTACATCTTGGATGTGATGGGATAGGCAACGTTAGACAGCTTCTCCTTCTGCTCGTTGAAGTCCTCGGCCGTGGCGTCGGCGCCACTCTCCTCGAGCCACTCGGTAGCCTCCTTGACAGCGTCCAAGATCTAAAGAGAGAGAAAAAGTTGGGTCAGCATCATCTGCAAGTTCAGGGACACGACGCATCTTACCGTCTCCTTGTCCTCGTCGCTAATCTTGGCACCCAGACCCTCCTTGTCGTTGACCTGGTTCTTGAGGTTGAAGGCGTAGTTCTCCAGGCCGTTCCGAGCCTCGATGCGCTCGCGCGTGGCCTTATCCTCCTCGGCGAACTTCTCAGCCTCGGCAACCATGCGGTCAATCTCCTCTTGAGTGAGTCGGCCCTTGTCGTTGGTAATGGTGATGGACTCTTGCTTGCCAGTGCCCTTGTCGTGAGCCGACACCTTGAGGATACCGTTGGCATCCAGCTCGAACGACACCTCAATTTGAGGAACACCGCGGGGGGCCGGGGGGATGCCGGTAAGCTCAAACTTGCCGAGCAGGTTGTTGTCCTTGGTCAAGGAGCGTTCACCCTCGAACACCTGGATAAGAACAACCGGCTGGTTATCGGCGGCGGTGCTGAATATCTGGCTCTTGCGGGTAGGGATAGGAGTGTTGCGGCCAATCAACTTGGTCATGACGCCGCCAGTGGTCTCGATACCCAGCGTCAGCGGGTTGACGTCCATGAGGACGATATCCTCGGTGCCTTCCTCGCCCGAGAGCACACCAGCCTGAACAGCGGCACCATAGGCGACGGCCTCGTCGGGGTTAATACCCTTGGAAGCCTTCTTGCCGTTGAAGTGCTGCTCGATCAGTTGCTGAACCTTGGGGATACGCGTGGAACCTCCGACAAGAACGATGTCGTTGATCTCGTCCTTGTTGACCTTGGCATCCTTCAGAACCTGCTCGACGGGCTTGATGGTCTTCTTGAACAGGTCCATGTTAAGCTCTTCAAACTTGGCGCGGGTGAGCGTCTCGGAGAAGTCCTGGCCGTTAAAGAAGGCCTCAATTTCGACGCGAGTGCTCATCTGCGAAGACAGACTCCGCTTGGCCTTTTCAGCCTCCCGCTTCAGCTTGCTCATGGCCTTGAGGTCCTTGGTCGGGTCCGCGCTGTGCTTCTTCTGGAAGAGCTTGGCGAGGTAGTCAATGACTCTCTGGTCAAAATCTTCACCACCCAGATGGGTGTCACCGGCGGTGGCCAAGACCTCGAAAACGCCCTGGTCGATGGACAGAAGCGACACATCGAATGTGCCACCACCGAGGTCGTAGACAATGATTTGGCGCTCGCCCTCGGTCTTGTCCAGACCGTAAGCGATGGCAGCGGCGGTAGGCTCGTTGACGATTCGGAGGACATTGAGGCCGGCGATGGTTCCGGCGTCCTTGGTAGCCTGGCGCTGGTTGTCCTGTGCCAGGTGTCAGCAACAGGAACCTCGAAATGGCAGCAGAGGAGAGGAGATGGGACTTACGTTGAAGTAGGCCGGGACGGTGACGACGGCGTGAGTGACCTTCTTACCCAAGTAGGACTCGGCCACCTCCTTCATCTTACCCAAGACCATTGCGGAGATCTCCTCCGGGGTGAACGTCTTCTCTTCGTTGCCGGAGGCCTGGACCTTGACGACGGGTTTCCCATCCTTGTTGGAGACCTTGTAGGGCAGATGCTTAATATCGGCCTGGAGCTGCTCATCCTTGTACTTGCGCCCAATGAACCGCCTACAAGGCATCAGTTAGCTGGAGGTGTCGAGACGTGATACAGAGGTCAACTCACTTGATGTCGTAGATGGTGTTCTTGGGATTGGCCGCGGCTTGGTTCTTGGCCGAGTCGCCGACGAGGCGTTCGCTCTCGGTGAAGGCGACGTAGGAGGGAGTGATTCGGTTACCCTGATCATTGACGAGAATCTCAACCTTGCCTTTTTGCATCACACCAACACAGCTGTACGTAGTTCCCAGATCCTGTGCGGACGCCGTTAGCAGGCAAGCCGGCGAAAAGACCAGGAGGTGGGAAGTCAAGACTTACGATACCGATGACGGTGCCATAGCTCTCCGTATCATCAGCCTGAACAGTCTGGAAGAAAGCCAGAGGTGCGAAGAGAAGGGCGATCCAACAGAGGAGCCCGAGGCCCAAGAAGGTCGAGCTCCTTGAGCGGGCCATGGCGGCGAGGAGAATGTGCGCGGGCGAATAAGAGCAATGCAGAAGGGAAGCAGAAGAAGAAGGAGAAGGAGAAGAATCAGAAGAAGAGTGGGAAAAGACGGCCTCTTCGCCGGACAGAGAGAAGAGGAGACTAGCGGTGGGTAAGGAGGTGGAAGAGAAGAAGAGGTGAAAAGGACAGGAGACGAAGAGACAGAGATGGGTTTTAAGACGAGGCCGAGTCGAAATGTCCAGGTGTCCAGATAGTACAAAGAGGCCAGATTGCACAGCGAGGGATTGGCCCCACGTGACAGCCCCCCCTGTCGCACTGTAAGGCTCCGCTACAAGGCCCCCTACGGAAGCCCTCCCTGGTCAGTGTGGTCAGCCTTAGCCTCTTAGGCCTCGCGACGACAGACGGCGACTCGCGCGGAAGGATGCATAGTGTGCACACTGTACGGACCTTGCTGAGCAATGTTGCATACATACAGAAACAAATGGCCGACTCTGACGAACAAAAGATGGTCCCACAAAGGACCAAAACAACACGCTCCCTCCAAAGGGAAGAAAAAGCGTCAAACCGACCTTGTATTGTGTATGTTGTAGAAAGGACCAAAAGGCCCTATGGCCAGAGAGGCCAAAGACTACCCCTCCTTTGGTGACTAAGAATATGCTCCCTGCCTTCCCCACCAGGTATGGCCCCATCACATACATACATACATACATACATTGTACATGGGCAAAACTTTGCCTCCTAAATCAACAGGCCGGGAGAAATGTCTCTTGACAACTGGCCAAATCGTAGAATTGTCTGAATAAGTCTGATCTTCCTACCTACCGAGGATACGACTAGGTAGGTACATATGTATGTACATATGTATGTACATACATACATATATAGATAGGTAGGTAGTTGCCTGTTGCCCTGACTCGTTACGGGTAGCGGACGAAGTATAACAGCACCGACTTGTCACAGAAGTCCAAGGAATCCATCCGTCCGTGTACATATTGAAGTATTCACATGAACTGTAAATGGTACGTGGCCTGCTGCGCCTTGCTAAGGCTACTGTTACTGAGCGAGCTTCAAGAAACTCATCGACAAGAAGGGGAAGCAAAAAAAAAAACAAAATAAAAATCTTCCAGCCGCCGCTCATAGCTTCATCTTGATCCTTTTTTGTCTCCCATCTCCATCACTCAACCAGCCCGGCCGCAATCGTCTCCCCTCTGCTCCGGATCACCAACCTCTGGCCCTTCTCCAGAGGAACCTTTGAATTCAGCTTGATGACGATCCGAGCCACCATGCCTGGTTGCACAACCCTGGGCTTCTTCTTGACAATCTCGCCCGTGGCCTTGTCGAGGATCGCGCTGACTGAGTGGATCTCACCCTGCGCATGGAGCCGGCCCCTGTGTAAATCTATCGACATGGTCATCAAGTGGGCAAAGGCCATGGCCTTGATCGTAAACCTGTCCCCACACACCATGGCCTCTTTGGCGCCGCAGACGATGTCGCCGACCCTGATGTGAATGGCTTCGATGTTGCTCAGGGCGATGCTGACATTCTGTCCCGCCGCCGCCCAGTCTTGTGCCTTAGTATCCACCATGATCGACTTGACGTACGCCGACTCTCCACTCGGTTGCACAACGACACCATCTCCGATCTGGAGAGTGCCCGAGTCAATGCGGCCGGCTAGTGTCGTCGTTCCTTGTTGAGACCGGAATATCTCGGCTATGGGTAGCCTCATGGGTTTCTCGAGCGCACGCGCAGTCGTCGCTTCCGTCGACTCCAGCGCCTCCAAAAGAGTAGGACCGGCATACCATGCCGCCGCCGCGCTCTCGATCTTGCGAGAGATGTTGTCTCCTTTAAGGCCCGAGACTGGGATGAAGCTGATGTGCTTGCCCTGAAATCCGAGTCCCGTCAGGAAGCCGTTAATCTGCTCAGAGATCTCGTCAAAACGTTCCTTGGACCAGTCGACCATGTCCAGTTTGTTCACCGCGACGATGAGCTGCTGCACACCCAAGCTACGCAGCAGCAGCACGTGTTCCGGCGTTTGTCCTTTGAGTCCCCTCTCAAACGCTCCTGTGTTGGCATCGATGACCAAAATAGCCAAATCGGCCTGGCTGGCGCCCGCGATCATGTTTGGGACAAAGTCCCGATGGCCCGGAGCGTCCAGAATCGTGAAGTTGGTTGTTGGCGTCTCAAAATGGCTGGTCGCGATGTCGACTGTAACCCCGCGATCTCGCTCCTCACTCCCCTGATCCGTGACCCATGCCAGGGCGAATGACTGCTTGCCGCTCTTTTCTGCTTGCCGTCGATACTTGTCAATTGTCCGTTGCTCTACAGACTTCAGCTCCAAGAGCAGGCGGCCCATGATGGTGCTCTTGCCAGCATCGACATGACCTGTGAGGCCAAAATTAGTCGACGAAACTGCGTCACCAGTGTGAGAGCGCGTACCGACAACGACAAAGCTCGTGCTCTTCTTCATGTCGCTCTTTTCTACCTCCTTGATGACGTCAAGGCCTTTGCTTTTGGGGTTAGGGGCCTCGGTGACTTTGAGATTGGAGACACCGTTCGTCACTTGGGCCTCATTACCGGTGTCGGGCAGCTTTTTCTTGCCACTTTTTGGCTCTGCTACTGCCTTCTTGCCCGCTGAAACCAAGGATTAGAATTAGCTTCGTTACGTCGCCCTCGCAAAGTTCGAACCTTTCGCCTGAGCTGCCAGCACGACGTCATCTGGACTAGGCTTCAAGAAGGCCGTGGCAACAAAGGCGGAAGAGGCTGCGTAGGGCATGGGAAACACATCAGGCCTGTTTGCTTGGTGCCGGTCTGGAGCAGGACCGAGTAAGGTCCGGGCAAAAGCAGATGGAGCAGCCCTGCGAACCGACACGGCTGCCGCATCCCCGTCCGGCGGGAGAGAACGTTGAAAGTCCGATTTGGTGACAGATACCTCCTGGCCTTGCTCAGGACCATCGTTGCTCTCCTTCAACGGATTTCTCCGTTGCGCTTGACGATGGTGAGAGGCATCCGAGGAGGTGGATTTGGGGTACGCAGACCGCAGGCTGGACTTTTCCACACTCGCCGACAAACCGGGTCTTTGGTTGTTGGTATTATCCGCCAAGGACAGCCGTCCTATCTCGTCACCAGCCTGCGAGATGTCGTCTTGCTCCTTCTTCTCGGCGTTCTTCTTCTTTCTCGCAGCAGCAAGTGCCTGCAACTTGGACACCTTGGGCGGGCCATCGCCACCTCCCAAGAGCCCTCCGCGTGGTCGGAAAGGGGGGATCAAGACTGCTTGGCGATCCGAGGGTATGTTCAACCAGGGCATATCGCTAAATATTGCCGCCCCGGGACACATTGGCAACTTGTCGGAATGTGGCTCGGGGTAAAAGGCACGTTTGCTTATGGTAGCGTCCTTTGCCCGGATCGCGCTTCGCCCTCGCTCTGCTCCAGTGGCCCTCACAAACAGGCCGAGATGTTCAGAAAAAGAAAATTCACCAGACTTACCCTCCGGGTTTTTTTTTGGTGTAGGTCTGGGCGGAGGTTGAACGAAGGTTTTCCGCAAGTAAGAAACTGACTTGTCCACATCGTAGTAGTAATGCCACAGGGCTTCCTGGATCTGAGCGACGGTGACCTTGGTGACTTCGTTTCCAAGGGCTGCTTGCACTTCTGTTGTGCCCTTGGACATTGCTTGTCGGTCTTCAGGACCCAATTCATTATCCTCGTCATCGTAGTCCTCGTAATGATCGACAAGATCGTCATCGTCGTATTTATTAGTCGGAGACATTTTCGACGCCGCGGATGGGGTTGAGGATTCGTGCTGCGAGAGATTTCGGTACCAAAAAGGTCTATCTCGAGGCTTGAACTGAATATCCGTGGCACGGCCGTGGAAGGCTGCACTTCGTACTCATCAGGCGCCAGCAACCAAGTGGCAGGTGTTTTCAGGAAGAGATAGTGAGGGAAAGATCCGAAGGCGTGATGATAACGAGGAGAAGCGATGCAGAGCTCTTTACGGAACAGGGAGTCGTGACGTGGTTGAAGAGCCGCCGGCAGTCCAATATCTAGAGTAGGTACTGGAAGTAGGCGGCACATAAATAGCGGCGGTGTGAGCCGCGGTGGCCGGAATTTTGTTCCCCCGCTATCCGTCCTCAGCTTCAGCCTCGTTACTCACTACTCGCGAACAAGCAAAAAAAAACACTTGAGATAGTAACCTGCAAGTCGCCGCTGGCCCGTCGAGGAACGCACTCGTTTACTTGCCAGTCATCCTCGAGTAGACGCAGTTCGGCTCACGATGTCACTCAGTAAGTCCCGTACCAGAACCTACAGAAGCGGAACGACCGGAGGGTAAAGCTGACGCGCCGGCAGATCTGGATGTGTCCAACGGTAGCCGGCCCACCCGACTACAAGTCGATCGACTGCTGACGTTGAGCAGCGACGGTGATGAAGGATGAGCAAGGTCGTCCATTCATCGTTGTCAGGGAGTACGTCGGCAACCGCGAAGCAGGGGCGACCAGCAGCTGACGTTTGACACAGTCAGGGAAAAAAGAAGCGGCAGTATGGCAACGAGGCCGTCAAGTCTCATATCCTGGCGGCGCGAACGGTGGCGAACCTCGTAAAGTCGTCACTGGGTCCTCGAGGCCTTGACAAGATCCTCATTTCTCCCGACGGTGACATCACCGTGACCAACGACGGGGCCACCATCATGCAGCAGATGGAAATCAGTAACCACGTGGCCAAGCTCCTCGTCGAACTGTCCAAGTCGCAGGACGACGAGATTGGCGATGGTACGACGGGCGTTGTCGTTCTGGCCGGCGCGCTACTGGAGCAGGCAGCGGACTTGATCGACAAGGGCATTCACCCCATCCGGATTGCCGACGGCTACGATCAGGCTTGCGATATCGCCATTGCGGAGCTGGACAATATCTCGGATACGGTTGATTTCAGCCGGGACCAGACGTCTAACCTGGTCAAGGTAGCGCGGACCAGTCTCGGCAGCAAGATCGTGTCCAAGGCCCACGACCAGTTTGCGCACATCGCCGTCGATGCCGTCCTGTCGGTGGCAGACTTGGAGCGGAAAGACGTCGACTTTGAGCTCATCAAGGTAGACGGCAAGGTTGGCGGGTCGCTAGAAGACACGCTG
The DNA here is from genome assembly GCA_001633055.2 of Ophiocordyceps polyrhachis-furcata BCC 54312. Classification (NCBI taxonomy): domain Eukaryota; kingdom Fungi; phylum Ascomycota; class Sordariomycetes; order Hypocreales; family Ophiocordycipitaceae; genus Ophiocordyceps; species Ophiocordyceps polyrhachis-furcata. The sequence goes on along the minus strand of LKCN02000001.1, from coordinate 3,601,751 downwards.
CTCGTCAAGGGCGTCATCGTCGACAAGGACTTTTCGCATCCGCAGATGCCGTCGGAGATCCGAGACGCGAAGCTAGCCATCCTGACGTGCGCCTTTGAGCCTCCGAAACCCAAGACGAAGCACCACCTCGATATCACGAGCGTCGAGGAGTTTAAGGAGTTGCAAAACTACGAAAGCAAGAAGTTTGTGGAGATGATACAGCAGATCAAAGACACGGGGGCCAATCTGGCCATCTGCCAATGGGGGTTTGACGACGAAGCCAATCATCTACTGCTACAGAACAAGCTTCCTGCCGTCCGCTGGGTTGGCGGACCGGAGATTGAGCTGATTGCGATTGCGACCAACGGCCGGATTGTGCCGCGGTTTGAGGATCTCAAGGCATCGAAGCTCGGCACGGCCGGCGTCGTGAGGCAAATGAGTTTTGGCACGACGAGGGAGAAGATGCTGGTCATTGAGGAATGCGCAAACTCGCGCGCCGTGACGGTGTTTGTTCGCGGGAGTAACAAGATGGTTCGTGACAGTGCTCCGAGCTGGTGACTTGGTTGGCTGACGCTGCTCGGGCGCTCTCTACAGATTGTGGACGAGGCCAAGAGGTCGCTTCACGACGCCTTGTGCGTGGTGCGCAACCTAGTTCGCGACAACCGCGTGGTGTACGGTGGCGGCGCGGCCGAGGTGGCCTGCTCGCTCGCGGTGGAAGAGGCGGCGGTCAAGACACCGGGCTTGGAGCAGTACGCCATGCGCGCATTCTCAGAAGCGCTGGACGCGGTACCGATGGCGCTGGCGGAGAACAGCGGCCTCAACCCCATCTCGACGCTGGCCGAGGTCAAGAGTCAGCAGGTCAAGGCCGAGGGCGAGGGACGGGGCAAGTTGGGAGTGGACTGCATGGGACGGGGCAGCAACGACATGAAGGAAGCGTTTGTCATCGATCCATTGATCGGTAAGAGGCAACAGCTTCAGCTGGCGACACAGCTATGTCGGATGGTGCTGAAGGTGAATAATGTCATCGTGTCCGGGGTAGATGAGAACGACTTTTAGATGAAAAGAAAGCCATATCAAAAGCGGAAGGGTGGGACAAGGGAGACGGAATGCAACGCCGTTCTCGTGACGGCGATTCGCATAGCATCTGGACCATGGGAGTTTACGCGGAGGCGGTGGAGAAGGGGGGGGGGGGGCCAAAGAAGTCAGAGTCGCAACGGGGGTGACGAGAAAGAAGAGAGGCTTACGGAGGTAAGGGGAGCACGAGAAGCTGAGAGATGACGGGTTGCTTCTCATCTCCGGCAAGTCAGGAGGCGGAGTGTGGCAAGGCGTCAGACGGAGGAGGCGGGTTGGGCTGAAGCCCACGTTGTGTATGTGTGTGTGTGTGTGTGTGTGTTTACTATGTATGTACTCCGTACTCTATATGGACAGGCGGATGTATGTATGCATGTGTATGTATGTATGTACAATGCGGCCCGGATAATGGGGAGAAGTCAGAGATGGACTACGTGTGTATGCGTATGCGTGTATGTACAGCTACTACTAGGAGATGTATATAGGTAGTAGGTATGTAGGTAGGTAGGACCGTAGGAGTAGGTGATATCATGCGAAGAGTCTCGGGTGATGGAGAATCTGGATGACTGGGAAAAGGGGGGACGGGGAAAGTAAAGAGGGCGAGTCTCTGTACAACGACAGACTCGAGTGTGGTGATGATGCACGACGAAAGATGATGATGATGATGATGATGATGATGATGATGATGATGATGATGATGATGATGATGATAGTCAACGGGTCTTTGCTCCTACGTATGTATGTACCCAGGTAGGACATCTATCGACTTCGGCGACCAAATATATCCGTACATGGATTGGACTGTTTAAGAGTGAGTGAGAGAGAGTATCGGGAGAGCGAAACAATAGGTAGGTAGGTAGATTTAGTATGTATGTAGTTTATATGCAGACATACATACATACTATGTAGCTAGGTATGTATGTATGTATGTATGTGTGTATGTATGTATGTATGGATGTACGTCCGGATGCAGATGCGATGAATGGAAAAAAAAATACTATTTTCCTTTCTTTATTTTTATCTTGCCTTTATATTATTTTTCAATATTACCAGGTGGGAAAAAAAAAAAAAAAAAAAAAGAGAAGGCAAAAGCCCGATGGGCTGCTGAGTAGCAAGGCGGGAGTGCAGGCGGCCAGGGACAGCGAGGAGGTTGAAGATGTTGGATGCGCACGCCCCCACCCACAAACTACTTGTTGTTTTAGACGGAGAGGGAACTTGAGGTGTATATATGTAATGTATGCATGTATGTATGTATGTATGTGTATATATTGAGACATCTATCCATACCTACCACGGACGTACGTACGTACATACATATGTATGTATGTATGTATATGTACATACGGATATATAGTAGGCTGCAGACACCCCTCCCTCTTCCTGCACGTCCCGGCCCCCATCATCATCATCCTCCGCTCCCAACCCTCCATCAGAAGAGGGCTCACCGCCGGGCCAGCCCATTAGCTGCATCTCGCCGCGTTGTTGTTGTCGGTCATCTGCCCCGACGATTGCTGAGTTGGCACTT